>KN835178.1:0-118876 GCA_000827255.1 Suillus luteus UH-Slu-Lm8-n1
CTCATACTGAAGAACTCCAGTTCGGTTAACCAAGGCAAGGACACATTCGGCGACGGCAACATAGAAAACGAAGTCAGTATGTTCGAGAAAAAGCATGTTTGTAATGACTATTGTACATGGAGTGGCTTTGGACTTGCACGGTTGCCAGCAGTATTAGGGGAACCAGAGGCTAGCCAGTGAATGAAGATTTGATTGGCGCATGATATATAGAATGTTTCTTGTCTTGTATACCGCTGCAATATATCTTGGAGGTGTTCGGAGTCTTTTTGATGCACATGACCAAAATGCTTACAAATGTGAGCACGGTTGTCTGACTTTCCATACAAATCTCTCACTTGTTTTGGCTGGGCTTATAACGTCCACTGCGCCACATGCAGTTGACATGCAGGTTTTCTTTTGTTGCTGCCGTTGATCCGATCGATCAGCAGGCTGTATCCCAAAGTGTCGACATAATCATGAGCTGAAGGATCTCATCAGTCATGCGAATGGACCCCGGACCTAATATTATGCAACCCCTCGTGAAGTCGGGAACGTGCTCGGATTGGAACATTAGCATCAAGACCCCCTCCAGGAAGTCACGAAAATCCACGGCGCACCTGCATCGTGGACTTGCAATAAAAATGAACAACTTGATATTTCTAAAGGTTCGCACTGTCCTATTTAGTGGACAAAGGGAAGTCACAGGGGGTGTTCACTGAAAGGAAGCCCCTGCAGTAGAACTAACAACTCAATTGCACGTTTAGAGCCACTCTCGATTGACTCTCGACTCTCGACCAGCATATAACATGGTTTCAGCGGACTTCATCCTCTATTCATTGCCTATTGCACTGACTGCCACTGCTAACGCGTACACATCTCATCAAATCTTCAATTCATTATTAGTGGACTCCAGCCGCTTCGACGTGAACATTTTCGAGCTATATCATCTACTTCTTACCTCCACATGACCCAATCCACATCCGATACCTCATCAAACGGTTCCCAGTCTTCTGCGGCGGCGCAATACGCGTCAAACACTGGATTTTATATGAATCAATTCCATTGGCCACTGTGACAGCCTGGATACTTTCCTCACCCAGGCTTCCACTACCAAGCCTAATGCAACACCCAGTGCCACTCCTAGGCCGGCTACGGGCTTTGCTCCCCACTTGTGCCTCAAGCACCAGGCTCGTTGGCTGGTGTTAAAAATGTGTCGCACAAGACTTGGGGTGACACCAAACCAAGCGAGCCAAAACAATCCCTGGTGGGATGACCCATTGTTTGTGAGTTTTAAAAAAAGATTGTATAGTCATATCCTCAAATCTTGGGACAGAGACCGTGTTCATCTACTATGTGTTAGATGAACACGGTCTACATAACGGGAAGTTCGTGTGTTTCAAGGATGGGATGGTGCTTTATCCCAAAAGTCGCCTAGGTGTTTGGCTGTTCTGATGCGAACGGCGAAACACCTAGCTTACAAACTAGAGAGGTTCAAGTGCCTTGTGTGTTCCAAAATGTGCGTATTTAAATTCTCAACACAAGCGCGTTTCGTAATTAATGTTGTTGTGATATGCGCCACGCGATGCCTGTAAGAGGCACTTCGACGACAGCAAGTGCGAAAAGGCAGCAACTGGGGGCCCTCCGCCATCATTCTCAGCTGGACCAGCCTCGGCGAGCTCTGGCGTTGTCGCGCCTGTCATGGTACCTACCATGGCATTCACATATTCGCACCCGTACCCTATGCCCCTCATGTCCATGCCCCAACACATACAGGTCGTTCCCCCGGCAGCTGGTGCTCCGCAGCCATGGGCAATGCCCACTTTAGCGGTTCATGGAACTTGCCCCCCTCAACCCGAGAATAACACGGTTCCAGAGCTCGCCGAAGATGATGAGGATGACGACGACGACGCTGATTTTTGGGAGAGTAATGAGATATGGATGAGCTGTAGCCATTTTAAACTTTTGCTCATTGTTTTCTTGGATTTAATGACTGCTGGTGTTATTTGTGTATCTACCTACTACGCCCAGATATTCGTTCTATTTTCTGTGGCATCACAGACTACTCTTCGTTCATTCATACGATATTGATTATTATCGTTGTTATCAAAGTATCATCATCATCATCATCATCATCATCAAGTTCGTTAGTTTAATTTGTAATACACATACCATGTACGCGTTGCGAGTGGAAAGATTAACGAGGGAGCAAGTGAGATGAACCGAATTGTGACATGAACCTAACCAGTCCGTTCACCAGACATTGACATTGCATTGACAAGCATTGAATATTGAGATCTTGAACGTTAAAAACGTTGAACCCCCGCCGAACCCAAATTCGGGTCAGTTCTTTGCTGCGCAGTCGCAATTAAACTTAGAGACGCATCCATACAGAGCCAGCCAGAGGGCGCCGGGAAGCTTCGAAGGCTGACATGGACGCATCGACCACGGGCCTTAAAAATAATCAATGACTTTTGATTGAACCCAGAGTACAAAACGAATAATAAACAGATTGACCAGACAATAGTCAACGTTGACCCCAGGGGGAAACATCTATATCAAACCACGTGGGCAACTTTTGCCAGAAATCTTCTTTTGCTGTATCAACTATCGCTCCAAACTCCACCCGACAGGGTTCGCACGTTTTCATAGGAGAAGCCTCGCCATTTAACAAGTCGTCGCGAATCTGCATTTGCTCTGCTTCGGCCATCGCGTACAGTGGGTCCGAGGTCCGATTGCTGATAATGCCGTTGATGTCTCGCAGAAGTTCGAAAGTGATGGCCTCGAACGCAATCTGACAGGTCCTCTTGTTGATGGGGTTGCCATCTTTGCGACGATGACACCCTCGAGAAGGCTGCCTTCCTTCCAGGTTGTTGACAATGAACGTCGAGAAAAAACGAGAAGCTTGTTCGCGACCTCTGAGAACGGCCTGAAGATCGTCGAATTCTAATCTGATGGTTGTGCCGGTGGAGGGTGACACAAAACCAATCGCGGCCTCACTTGGAGTGGAACGAGTTAGGTCGTACATTGCGGACGGCAGAAGTGGCAGGTAATCGATTTCACGAGCCAGGTTTATGATTTCGCTGATTCAGATAGTCAACATCAAGCAGACGATCAGTTGACTTGGCATACATAGGGTGAGGCAGAGAATCGCGTGGTGTATAGGTACCATCTTGTCCAGTCACAGAGGCCTCACGCGCGTCCCATTGAGTAAGGGTAGTAGGCCAGTAGTTGGAGAGTCCGCGCAAGATATCGTTCTGGAGATGGTGCACCTTGTACTTGGTCAACATGCGGAGGAGGCCCGAAAGCGTTGGATATCCCTCTGAATCATAAGTTATGAATGATCTGTTGTACGTCAGCCAGAATGGAAAGAGAAAAACACATGTTCTAACATTCCATCGTACATCGCTTTCAAGAAGTGTGCTACATCTGTAGATGAGTCTGGTAAGGTAAGGACTGGGCGGTCTTCGAGTGTCGGAGTGTTGTCCATGGAACGCATGAGCTCATTCAGAACTTCGGAATGCCGCGCCAGAAGCCCTTGATGAACCAAGAAATAGGACATGCCAGCGAGTAAGACTATGTTTCCGTCGTTGAAGTAAAGATCTGTATGTTTGCTCGCCGTGTACATGGCCATATGCGCATGGGCGGAGTGCCTATTAGTGCTGAAGTCTGCCCCATTCATGGCAATAAGTTAGCTTATCTGGCGGCGTGTTTGATGGTGAAGAGCAGATCGATGATCAATGGGCTTATGGACTTCAACCGTGAGAATCTGAATTTTCAGCTTGCCCTCGACTTGCGGATTTAATCTTCTTCAGCACAATTCAGTCTTCTGCCCTTACTTCTGCTCTTGCTCTAGCTCATCTTCTACTATCTGCTTTTCAATATGGCTGATACTTCAAATGTCCGTGTTGTTCCCGGCGCTCTCCCTCCTACAAAAACTCAGAAGAAAAAACGTCGATCAAACAAGCCAAAAACTGCAGATTCGCCTGCCGAGGGCTCCGTCATCATTCCTGATGCTACTTCCGCTGCTCCTGTTGAACGGGCACCAGAAGAGGCGGATGTGAAGGAGGGTACCATTGCTCCAGAACCTGTTGCACCTTCTGAAGCTCCGACCTTCGACGATTTGACCACCAAATCTAGTCCGGTTATAGAACTTCTCCAAAAGCGCTTAAAAGCGTTGAACAAGAAGATAGTACGTGAAACTATTGCTGTGCATTCTGGCTTCGGCACCAGGTAGCTGACGTATGTATTGCAGTCCCGCGTAGCGAGTTATACAGCAATGGATTATGAAAAACTGAACGATGATCAAAAGCGAACTCTGAAGACCCTTCCTTCGTTGGAGGCCGTTCAGAAAGAACTAGAAGATGTCAAAAAATTGATCGAGGTTCGAACAATATCATCATTTACCCATCGACAAAAATAATAAATCCTTTTGTGTGCCAGTCCCACGAAGCTGACCTTGCACGCGAAATAGCAGCCAGACGTGCGGATGCTGAAGCTGCAGAGACTGTCAGAATCGCCAACTCTGTTGCTGCTGCGGAGGTAAGGAATTGTTTGTAATTGATGGATTTTGCAGCTAAGTTCTTCCAGGCATCGTCAGCTAGCAAAGCCTCTGCTATATTGTCCCTAATCCGTTTGCATACGTGTCTCTCAAATCGCCAGCCTCTTCCAGTTGTACTTGATTTCAATGAAGCTGAAGGGGAAGCAATATTTTCTGTTTGCTCGACTCTCATCACCGAGGAATCGGAATTCAAGCAAGCAATCCTGTCCGGTCTTCTCTCTGGACAGGGCGACTTCAATGGTGTTTCGTGTAAGAGCATCCCTCGGACTCAACAACCCAGGATTAAACTGACCGTATAATAGATGCAAGGCTGCTGGATATTGTACAGTCCTTCCTCAACCCCCCACGTGAACCAACACCCTTACCGGCAGAGCCCGATGCAGCAACGGAAGTTGCTTCAGAGCCTTCAAGTCACTCGCATACGGAATCACAACCTCTTGCTGGCATTCCCACTGCCAGTAGTTTGAGTGGCACTGGTAGCTTCCATTTTATGCAAGCGAGCGAGCTTGAGACCACTGACTTTGAGAATACCGCTGAGTGGGTTGAGAAATCCGACATTGAACTGACGCAGAATGGAGTTGTCGAGCACGAAGAACTCGCGCCTTCAGCCGTGGAAGCCGATGTAAGTTAGATATTCGCCCAAAAGATAGTGCGCTTCGGATTATAATGATTGTTTATTTTGCAGGGTGTGCCTGCCCAATCCATTAATTGGGCAGAGGCGGACGATGAAGGTGATCTGCCATCGATTGCAAACCTACAAGCAAGTTTTGCTCCTTCAGGATCAGCCACTCCTGTCGCTGAACCCGTACCTGCACCTGTGAATGGCATTGAAGCTGTCGCTGCCACTGCCCCAGAGCCTGAGAATGATGGCTTCCAACAGCCACGAGGTCGCGGACGTGGCAGAGGTCATCGTGGTGAGGGACGTGGTGGGCGGGGTGGCTACCGTGGGCGGGGTGATTTCCGCGGCGGCGATCGAGGGAACTTCCGTGGTGGTTACCGAGGCGGCGAGCGCGGTGGTCCGTCTTGATCATCTTGTTCACGATATCTACTCACTGAATTTTTCGCAGGTTACCGTGGTGAACGGGTTGAACGTGGTGAAAGGGCTGAACGCGGTGAGCGTGGTGAGCGGGTTGAACGTGGCGAGCGGGGTGGCCGGTCTGATGGTGACTGGCGAAGCGACGAAAATCGTGGACGTGGTAGGGGACGCGGGCGTGGACGTGGAGATAGGGGAGGTGAGCAATTTATAATGTTGCCTGCATCAATTTCTGAGATAAATCCCTCCCAGGATATCATGAGGCGCGCGGAGCTCCTCCTTCTTGAGAGCAGTTTCTGTGAACACGTAGGTGCTGCAGGTCTCATAGATCACGTCCCGAGCCTCTGACCACAGTTGCATGCATTGCTATGGTATATGTTTTGATGTATGTACACTTTGCCTTCACATGAAATGACATCCCCACTGGTTCTTGTTGTTTTTGTTTGAAAGCCTGTCGTGATATCAGTGATTCAAAAAGTTATATTGTATCAATCGAAGGAACTACAAGTGAATGCACGACAAAGCTTGAGCGCTCAAGCTCATCTGGTAATAACGATGCTTCCCACAGTGGCTCCACAACTCTCCACGCTCCTTTACCACGAATCGCATCAAGTGGCCCTGTGTTTTGATCATGAGTGTTTTCTAGCGTTTTGGGAGTTCCATAACGCCAAGGTGCAGAAAACACAGCTGCAGCCGTCGGGACTCGGGGCACCGCTGTGCAGCTTCATGATCATTTGCACATGCGTACTGCTTTGATCTATTTGTTTTTGATGAATAGCTGCTACCTGCAGCATATGGCCCTCAGGCTGATTATCAACTTTTATTGACCAAACTTTGCGGATGGGCTGGCTTCAGCTGACAGGCGTAATGAGGTTTATCTTGCCATGTATGCACAGTCCTGCCAGCGCACCTTGAGATTGATCTTCACATGCTCATAGGACCCGTTCATAACCTGTGCAGATATTCGGTTGCAATCATTTATATTAATTGCCGAGGAACATCAGTATTTGGTTGTCCAAAGATAGCCACAAAAAAACCGATCTTTGAGCTACCAGATGAGCTACAGCGTCTTTTCTTCCCTTGCGCTCAGCCTGGCCTAAGATGTCGTCGGTTCTATATCTCGTCGACGATAAATCTCCTCTGATTCACTATGATTCTACCTGGGGTTCGGGAAGCTCTCAAGACAGTTTAGCAGACCAGTCTGTGTTTCATTCCATATTTGCCTTACGTTTTGAATACTAACTATTCTCAGATATTTTCGCGGAACGTTCCAAACATCGAACGTGACAGGGAGTGTTGCCACCTTCTCCTTCAATGGCACGGCCTTCTGGATATACGGTGCTAAAAGAACAAATCATGGCACGTTCACCGTGACGGTTGACGGCGCAAGTTTCGCGGGAAACACTGGCCTGTCCAATGTCAATTTGTTTCAACAAGTGCTCTTCAACCAGAGTGGCTTAACACAAAAGTTGCATACGGTATCGCTTACAAACACTGCCACTGGGAGCCTCTACGTTGATATCGATATGGTGGAGTGTGTCTAACCTTGGACAAGTTCAACGGCTCATTGTTGTCGCTCGCTAAAGGTGGCCTGGCAGACTGAATTTAATGAGACCCAACTAGTAACGGAGACAATCGATGACGCAGACCCCAGATTTCAGTACCAGGAGCTAGCATGGAACACGAACCCCACTAATGTGAACCTGTTCAACAATGGGACTGGCCAGTGAGTATCTCTCTCGCACTGTCACAGAGGTTTTCAATAACGTTGTTTAGCTCCACAAGCGTTAGTGATGCCAGTGTGACCTTAATATTCTCAGTGAGTACCGAGAACGAAAAGTTACCCATAGAGCTGATGGATAATTCAAGGGCATGTCACGTAACACTGAACACGCTTGAAATCCCCAGCTAACATGCGACCTCTTTTCAAGCCGATTCTGTTAGCATATTTGGGACCGTTGGCCCTAACAATGGTCTTTATACCGTTTCTCTCGACTCTCAACAGGCCACCCAGTACAATGCCACCACGTATTTGACTTTTTATGAAGTCATGCTTTATCATGCAGACAATCTTGGCTCTGGTCAGCATCAGCTGACTATCACCAACCTTCCTGAAACAAATGGACAAACACTCAACATAGACTACGCACTTTTCACATCAAGGTGGGTTTATGTGCTGACTTCGCACATTCCCATACGTCATGATGCTAATTTGATGGAAGTTCCACTACCTCCAGTTCGTCGGGAAGTCCAGTTGGGTCCAGCACTCCCTCAGATCCTTCCAGGTGCGTGCACCGATCAGCATTCCCACTCAGATTAGTTAACTATTACATGTATGCAGCGTCAATATAGTTTCAGGTTCATCGTGAGACAAATTACTTTCAACGAGCTCAAAAACTTATACGCTAGGCAGAGGCTTAGGTTCTGGGGCTATTGCCGGTATCGTCGTGGCTGTTGGTATAGCTCTCTTAACATCAGCAGCTGCCTTCTTCTTTTATCGGCGATGGAAATCGGCACAGGCAGCGTCAAAGGACTTGTACCGGATCCGTACCCCTCAGCGTCCTCCGGAAAACGCTAATATGGGCGCTTTTTCCCCTGTGGAGACAAGAAGTGATGCTAGCCTTATCAGACAAGAAGCCTCGTCCCAAGGCACTTCCCAAGGCACTTCATGGCAGTCTTATCAACAGGCAGACTATGATTCTCAAAGCTCACCTCGTACTGCACATGGACGGCATGCCCCTAGCTCTAGCATGCCTACTGTCGACGAAGTCATAACGAGCTCGGCAATACAATCTCCGTTTGATGAGGTAGGAACTAAATTTTTGTCTCCGCTTTGATGAACAACTTTATATAACTCTTCTTATAGCCACGCCGCCCACTACCTGAAGCTCCAGGTACTCGGCAAAATATCTTCCAGCTGCCAGTGCCCGATGATTCAATGGGCATCCCAAAATCCACGCCACTGCAGCGTCGCGTGTCAGCGCAAAGTGGTTCTGCCACCATTGGAGATATCCCGCCCCCTCCTGATTACCTTCAAGCTACTAGGTGATCCACCTAGGTCCTTTTGATGTTTGCCGGTGAATGCACTGCATGCTGTCACGCCGACTATTTCAGTTATGATTTTTATACCCGAAATCTAGACAGCGGCCTACAGTAGCTGCCCTATTTTAGCTTATTCATGAACACTGCTTACGATCTCGAACAACTTACTTTCGTACCTAGCTCCCCTGCGTGTGATAAAGATATCAATTGTCATGTTGTTTATATATATATTGGGTCAGTTATCCACTGAAAACTAGCTAAGAATCACAATTGAGACACAGGATTGGGTAGCACAGGATGCCTTGACAACTTGATGGAAGCTGCTGTTTTGAATAACACGCTATGTATATCATATGATTATCATTACGGCGTGTATTAGATTTATATGTCGATCAGCGTTGATAGTGACATCTAATAAGTCCCACATGCACCAAGAGAGCGAAGTGGCCAGATCGCGCCTAAACACGCAGCCTGGAGCAAAGCACTTGAATCGCACCCGCTGCGTGTTACAGTCGATCTAGTATGCAGATCGAAAATTCAGAAGTGGGACCAAACAAACTTTTGATGAAGCACACAAGCCTCATCAGTGCAGTTCCTCTTCAAGCAACCCACAACCAACACAACGCGAGACGTGGTCAAATTGTGACATTCTACTGTGCGTTATGCTACATAATAACAGCGATGACGGCAAACGGTGGCTCTGGCGCAAAATGTGTGAATGGGAAGTACGTCATGCGATGGAGGAAAGCGAAATATGATGACACTGCGTGTATTGTATGACTGAATGTATGCGAACGGTAACGATGATGGATGAGAAAGCAGGATCAACGATCAAGGGCTGCGATGCGACGCCAATGGGTTAAGAGTGAGATATTTGCTAAAGGGAACACGTTCCGGGTTTACGAGAAGCTCCATGGCTTCGCCGATTCGTATCAGGAGCCCCAGATCTGGTCGCAGCGCTTCAGGAACCACTGTTCAGTCATGGATGTCCAGGTACCAGTGGGGGTTTGGAAGGAGAAGAGTGGGGCGTGAGATGGAATGTTGGGATTGGCCTCAAGGTGACGAAATAGGGCTGCGTGAGGACATGTGAAATGGTCTCGGGAGGTAACATTGATGTCGGCGCCGTTATTACCCGTATTTTTGGTCCATGGTATGTGGAAGATCGAGCGACGCACATTGTTTGACTCTTGAGTGACAATGGGCAAGACGGAGCGAGTTACGTGCTTGGTCATATCAGGGGAGTCAGAAGCGGGAATGACTAGTTCTTCCAGACTAATTGTATTTCGGTTTAGAAAGGGAGGAAGGAAAAATGCTGGAAGTCATACCGACAACTGCACCAGAAAATGAGACAAGCTATGGCCAAAACTGCCGTATCGAAGGTATTAGAGTAGTCGAGGCCTTGATGTAACCGAATGAGCGACTCGAGAGTGATCGGAGGAGGATGCTTGGGATCCAAGTCTGGCGGAGCGAGGTGGTGAAGACCACGCTGGACGTGACGAAGACACTCTGAGCGTTCACCGTGCCACTGAGCGCCATTAATGATGTGCCAGAAGCGAAGGCCAGCAAGCCAATTGTCCGCGGTGCTACTGGAGATTGAACCGGCAGCATCTGCAATGAAGATGGAAAGAAGGAGCTCGGAAGCAGGCATGCGGTCTTGTTCCGGTATGAAGAGACGATCGCAGAATTGGATGAAACGTAGCAGGCCTGCGCCGTAGTCATTGCGGGTGCTTTCGTCAAGGGACTCTGCCATGACAAAGAATAATTTGACTATATGGGACTTTGGATAAAGCTGTTCTAGCTGATTTTGAAAAGTGACACCGTGAGGAGTGGTCCAGAGAAGGACACGTTCGCTGGCAAGTACAGAAGGACGATAGGAAGATGGACCGACGGAGGTATCATTGCAAGATTCGCCGCCTGGTACACGAATTGTTTCATCGGGACGAGTGACCCCAGCTGCCTCCTGGACCTGCCAGTGAGGCGGACGAGCCGAAGAACTATTACGACGCCAGAACTCGGCGGCGGCTTCCACGTCTGCACTACGCATTACGTCTTCATAAAATGTCGAGGTCAACATGAGTGACGAGTTCGAGAATGGTTGTGATCAAGAAGGATGAATCCGAGTTCCGCTAATGGATCTACGTACTGTGAGCTATATAATAATATCGGTTGTGTCATTACCACTATGTCTTGATGAAGCCATCATCAAACACAACCCCAATTTCTCAGCTTCTTATCAATTCACAATGCATGAAGAATGGTCGCACACGCTCCTCCAATCTGATCCAATGCGCTTTTATCGCGCTAAGCGCGATCGCCTACACCAGGCTGTCACGTCCAAGTACACCATCCTTGGTTTCATATCTTCTGGAACGTATGGTCGCGTGTACAAAGCGCAGAGCTTGGAACCAGACGGGCAGATTCATGCGATTAAAAAGTTCAAACCAGACAAGGAAGGGGATGTCGTGACATATACTGGTATCAGTCAGAGCGCCATTCGAGAAATCGCAGTAAGCTTGTTCATTTTGTTCTGCATCAGGAGGCTTCAGCAGCCACTTACTAGCTGAATCGAGAAATCTCTCATGAGAATGTTGTCGCTCTCAAGGAAGTCATCCTAGAAGACAAGTCGATATACATGGTATTCGAATATGCTGAACATGATTTTCTTGTACGTACTGTCTCTCTAATATTTTGAGTTATTTCTTTGACCACGTTTCGGCGCAGCAAGTGATACATCACTATTCGCAAACCCTCCGAATACAAATCGCGTCACAAGTTCTCAAGTCCCTGATCTATCAGCTTCTTAATGGCTTGGTATACCTTCACTCTGCACATATCCTTCACAGGGACCTCAAGCCTGCCAATATCCTCATCACTGCATCTGGTGTGGTGAAAATAGGAGACTTGGGGCTTGCACGATTAATATACCAACCACTCCAACCGCTTTTTGCGGGTGACAAAGTTGTTGTCACTATCTGGTACCGAGCTCCCGAGCTTCTATTAGGCGCAAAACATTACAACAAGGCAGTAGATTGCTGGGCTGTTGGATGCGTCTTCGCTGAGTTGGCGAGTCTCCGGCCGATATTTAAGGGTGAAGAAGCAAAGTTAGATTCCAAGAAAAACGTCCCTTTCCAGCGCGATCAGCTACTCAAAATTTTCGAGGTCCTTGGAACACCAACTGGTAAGAAACGGCATAACCATATTTACCAGCGAGTTCCTCTCACTTCTATTAGAAAAGGATTGGACAGGCCTCAAAGACATGCCAGAGTATCAGAATATGAGACGCCTTGACACGTGAATTGTTTCCCTTGCATCCGGGATGGTCTTGGATCGATATCATTACAGGTACCCAAATCGCCTCGCCGAGTGGTGCCAGACGCGCATACGTTCGCAGCAAGGCTATGATCTGATACGCCAGCTCTTCGCGTATGATCCAGACAAGCGCCTAACGGCCAAAGAAGCGCTGACGCACAAATGGTTCCAAGAAGATCTTCGGCCCACAAGAAAGTACGTTACATGCAGCCTGATTTCGTGGAGTATCCTCGTTGTCGCTCACAATAATGCAGCGTGTTTTTTCCTGTTTCCGCTCACCACCTGCCGCCCCAACGGCGAATCACTCAAGATGAGGCACCATCTATGATGGGCATGCCCGCACCCACGCAGGCACAGACACTGTCGCAAGTGCCTCCAGGGCATGGCCAGGCTCCAGGGCAACATCTATCGCAGCAGTCTGTAAATCTTTCCCAACAATCCAAACCAGGTAGTAGTGCTAGTTTCGGAAGCGTTAGTGGCGGAGCCGTTGGAAGCTTCTCAGGTGGTCAAGGAGGGTCTGCCAGGAAGAAGCCCAGAATTGGGTAATTCGCTGTGTCTTGTAATTGTATTTGCTCTGTAGTGTTGTTTCGATTTCATTCTAATAGCTGTTCAAACGTTGAATAAGAAAGTTCATGACTACAATGTGGCAACCTTGTGCTCCATTGAATTGGAATCACGTGATGCTCCCGTTTGCCATACCGATCAAGACGAATGTTCATTTCCATACACCACTGAGTACAGTGCCCGTATAGCACCACAGGTTGAGCCCTGTGCTTTGCTTTACCCGCTCCCTTCTACGTTCCTATCATATATAACCCTTAATCACTCTTCATGCACTTTTTGTGCAAGCTGTCATGACATTCACACAGTCGTCACAATCTTCACAGCCGAAAGTTTCCAACGGCATGGTAGCTGTGAACGGACAAAAACAAACGTTCTGGGTGCCAGAGATAGCGTCATATTTTGTTGCAGGTGGAGCTGCTGGCGCTGCTTCACGCACAGTCGTTAGTCCTCTAGAAAGGCTCAAAATCATCCAGTGAGTCCCTGCAGAGTGATTCAATCTCCGTTTATTCGGATCACTGCTGCGTTTCTTCTCCGGATACAGTTTGATCTCACAATTTTTTTGCGCTGTCAGACAAGTGCAACCGCGAACGTCAGATGGCCAGTACAAGGGGGTCTGGCGAAGTCTTGTCAGGATGTGGGAGGAGGAAGGCTTCAAAGGCTTCATGAGAGGGAACGGGATTAACTGCCTCCGAATCGTGCCTTACAGCGCCGTGCAGTTCACTACGTACGAACAATTGAAGAAGGTGCGGGTCATTCATCGGTTCCTTGAAGCCCTCTCATTAATTTCTCTCAGTGGTTTACGGCCTATGGGTCAAAAGAACTTGATACCCCCAAACGGCTGGCTAGTGGTGCGCTAGCGGGGATCACATCTGTTTGTGCGCAGCGATTACCTATTTTGCTTTATCGTTATCTTATAAATTCCCCAGGCGCTACATACCCACTAGACCTTGTACGGTCAAGGCTGTCAATTGCAACAGCTAGCATACCTTTGCAGACCGAACAAGCACTGCCGAGCTCCTCAGTTATGACAACATCCGGGGCGAAGCAGGCGTTAGCGTCTGCATATCATACTTCTTCCAGCTCATTAAATCAAACGGCACTGAAGAGAGCCGAGCTGACCGTGGTCGGAATGACATTGAAAGTGATGCGAGAAGAGGGTGGAGTTCCCGGTCTTTATCGGGGCCTGGTTACTACTGCTGTTGGAGTCGCACCATACGTAGGCATCAATTTTGCAACATACGAGGCGTTGCGTGGGGTCGTGACGCCTCCTGGAAAAAACAACATTGTGAGGAAGTTGGCTTGCGGAGCGCTAGCTGGTACGTTCAGTCTACCGTTGTTTCAGGGGGCTTCTCAGCCGTTACTGCAGGATCCATATCACAAACTCTTACATACCCATTCGATGTGCTGAGACGGAAGATGCAAGTGACCGGAATGGCCCATGGAGGGCTGGGATATCATTACAATGGTGCGTTTGACGCACTACGTTCTATCATTCGCACGGAAGGATTCCGAGGATTGTATCGTGGGCTATGGCCAAATCTGCGTGAGCGTGAACCATTGTCCACATGACTTTCATAGACTGAAACATTTGAGCAGTTAAAGTTGCACCTAGTATCGCCACGTCGTTCTTCACCTATGAACTGGTGAAGGACCTATTGGTCGCGCCATAAAGATCTATCTACACTCGGCTGCCGGTCATTGGTCTGATTCGACACTAGATCTAGACAGATATAGATCGACACATCATTCTGGACACACTATACATAATCTTTTTATATTATTTTTCATCGGCGTAGTATATATGATGTATGGTAGTATGGTGTGGTGTATTAGTGTGACTTTAGTTTCGGAATGGCTTATGGAGAAAGTCGGATTGGTACCGCCGGGACTCGTTACATGTGTGTGGCTGTGTTGTGCAAATTTAGACTTGCCTCATTTTGAATCACTCACTGCGGTTGCCTCAAGGCGATCAACAGGGAAAGCACACCACGACGACGACGGGCGATAATCTGTCTCTTTGTTTGTTCCTTGACCACCATCACCTAGAGCGCAGTCAAAAGCTGTAACCAGCAGCGTTCTGGTGTAAGGTCCTGGCCGACCCGTCTGGACTAGCTAGACAACAGTCTATCAAGCTAAAGTTGCAGCTAAACCGTTTCAACAAATATCTTTGTTCAAACCGTCTGGCCTTAGGATCACTGTTTGATCCTATCACTTCTGTTCATGGTACTTTAAATACGCACGGTACGTGCTCTATCATTGTCTTTTATAATTGTCTTCTTGTGCTTCCAGCCTCACACCCACCGCATTGCTATCTTCGTGCCTTTACGCCTCTTTTTCCACTTGTGACAGATCTATGCTAACTTCCTCCCCTCGCGTTTCAGACCCGTAATTATATATTAAAGGCTATCCCCGAGTACATATCGCGTTTGTCCGAATCTGTCTAGTCGCCTACTAACATCATGCTTGGAAATCATCGCTCCCAGGACCACCACGTTGTCCAGATCAAGAAACCGTTCTCCATGTCTGTGGCATCACTTTCGTCCTCGTTGTCTTCATCAACTGCATCTTCCACGCTGCTGCCTGCAGGGCCTACCTCTAGCCAATTCAATATCGCAACCGATCAGCTACTCCCTACATCTTGTTCCTCCACGTTCAAGAGTCGTTCAGGTGGTCTTGTCTCTAGCCCAATACCTTGCTCGTTTTCCTCTGCACCTTCAATGGGTCAGGTAAACAGCCGCCCACAGGTTGCTACGGTACATTCACCACCGTCATCACCAGCTCCCACACTGCCGAGCGCTAGTTTGTCAACAGGGTTCAGCCTTTCCCGTGCCTTTGGTGGACGACGGAAAAAATCTGAGACTCTCAATGTCTCTTCTAGCTCATCGCAGCATAGTGACAGCAGAACGAAGGACTCCCAAGGTGGCGACGAATATTACCCTGGGACCCCACGCAGCGCACCATCCCGCCCATACGGTGCCAAGCACTTGACTCTCTCCCTCGCTTCGCATGTGTTCAGCAAAAAACACTCAGGCTCAGCCCCCGTCTCACCTGTGGTGAGCCTTGCGCCTCCACCGCCTCCACCGAAGCTTGCTGCGCCACATCCCGTATCACGCCTCGCACCCGTGAATACAAACATTGACAAGCGAGTCTCGGTAATGACCACCACGAGTCCTATTGCGCCGGCTTTGGATTATATGCGCAGAACAGATGAAGCTACAGAATTCGCGGCATCCAAGGAGAATGAAAGAAGGGATCTCGACAAATCGGATATGAAGGAGATCCGGAGAAAGAGCGATTCAACGTTGAGCCATCACACAATCAAGCCCGGGTTTGGAACAAGAGGTCCTCGTCCAGTGTCAATGGCAGAATCACTGCAGTCGAATCACACCATCGTTCCGGTTAGCAAGCGCCTGAGTGCGTTCCACGATAATTATATGCCAGAAGAAGAAGATTGCGAGAGAATTACGGAGAAGGGATTCCACACCCCATTACGCTCTACATCACCTTTCTATCGTGGATCCCCTGCGTCATCCATCAAAGTGAACCGGGACAGGCGTTCGCAGTCTGTCAATCTTGGCCCTCCCTTAACATTGATGACCTCGGCTCCGGATTGTACTACAGCGACCGTTTCCATGAGTATGGATACCATTCCCGCCGTTCCCAGATCCATATCAGAGGATAAGGGAAGATCAGTTGTCGAATTCTCAACTCTGCCTTCTAGCCCAAGAAGGCCATCACCTGTCCCGTCGCGCACGAATGATAGTCTTTTGGATAGCCGCTCATCTTCTCCTTTGCACTCAGAACGCAATTTGCCAGACATTCCTGCACCACATCGACGCATTCCAGTAGCATCGCCAGGAACGCCTTCGCCACCATCATTCAGACAGACAGCCATTAGCATAACTGGTCTTGCCCCAGCTGCTGGACTTGCTAGGCGTGCCGTTGAGAAGATGGGTCGCGTTTGGGGCAAGGCTCCTAGTTCGAGCTACCCAGCACCTCCAGGCTGGACACATAGCAGTCGCTCGCCCCTGTCACGGGCTAGTTCTGGTATAGATGAGCCACCTATGAAGACCCACCGACACGCACCTCACGCGTCTTCTGGAAGTTGGAGTATCAGTTCGGCTAGCTCATCTTCGGATCATGAGGGCCTCTTGGCATCAACCGTCCCTATTCTTGGAAAGCGTCTACGTGGTCCGGTCCGCCTGAGTCCTAGAGGTGCCGGTGTTGCTGGCGGACTTGTTTTTGGACGAGACATGAAGACATGCGTAAGGGACACGGCAATTGACTCGGTCCGCGCCGCGTTGCGTGCCAAGGAGTTTGACAGCAGCGCCACACATGATGCAGACATTACGCCGAGCAGTGCCCCAAGTGTTCCTTCAGCTGCGCTGGAGTGTCGCCAATTACCTGCATTGGTTGTCAGGTGTGCACAGCACATCCTTACATGGGGTGTACAGGAGCTTGGGTTGTTCCGGTACGATTTCGTCTGTTATCAGAGGATATTTGTCTCATTCTTCCTTTTTAGTGTCAATGGGAGGTCGTCTCATGTCGCAAAATTGCGATCAGAATTTGATACTGGTAAGATTCACGCTTCGATGCATTGGATTGGTTACTATTATGTTTGCAGGTGCCGACTTCGACATTGCTCAATGCAGTCCTGGTGATCTTGACCCTCATGCCGTGGCATCCATTTTTAAGGCCTACCTCCGTGAACGTACGTGACTGATCAAATTGTGCATGTCGCACTCCTAACATGTGCCCTAGTTCCTGAACCAATTCTAACGAATGCTCTGTCGACTTCGTTCGAAGCGGCGATGACATCGGAGCGTCTCACACACAATGCGCTGGAACCCACCCCAAGTCCACGGAGCATCCATCCTGGATTGCGCAAGCCTCCTTCGTTGTCTACTCTGGCTATGCCAAATTTCTCTGGATTACATCCACCATCAGAAACACTCCGCAAGGCACTTTCTTCGCTGATTGCCCGTCTGCCACAAGAAAACCGTGATCTTCTACTTACGGTCACAGAGCTGATCAACGCAACATCCCAACGCAGTCAAGACACGAAGATGCCCTTGAACAATCTGTTGCTTGTCTTGTGTCCAAGCTTGGCAATGAATCCGTCCCTGTTGCAGGCGCTATGTGAAAGTGTAGGTATCTGGGATGGAGTTCAGCGTCCAGTTGCACCTGTCCGCCCTTCGCGGGAGAGCGTCCCGTCCCTTCACGACGTGCTGGAAGAAGAGCAGCTCGACAAGCAAGACGATATGATAAGCCCAATGCAGGACGACGCCCAATCCTGTCGGACACTTCCAGAGATTCCTGCCGATGATGTGGTTGAACCACCTACTGCACCGGCGAATACGCCTGTTGATCTTAGCTCGTCACAGTCTTCAATATCGACCAGGCCAAGTCTAGACGCGGCGGGGTCGACATCTGACTCATCATCATTTGCACCCACAGATGATAGTTCTTCGGTGTCCCAGTCCTCGCAGCGCGTGCATCCCATAACCCCTCCTTCAGTCAACATCAAACTTCCAAACCCTTACCCCCTGCCGTCACTGTCATCCTCAACGTCGTCTCTGTCCAGCCCTTCTATATCGTCGAAATCTCCCAAGCGTCTTCCATTCCTGGATGACATCATTGAGCCTCAGACCTCGACCTCGCCACACACCCCAGTCACCGCCGATCCTTTGCCTCTCCCGTTACCCACGTCTCGACCTGATCAACCACAATTCCAGTTTCCTTCCACCGGCGGAGACCTCGCACAACGGCACACAGTGATGCATCGCAAATCAACTCCGTCTATGACATTCCCTGGTGTTCAGGCAGAAATCACCCGCTCCAACTCCTTTGCTTCCCGCGCAAAACGCATGAAAAAACCATCTCTTCATTTACTCTTTTCCAAACGCTCTGCTTCACCCATGTCTTCACCTGTTAATTTCGCCCCAGCATACTCACGTAATTCGTCAACTTCGGAGTCTCCAGTGTCCATGATGACAGCTCAATCTACCAGCAGATTTAGCTTCCCCCCCGTGCTGAACACAAAAATCGACTCATCTTCCATTTCACTTGCGCTAGGCATTGAGGAGGAAGAGCAATCGGATATGGCTACTTCTGTTGGACATGGAACTACCAAGAATGTGCCTGTGGAACTTCGTGAGTCGGTGGCCCTGCTCACGCCAGTATTACCTGGTGGACTTCCAAGATCTCCTGCTACGATGACCGCACGAGCACCCTATCGTCACCTCGATGTCTCCTTTCCAGATGACGATGAATTTAGCGAGGATGATTGGACGCAAAGCGTGCTATTGGCGGGGGATGCAGTTTGGTGAAGAGGGTAATTAAAGCTATAAATCGTCCACATATTCCAGGCAACTTCTAATATCTCCTTGGACTTTTACCATCTGATCTGCGGGCGGGTCTCACTTATCATCCCACGTCGATCCACAGGCTTGACTCACTTATATACGCCAATCTAGGTTGTTTCTGTTTTTTTTTCTCTCGTGTTGAGGCCCATCTACAACAAATGTGACAAACATACTACACACATACCCCTTCTTTTCCCCTACACCATTGATAATCTTGGTTTATAAACTTTGACGTGGGTTGTCGCTTGAGTTTGTTGATTGATGTCATCTGAAGGCGTGGGGCCCAGTCTGCTCCACCGATAGTCTTGAATTTCAAACGGGTCACCGTCCCATTTCTTTTGTATACAGAATCGATAACCCTTCACTATCTCCCTTCCTGCTATCATGTCGTCAGATTCTATCAAGACCCTGCAGCAGAAACTCTTTAGAGGGGCTGAAGATACCAACGGCATTCAGCAAACAGATTCGCGTGACCCTGGACTGACAATTCAAATCCCCAAGCCAGAAGTGGCGCCACTGGCTCCCAAACCACCACCAAAGACTTCAAAGGCTGCTTCAGGGGACTCCAAGATCCAGCAAAATGGTCCGACCAAGAACTATAGACAGCGGTTATCTGAATCATTAGGCGTGGACTATCATGGAGTTGAGAAGTATCGTTTACTGCAGGATGAGAATCGCGAGCGTCACTGGAAACGATGGGGACCGTATCTCAGCGACAGGCAATGGGTGGGTGCAAGCTTCATCTTGGTGATCGCGCACTGATAAGGTCGTATTAGGCAACTGTACGGGAGGACTATTCAGACAACGGTGACGCCTGGAGTCATTTCCCCCACGAACATTCCCGATCCCGAGCGTACAGATGGGGTGAAGATGGCATTGGTGGCATCTCAGACAGTCATCAGCGCCTTTGCTTTTCACTTGCTCTCTGGAATGAGCAGGACTCCATCCTGAAGGAAAGACTATTCGGAGTCACTGGCCATCAGGGAAACCACGGAGAAGATGTCAAGGAAATCTACTACTACCTGGATTCTACCCCAACTCATTCATATATGAAGTTTTTATATAAGTATCCTCAACGCAAGTATCCATACGAGGAACTAGTGAACGAGAATGTTCATCGTGACCGGAACGTTGAAGAGTATGAAATTTTAGATACGAACGTCTTTGACGACGATCGCTACTGGGATGTTTTCATCGAGGTCGGTTTTTCCTGCGCGTGGCGATGATGGGTGATAACAAAATATCCAGTATGCGAAAGACGAAGACGATCCAGACAATATTTACATCCGTGTTACGAGCTACAACCGTGGACCTGACCCCGCCACCTTGCATATCATCCCGCAACTGTGGTTCAGGAATACGTGGTCCTGGCCCGCACAGAAACCGCCCTTGCCATCACTATCCGCTGCCACTACCGATGATGACATCAGCTATATCAAGGTTAAACACCCCGAAATGGGGGGAAACTTCCTGTGTTGCCTACCGTCTCCTCCACCCATGGGTCCGGACGGGAACTTTGTTGGTGATGAAGATGCTGTTATAAACCCTGATTTGTTGTTCACAGAAAACAACACAAATTTCCGCCGGTTGTATAACGGCGTGAATCAGAGTGTATGCGTGAAAGATGCATTCCATGATCATATCATTCCATCACACAAACCTCAGCGAGGGCGCTCAGATTCACAAGGGACGGATGGATCAAGTACCCCGCGCCCAACAGCATCTACCTCTACTTGCGAACCTCTACCCCAGGAGTCGCCGTTTGTGAACTCCGACAAATGTGGAACCAAGTCTGCCGCACACTATATATTCCGTGATGTCCCGGGTCGAGGTGGATGTGCCGTGGTCCGTCTGAAGTTGACTCCACTTTCTCCGAATAAGGACCGAAGCCTCGAAGACGAGGGTGCTTTTGATGATGTTGTAGAGGAGCGCCGGGAAGAAGCAAATGAATTTTATAGTTCTCTGCTCTTTGGTCCTATTAGCGACGACTTGAAGCAGGTAATGAGGCAAGCACTTGGGGGCATGCTTTGGACGAAACAGTTTTATTACTTTGTACAAAAGGAGTGGATTGAAGGTGATCCAGCGCAACCTCCCCCTCCCCCCGGGCGCCAACATATTCGCAACAAGGTCGGTCAAATATGCAACCGATTTATCGAGTACTCAATAGTCCACAGCACTGGCGCCATATGCACATAGAAGACATTCTTTCCATGCCCGATAAGTC
Organism: Suillus luteus UH-Slu-Lm8-n1; assembly: GCA_000827255.1. Taxonomy (NCBI): domain Eukaryota; kingdom Fungi; phylum Basidiomycota; class Agaricomycetes; order Boletales; family Suillaceae; genus Suillus; species Suillus luteus. The sequence continues at coordinate 21,075 of KN835178.1, forward strand.
AGTTGGCATCTCAGTTGATTTAAGTCTTGGCTAACGGAAGGCTCTTCAGATGGGAATACCCTTTCTTTGCTGCATGGGACACAGCATTTCATTGCATCCCCCTCGCCGTGGTGGACCCTGTCTTTGCAAAGAAGCAATTAGATATATTGACTAGAGAATGGTACATGAAGCCTGATGGTCAGATTCCTGCATACGAATGGAATTTTAGTGATGTCAACCCACCGGTTAGTGTTCGTATTTTATCGGAGAGTCCGCTCTAAATGATACGTGAACTAGGTCCATGCCTGGTACGCAATTTTTTCCGTGATGGCGGGATCGCATCACTGATAGCGACGTAGGGCGACATTCAGAGTCTTCAAAATAGAACGTAAACTTACGGGCAGAGAAGATATCCCTTTCTTGGAACGTGTCTTCCAGAAGTTGCTGCTCAACTTCACGTGGTGAGCATGAGTTTATCTCGTTATTCCTTCGTCATCCCCTGATTACCACCCTTGAGGTGGGTCAACCGCAAGGATTCTGGGGGGAACAATGTATTCGAGGGAGGATTTCTTGGACTTGATAACATCGGTATCTTTAACCGTTCAGAGCCACTTCCCACAGGTGGAAACCTGCGCCAGGCAGATGGCACTGCCTGGATGGCATTTTATTGTTTAAATATGTGAGCTCTGGGTTTCTGTCGAATTTGTCATATATTCATTATTCGTTAGGTTAAACATAGCCCTTGAGTTGGCAAAACACAATGCTGTATATGAAGACATTGCTTCCAAGTTCTTCGAGGTGAGCGAGTTCTCTCAAATTCTTCTTCGTGCTCTCACTTCGCTTTAGCACTTCATATTTATTGCAGATGCTATGACATATAAATCTGGTGATAACGAATCGAGCCTGTGGAACGAAAAAGATGGCATGTACTATGATGCCATTGAGTTTGGCCCAGGGAATTCGATTCAGCTTCCCGTAAGGAGTCTTGTCAGTCTTATTCCTCTCTATGCGACCCTTGTCTTGGAACCAGCCGTAATCAATCGATTCCCTGGATTCAAGAAGCGCATGGAATGGTTCATCGATAATCGGCCCGAAATATCAGGGAGAAATATGGCCAATATGAGGGGTAAGCCGATCACATATTTTAATGTACGCTATTCACCATGTGGTAGCTGGTGGTAGAGGCGAACGCCGTTTACTTGCGCTGGCCAGCAAAGAACGTCTAGTGCGCATACTAGAGAAGATGCTAGATGAGGATGAGTTCTTCAGCGAATACGGCATTCGATCGTAAGTATATTTCACATAGCGGCCGCCGGTCTGCTCTAATGAACGGAGATAGTCTATCCAAGCTGCATAAGGAAAAGCCTTGGGGAATGCAGGTGAACGGAGATTGGCATGAGGTAGGGTATTGGCCTGGAGAATCTCACTCTGGAATGTTTGGTGGAAACTCAAACTGGAGGGGGCCTATCTGTAAGCTCATTTAACTCTTTTCAATGACTCTTCTCTAATCAGTGTTCAGGGCTTGCTGTCAACTTCCTTTTGATAGAGAGCTTGCAGCGGTTCTATCAATATTACGGTGATGAGCTGCAGGTAAGCGTAATAATTTACATGTCCCTTCATACTAACACCTCTTCAGGTCGAATGTCCCACCGGAAGTGGAGATTACATGAACCTCGTGGAGGTGGCAGAGGAGATACAACATCGTATAATTCACATTTTTGGACGTGACATGGAAGGCAAAAGGGCCACCAACGGTGGGAACGTGAGGCTTGACCAGGACCCGCACTTTCGCGATTACGTCTCCTTTTATGAGGTAATGTTGCACCAGTGTTTCACTGCTGGGCTAACACAGAAGCTAATTCTCGGCAGTTCTTCCATGGAGATACGGGGCGTGGTTTAGGAGCATCTCATCAAACAGGATGGTGAGTGGCATGCCATTATGGCGGTAGAACGGGTGTAATCAACGATGTCTAGGACTGGCCTCGTTGCGTATCATATCCTACAAAGCGGTGTCAGCTGTCGGCTGCCGAAAACTCCACGGAGTATGTGTTTTTGTTGCACACTTGACCATTATTGACATTTTGCTGTAGCGCCCCGCAGCCTTGTCCATCATTACTTTGATGTAAGTGGCATCTGTGATACAGGGTGATCATATTTGGCTTACATAGCACTACAGGAAACAATTGACACCCAATCCGAGTACGGTGGTGATACACAATCATTGTACAGTGCTATTAGTGCACTGGAGGTGAACACATTGGGCGATATCTCTCCCGATGCTCTGTGATATCTCACACGATGGATACCTTCCGGTTCGCTTACCCCATAGACCGTGTCTTGCCAATGTTAGATGGCAACGACAATACCCGTACTGCTCTCTTGTACAGACGCCAATAAACATGATGTATTTGAAACGTAGCAATGAGTGCAGTATTCTAATAAAAATTACACGTGACTAGTGCTCCACTTTTAGATGATACGAATGCCCAATGATTCAAAGTACTACAAAGGAAGGAAGAGCGCCATGTAGATTATCGAAGAAATGTGAACCACATAGGATGGCCTCGAGCCTGATGAGCACCTGAGTCAAGGAGGTCAGAAAGCGATAGAGAAAACCATATAGAATGAATGTGGTGCGAACATGCCAGTGATACATATATTATGTACAAAGAGAGAAGTGAGTCCCCCTGGGAAACAGCAAATTATGTATGCGAAGGTCGAAGAGATGCGATATGATAAGGGTAGAATCATGTCACGTAGAGTGTGACCTGTCCGCCTGGTCGGAACGACTCGAAAGCCATTTGGACATCTTCGGTGGAACCTAGAGAGACCATGTCGCCGTCCTCATCCCGATACCTTACCCGAAAGGGGGTATCTTCACGGCGCGGACCACAAAGACGTATCTTCTTGCCGACTTTGTCGACAAGGTCGTAATATTCTGTGCTTCGCGGGACTTGGATGACGAATATGTCTTCGTTGAAGTGGACTTTCACCTTGACCGGAGGTGAAAAAGCGAGGTGAGTGCCGTTAGATATCATGCTCTCAAACGTCTGTGACCGAGGAGATCGGAGTGCTGAACCACTAAGAGATGATTCGCTAGATCCGAATGGGGTGATTGGTGAGGAGCTATGTGGTGACTCTTCTGACGAACCCCCACCCGTCGACTGACTCGATCCGCTACCCCGTTTGCTACTCGAAGCAGCGGAATCCTCTGAACGATAAGCCCACTTTGAATTGGTGGGAACAGGAGGAGGCACAGGCACCTGTGGTACGTATGCGCTAGGCTGACTAGCACTCCGCGATCTGCTCATCGGAGGTGCAGTACTGCCATTCATGGCTGGTGATGTCGTAACACTACGGGAACCACCACTATCGTACAAGGCCTTCAGCTTCGACGAGCTGACCTGGCCTTGCAAAGGCATTCGAGGCGCACGGTCTGTTCCAAAGCTTGCAGCAGAATTGACCCTGTTCGGCATTGGGCGATAGGAATGGGCGATGGGGGGATTGGCTCCAGGTGGCAGTGGTAAAACGCCATTGTTCGACCGCCATTGTGACATGACGTGACCATTGATGTCTTCCGTCCTGGCTCGGGGGCGGTCATCGACAATAGCGGACTCGCGTGGCTCTATAGGCATACTCTGCATTCGATGCATACCCATGGGTGTGCCACGGCCGGATGGTGGTAGGCTTGCAGGAGGGTAATCCTCATACTCGTCTTCCAAGTCAAACTCGAAACCCTCGGTGGATGAGTGGCCAGGTTGGCCACTAGTAGAATAAGATCCAGCCACCGAGACGTCATCACTGGTGCTGTATGGATTGACACGATGGCGACTGCTGGCTGGGTGAGGTGGAAGGCTATGTGGGGAGTGGGCATGTGACATCAAGGAGGAACCACGGTCATGGACATATGACGGTGAACGTGCCATATGCACAGCAGGAACGGAGGCATGACTGCTGTGTTGAGCCATGAGTTGAGAGAAATTTCTTTCTGACGCCCTTCGATTGGCAACTTCCTTGATGAGGCGATTAATCTGAGCCTCCCACTGTCGGAGTTGCTCTTCAGATCGGCAACGGAGTGTGAAATATTCGAGGTCATCATCGCCTCGCCACCACACAGCAAGGGAATGGGGGTTGGCCGTTGTCGATGCTTGAAGAAAATGCTCAGTATGAGACGATTGCAAAAGGTCAACAGACTTACCAACTGAATTCCGGTTCGAGCTGGGAATGGCTTGGGTGACATTATTCAAGAAAATACGACCTTTCAACAGGAGAGGAGTGTCTTTTCGCTTGTTTGGTGAGGTCATGGGTGGTGGAGCAGGCGCATGCAAGCCATTCTGCTTTTTAAGAATAGAATTACTCTTTCCGCCGCGTTTGTTGTTTTGAGGGGGAGGTGGTGCCTCCTTGCAGCAAAGTATGATCTTCTCGAAGAGAAATACATGGTATTCCCGATCGACGTCAGACTTGGTGACGGTGAAGATATCATCGAGGAGAAGAGTGCCGAAATTGGATAAATGATGACCCTTCCAGTCTTGTACACGGCCTTCCAGATTTTTGACTGTCTGAACATTTTCGGCCCTTCTTTGTGCCTCGTTAATCTTATCGGTAATGCGCTTAGCAGCTGCGGATCCAGCTTGCAGTTCCTCAAAATGCGGGTAATCGGTGGCAGATGTGGCCTTAATGAGCGACTACAATCATCCGGTCAGAATTATGATAATTTGATACGGGTGAAATTATCTTACATCTAGGAGCAGTGGGTATTTGCAAATTCGCTGAACTGGTTTGATCAAAAATGCGGGCAATTCCGATTTGGCGTTAATCAAATTGTTATGGACCTGAGGACAGCGATCAGTATATGGATATTCCTATTTTAGGATATGCGATATGCCATCGCTCACGCCATATGGCAGAACAGCCCAAAAATACAAGGAACAGGAACTGTCAAGCTCACCGAAAGGTTCTGCTCCTCTGCCACCATGAGATCTACTGCATTGGTATAGTTTGCGCAGTAGGGTTCATACACTGCAAAGTCCTCTTCCTATTATTCCCGGAAAGAATGATGAGTATAGGCGCGCATATCAAGACAAGTACAATCAAGAAACACGCACATAATCCAAAAAGAGAAGCCCCCAGCGCTGATCTCGCCACGCCATCTCTGCGGTGCCCTCCAATCGAATAAGGAACTTCCTTTGAAAGTTCAAAAGCTTGTTCAGCCCTGGGAAAAGGTAGTGGATGGTGTCCTGGTCGATAGTATTACTTTGGGACAACGCCGTAGCATATCTCTGTTGTCCAATTAAACAAGGATTACTGAATGTAAATATAGAGCACGCACCTGCATGACTTCCAAGTCTTGAACATATTTCCGTTCGGTCTCCACCAATTCCCTGATAATATTATTCCGGGCGGCATCTTGTGGACAGGCGGGAACGGGCGTGTTTGGCACATCACCCACTAAAGAATCAATCGAATCATGGGTAGACATCAATGTCGGTGACAAAGGGGCTGCATCGAATAATGCGGACGGCAACATGTTAACAATAGTGGTCACGGTGCTGACGACCTAGATTATCATGAGGTGTTAGAGCGATCGATGGAGATAACTCGGACGCGCACCTTTACAAGCCCGTCTGTAGAGTGTCTCTCCCATAAATCTGTCACTGTAAACTGCTCGCAGTTGTCCAGATTCTTGATATTCATGACGAAAACTGCAATGGCGTGTTTCTTTGCGCGTTCATTACTGACGTCGAATACAGAAGGATCTGTCTTGACAGTAGGCGGATTTGTTCTGCCAGGAAGAAGTTCGTACAGGAAACAGAGTGATATTCCGAGTGAGAAGCAGTCCCATAGTTGTGTGACAGGATCGGTAGATTGACGAAGGGAGCCCGACTGAGATGATAGTGTAAAGAAATCTGAAAAGCCAGGGATGCGAATTAAACGAGTTCGCAAGGCAGAACATTGCTGGTAGAGAGATGTTGATTGAGAAGCTGCCTTGTTGAGGATATTGTTGTTAGCGACTGGAGTTTCGATTACAAGACCGGGGTTCGCTGCTATTGACTTTTTACGGGTAGCTACGCTCGCCATGATGGCGGTTTAAAGAGAAAGAGCGCCCGGCGCGATGACAGATGATGAGGATGAGTGAAAGGACAAGTAGCAGTCGCTAACGGGGAGGAACCGTCACAAGAGATAATACTATTTAAAACTCCGATTGGCCCTGTTGATTAACACAAACAAATCAAAACATTGACCTTTTTTTGTTCTTGTCCACAACTTGAACAATACACTTGTTGTCTGACCTTGCAGTGCTATAGCAGCTGCGAGCACTTAATAGAGCAACAAGCTCGGAGCTCTTCAGCTCAAGCACTTGAATTTTTGTGAGCCGTCCACTCACACTGCATCTCCGTTCTACCGCAAAATGCTATTAATACCCAGTATGCTACAAGTAGGGGTGTTACAGGTTTTGTGAGTCACTGCCCTCCGGCGCCCCAGCACTAGCGTGTGCGATGCGCATCAGCCCTCTAAGTTGAGGCAGCACCAATTCGGCAGAGTTTACACCGGTGCTCTTCTCAGTACGCACAGGGGTACAATACTTGTTCACACTGCCTTATATAGCCTTTTTTTTGCGAACACACGGGTCCATCACCAAGAAGCTCAAAATTCACGAGGTCATCCACAGTTCCAATTCCTACGGGCGTTTGTAGGCATTTGTTCATAGCTTCCTGGTTACCCCGGCGAATCCCATTCATGCCGTCTCTAATGCGTCTCTTTTGAGCGGTGGCCCGTTTCCATCACTTGCTTTGCCTACATAATACGTGCTCCATATTAATAAAACACACCGTATGGACAATCACCGCAAACCAGTGTGGTCGTGCTCACAAGAGATGTTACCAGCAGTATGCCCACTCTCGTCGTAATCACGCGCTATCTTGATAAGTTCTGTTTCGTCGACCCTAGGTGTTGGTGATTGGGTTTATCAGCAAAAAAACGCCATGAGGCTTCATGTATTATGCTCCGCGGGACGTTGTGGGTGTCTTTTACGACTATCGTGTAACGTATTCTCATGATTATCTTTCACATATGATCACCAGTCGTACGTACGGGGGATGGGGGGTGTTTAAAAAGATCTCCGATTGGTCCAACTTTCCAGTCGACTGGCATATTAAATTTCATGTGCCTTCACAACAAGACGCGTTATGACCGTAAACGCCAATGATAACTTTCATGGATATGTTGTGACTTGTACTGTCAATGCCAACGCCAAATGTAAAAAATTGTTAAAAAGCTCAAGGGACGAACTGTATTCCTTCTATAGGTCTGTCAGGGATAAAAGTTCATGCAAATCTTGTCAGGCGGCTTGATCTTGGCATTAACACTGTCAGAAACATTCGAGTATCTATATATATCAATTGTCATGTCACCTAGCTTGCCCAGATGCAAAGTTACCCCGTAAACGCCCTGGGGTTTGAAGTGCGTTTATAGTAGCCGCAAGACCCTCAAGGTTCCTCCCCATTCTCATCAATGTCAATGTTCTCGCCATTTCCCAACTGCTGAATGAAGTGATCGATCTTGGCTTTGTGTATACGGTGGTGTTCTTGCCATCCCTTCCAAGGATGATGAGGATGCTGTTAATAAGACCAGGTCAGCCTGCTCAATAAAATACCAAGTAGTGAAGACTGACTGCACGACCAAACGCCTGAAAGATTTTGTCTGATGTCCCTTCCGGTTTTGTGAAAAAGTACTTCGCAAGAAGGATGTCATCTCCACGGCTGTAACGCATCTTCTTCTCTGGTGGTTGAGGTAGAGGTTCATCCTCTTCTGTGCGATTGAGTTCATGCTTGTGACGCCGCCAGAACTTCATCCATGATGCACGCGAGTGATGCGGAGCCTTAAAATGATGAGTGATCAAAAAATGATATATTTTGAGTCGATTACCTTAGTAGCAACATCCTTCCAAAACGCAACCATATCAAATCGCTCTTGAGACCTAGATATATCATGAAACCACCGCGAGAAACCCATTGTGGGAGGGGACTTACTTCCGGTACTCCATGAAGCGCACCAGGAACGCAACATCCTCATCAGTGAAAGCTACTCCTTTTCCTGTCGTACTCCTGAAGAGAGCGCGAGGTGGAGTCGGGGACCGATTGCGTGGGCGACCAGCATCTTGCTGCAGTCGGGCTTGTGCAGCCGCGATGATGCCAGGACCCGTAGTTCCGAGTGGCAGTAACTGCTCTTCCTCTTCGGGCTCAACTTCACCTTCAGGGCGTGGCGTATTATTGTCGCCTGTGTCCATTGAGTAGCCACCCAACCGGATCTGATGTTTATTGCAGTACCGACGCCAAGAGTAAAATCTGCGGCACTCATCAGATCAACAATACCACCCTACTTGAAACACGCTCACGTATGATGGGGCGCCTACCATTAATAGCAACATCAGACAAGAACAGCGCCGAAATGTAGGCAACTTACCTTGACTGCAATCCTCTCACAGATTTCTCTCAAACTGGAGATAACTCAGTCTTGGCTGTGATCTAACAGCAAATACTCACCTCAGGACGAGACCTTGTTCTTGACAGTAATCAATGTATCGTTTGAGGTATAGTACATCATCAGAGGTAAACAAGTTTCCTCCGTATGTGCTCTTAATCACGCGCGTCGGAGGGGTTGGTGAATGTGCTGGGGGATTTCGGCGATTCAATACAAGAGCGGAAGGAGGGGCAGCGGGCGGCGCCTAATAATAAATAATAAAGTTCCGCATGCAGGAATGTGGATGAAATGAAACTTACAGTATTACGAGTACGTTTACGACCACGAGGTTTCTCAGCAATAGTGGTATCAGCCGGAACCGAAGACGGACCAGCCGTCGGCGGTCCGGCCTCTGCCATGTAAGGTGCAGTCTGGTCGTAAGGGTGCTCGTACTGATATTGACCATGTGAATGGCAACCATAACCAACACACACAAAAACTCACCGAAGCAGGGTCGTAAGGATAGTCATTGGCCGGAGGAGCCCATTCAGAACGGTCATCGCCGTATCTATAATCATAACCTGCCGCACTCGGCCCAGCTACCATATGGGGCGGGGGCTGGTTGAAGGGCGTCACCCAAGGCTCGTCCCGATATGGATGTGTTTGTCGGGCAAGCATCGCGGCAGTCTGAGGTGAAGTTATGTGCGTTTGCTGTGGTGCGATGGCATTTGGTGCTTGCCATGATTGGGGTGGGGCGGCTGTTGGTGGTTGCATACCTCGAGTCGGGGTGTGCATTGGATGGCCGTACACAGGATAACCGTAGGAAGTTTGAGGTGGATGGACCATGGGATCCCCAGGGGGCATGGGAGGCATTGCTTGCGGATGGGGAGCCATAGGTTGCATTGGAGCTGGCTGAGATGTGGCAGAACGCGTCTGATCAGTCTGGGACGGGACGATGGTAGGTGGTGTCACTCTGGTAAGGTTATTTAATACGAGGAAGACCAAATGATAAAAAGAAAAACAAACTTCTCCGTTCCAGTGACCTTGCAACCAGCCCAATTGTTCTGGAACGTTTGAAGAGCGCCAGCACGAACGCACTCATGAACCCAGCGGTAATGGAGAACGATTTTACCCTTTTTACCGGCGTACTGGCGGTACAAGTTCTGACCTGATTCCTTATGAGGATCGACTGAGATGCAGCTATGTCAATTGTGGCGGACATGGTGAGGACCTGTACTCACCAAGAATATATGGCGTCCCACTATATCCTGGCGATGATGTACCACCGTGTTTCTGCCGGAGAAGGGTTTTAGTAACACATCGTCGACGGTCCAAAGACATGTGAACCAATCCGCGCGGCAAGTGACCAAAGGACGACCTACCGTTACAAGTTCAACGAGCGTGTCTCTATCTTCCACTTCCTTCTCGATGTACACATTGAGGGGTGTTCCCATCATGGGTTCGAGAAAAAGGTCGCTACCGGGGCCATCTACGGTGGGCGATGCATCTTGACCAGAGCGTAGAGATACACTTTGTTCATGCTGATTGCGCCTGGTAGAACGCGCTGGTGCCATGGGTCTCAGCCAGGACTCCTTGATGTAATGATAGAAGTGGTGGTTGGGGTCAAGGTTTGAGTTTCTGAGGCGGAGTGGCAGGAGGCTACCGGCCGGCGGAGATCAAAAATTACCGGGTCCCACCGGCCCAATCTTGACTTGTTATCTTATCTAGTGCGCAAGGGTATAGATCCAGAGAATTCTCCCTTGGTGCTCAGCACTTGTTAATAACGTTCTCAACGATTCATGGCAGTCGCGCAACCTCTGGAATATCTTTCTCAGGAGCAGATTGACAAGGTTGGTCCTAGTTTGAACCGTGCTGTCGCACCTGACCTCTGACATGTCTATCAGTTCTACAGGGATGGGTAGGTTAATATCTAGGAAACGCGTTGCTCTCAGTGACCGGCGTATGTAGATATTTGATCATCCCTGGCTTTCTCTCGCATGACCAGACGAATTCTCTTTTGTTGCGGGCCAAAGAACTACTTGATGAATTTACACCAGAGGACCATCCCCTGGTGAGTGCACCATTTAAATCACGAAAATTCCGGACCCTAGACGCGTAGCAGACAAAATTTACAACGTCGGATGAGGACCACATTGGTGACAACTATTTTCTGAATTCAGGCGACAAGATCCGCTATTTCCTTGACGAAGATGCTGTTGACAGTAGTGGGAAACTTACCAGGGATAAGGCAAAGGCAGTGAATAAGATCGGTCACGGTTCGTTGCCTATCCACATAAAATTTCACTTGATTCTTACTTAAGCTAGCTCTCCACGAATTGGACCCCGTGTACCGGAACGTTACTCTGGAAAATGATCGGCTGAAGGCCCTAGCGCGCGACCTACGATTTCACCATGATCCAGTTGGTAAAGAAAACATTTAGTCATAAATCACCCGCTGGAGACTGACATAAATCTGCTAGCACTGCAATCAATGGTTATATTCAAGCAGTCACAGACCGGCGGCGCTGGTGAGCAACTGACATCAGGTGGTAACATCAAACAGCTAACACACAAACCTTGGAGTGCCCGAACACAACGACTCGTGAGTGACAATTCACCGGTGATGTATCAAAGTCTAAAATTCATTTGACAATTCAGCACGTTCCTTGTCAGTATCAATTTTTCCTCCTGCTCACATGTTATCATCTTCATACACACATCATATATAGTACACATCACCCCCAAGTGCTCTTGGGTTTTGGATAGCTCTTGAGAAGTGCACGCCCACGAACGGCGCCCTGTCGTTCTTACCCGGATCACATCTGACAACTCCGATCACGAAGAGATTTGTACGTTTGCCAGGGGGTGGTACCGGTTTCGAGCAACTTGCGACCCCTCCGCCTCCTTCGTCCGAGATAAGCGAGAAACCGAGCGATAATGCATCAGAAGGAAACTATGTGCTGGAAGTTTGCGAGCCAGGTAGATGGTTACCTGAGCGCTAGATGTCCCTTGCTGAACACAGTTGCTAGGTGATCTCGTCCTCATCCACGGCAGCGTCCTTCACAAGTCGGAACGTAATACTAGTCCTCACACGAGATTTGCATATACTTTCCACATGATTGACTCGTCCCCTTACGTTGAATATGATGAGAAGAACTGGCTTCAGCCTACTAATGATATGCCTTTCTCCAGAATCTTGGACGTACCGAATCTCTCCACCGCTGTACATTAGTCACATCCATTTAGAAGATTGTCGTGCACGAGAAATCCAGTCGCTAATATACTTCGCATTTGCCCATATATCGCTATGCTGTAATAATTCATTACCATACTTGAACTTTCGCCCTAGACAGCAGAGTCTCTGGCTTCAGGTTGTACAGCTCGTCTATAAGGGCTGGGAGGAATGTTCCAGATCCATGAACGTCGCTTCTTTCTGCTGCGCACTCGGCTGCCACCGTCAGAGCCAGAACACTACGATCATTTGTCAGCCTTCTCTTGTAATAATTTTTTGTTTGACCGGATTGTGACTGACCCGCCAACAGCACCTATCAGCATGTCTCCCCTGACGAGCTTCGCGAGCTCAGGTCCAGGGCTTGTTCCAGGGGCAGTGGCCAGAAGTGAGGCACCAGCACAAAACGTAGCAACGCAGGTGCCAACAACGCATCCAGACCCTGTAATATCTCCGAGCATTTTATGGCCGTTCTCCAACTGCACCACAACGGCCCCATCGGATATCCAGTCTGTCGGTCCTGTCATGACAGCGACGCAACCTTTACGGCGAGTGCTTTTAAGGCGGATGTACTTGCGATATCCACGGCGCACTTACGTTCTCTCTTGGCTATCTCGCGAATAAAAGATACCGGATCTGCGAACCCAGAGCCAACACTATCGACCCCTTTGGCCTGCACCTGCAAAAAAATAATGTGAATTGCAGTTTCCACACAGAAGCAGGATATGTGTCACAGACTTCGTTTGATTTCGCGAGAGAAGCCATCTCGCCAGCATTTCCTTTGATAACGCTAGCCTGCCATGCATTCAGGAGTTCTGAAGCAGTCGTCTTCCTGAACTGAGTAGCGCCCACTCCAACCGGATCAAAGACTACAGGTTTTTGTGCTTCGTTTGCGTATTGCCCCGCAAGGATCATGCTACCTTTGTTCGTGATGGTGCCAAAATTTATGAGTAAACCACCCGGGATGCGACTAAGGTCACGCATTTCTTCCGGCGCAGTGGCCATAATCGGACTTGCACCCAAGGCTAAGGTAGCATTCGCAGACTGGTTCGTGACCACAACATTTGTGATCTGTGTGTGACAGTCAGTGGACAGGCAATTGAATTACGCGTGAGAGTATCTACTTGATGGATGAGTGGACTCCTGTCTCGTATCACCTGCATAAGTTTGACGACGCCGTTCTTGATGGTCTCAACATCGTACACTTGCGGCACCCGACTCTGCACATCAAAATGGTGAACCCACGCATCGAGGGTATCCTTAAGCCTTTGGGCAGCGGAACGGGGTGCTGGGGATGCCATAATGTCAGAGACCACAGCGATACCATCCAGTCTGTGTCCAGAGGATGACACAGATCCATGCAAGGTTCTCAGGATGTTAGTGGAGTTTATGCCTCCTAGGAACATATCTTTAGACGTCACAATGAATGTAGCTTATGCATTTCTGCATACCGATTGCAATGGCCTTGATGTTTGTGCCATCCAGAGCTTGAAGCAGTGACCCAACCCCTCTGGCGCCAATGACTGGGCTGGTCAGCTTCTTAGTTGTCGTACCCCAGACTGCGCCGATGCCAATGTAATCAACTTCGTCCTCTATTGCTTTCTTCACGTGGTCTGTATCGTTGCAAGAGACACCGATCACAGTACCCGCCGGGAGTAAAGATTTTGCGACATGAACTGGCATGTCTGTTTGCCCCAGATGGACACCATCGGCTTGAACGGCAAGTGCGATATCAATGCGGTCATTGATGATGAGAGGAACCTTGTATTTTGCACAAAGGATCTTCGAACTTTGTGCAATTTCCAAAAACTGGAGCAAACCGTCTGAAAGAGCAAATGAAGCAACAAGAGACTACTTCTCACTTCTAGTGTGTCGGACTTCTTTTCTCGGATCTGAACAACGGTTACACCGCCTTGCAAGGCCTTGAAGGATCACAATGAATAGAGACCAGATTAGTACATGCCGTTTATGTTCCCGAAGGAAATATGACGCCTAAACCTCTTCCAAGGATTCCAGATATTCCTGAAAAATGAGGCAATGGCTTTAATGACGTTTGAAATCACGGGTATCTCTTACCTTTCCTGGTGGCAGCAACTCCCGGCCTGTGACCAAATACAGTGAAAAGTCAATCGCCATTATAGCGACAGTACCAGTAGTTTAAAGTCGGTGTTTCGGCTTGGTACAGCGAATGGTTGGCGAACGGAAGAGCAGCTGAAGCCCAGTCGATAACGGCACCGATCGGCTCAGTGCCAAGAAAGGAAGGTGGACTTACCGCTCAATAATAACGATATATTGCTTTTTACTCTTCTTCCAGTCAACATGCATCATGATTCAAGCACTTTGCGCTAGTACTACTGTCTCAAAGGTATGTACTTTGATATGACACAAATTTTCAAGTTTCCAATTTTCTGGAAGTTTAACAAGCAGGCAAGGGTCGGCAATGATGCTAGGAAACCCCTACTGGCACCAATAGCTGCCAGTGCCTATATGTCAGAAGATCATTCCCTCAGCTCACTTTGTTGCTCTAGATTTCGTTAGCGCAACGTGCGAATTTTCGCTTGCGCTGAACGTTACATCGTTGAGGTATTACGACATCATTCTTGCTGCCTCTTCCCATCCGCTAGCTCCCCTGAAGTGGTATTAAAGAGATAATATGTACGTTCGTCCAAGAATGCTCACATCTTGACTCCACCACCTCGTCATGGATCCTGCTACATTCTGGTGGTCCTTTTTCAGTCTTGCTGCCGCATTTGTGATTTTTCAACTGTTCACTGTGCCATCACACTTGCGCCATCTCCCTCGTGTGCCTATTTTCCCTCTTCTGGTTAGTTATTTATCAGGCGAGGTCGAGGATGTGCGCATTAAGCGCCTCATTCTGCCATACGCAAATGAGAGAGATGAAGGACTTGTTCTCGTGTGGGCGCTAGGCCGATGGATGATCCACATTCTTGATCACAGGGTATGCACTTCGTGTTGTCAATAAGCTGCTATTTATTATCGCCTAGCTTGCGGTGGAAATGACGGAGGACCTCGTGTTATACCCAAAAGAGTTGCCACCTGATGGTCTTTTGTTATGGCGCTTCATCGGGGGCTCAAACATCCTCATGGCAAATGGTGACCGGTGGAAGAAACACTCCAGGACTATCCGAGATGCGTTCAATCTCTCCATCCCTGTCAACCAGTTCATATACCTGTCCAAGAACCTCTTTGATGTCATTAACCCGCCCTCAGAGAAGAATGACACCCATACTGTTGACTTCGCGGACCTCGCGCAGCGTTTTGCCCTCGATGCAGTCGGGTCTTCAGTCCTTGGGCATGACTTTGATGCTATTCGCACCGAGTCTGTGTTCGTCAAGGAATACAATGGCATTATGCACGATATTGCCAACCCTCTTTATCTGATTATGCCCTTCCTTGAGAAGGTTTTTCCTCGTAAGGAGGTTATCAAGCGCATGGACAACTTGGTCGACAAGTTTAGAATGCTGCTTCAAGCAAAACGCAACGACCCTGGAGACGATATGATGACTTTCATGCTAAAAGAGCCTACGATGTCGGAGGAAGAGCTTCGCGATAATATGGTCGTCCTCTTCATTGCTGGACACGTAAGTCAAATGCGCTGCCTTTTGATAGCAAAGACTAATTACGTCCCGTATTACATCTTAGGATACTTCTGCTGGAGGTCTCTCCACTCTAATTTACTTCCTTGCGATTCATCCCGAAATTCAAGCCGAGGCGCGCGAAGAAACTCTTCGCGTTCTTGGACCTACTTCTGATCCCAGTGTTGATACCCTCTCCGCTGCGTCATTACCTTACCTCAACGCCTGCATCCGCGAAGCGCTTCGTATCAATACTCCGATCTCATATATCGTCCCTCGTATCACTGCGGAAGATGTCACACTTGGAAAGTACTACATCCCATTTAACACCTCACTTATATACAACATCTACGCCATCCATCACCGCAATGACATTTGGGGTGATCCCAACACGTTCAGGCCCAACCGATTTCTCGAGAAGACCGAGAAGAGCTCGCTTCTAAAGGATGCTTGGGTTGCTTTCGCTTCTGGACCTCGGCAGTGCCCTGCTCGTAACTTTGCGCTCTACGAGCAGCGTGCCCTAACTGTAATGTTGCTGCGGGAGTACGAGTGGACATTACCGGCAGATTCGATTCATCGAGATGGTTTGAAAAACGCCTTCTCCCCTTTTGCCCTAACACTTCCCCACAACCTTCATATCACTTTCACAAAGCGCAAATAGTAGAGGATAGCGCTTCTCACGGTCATCTACTTCATTAGTTTCGCCACATGCTGCCATGATTAGGATTAGGGGGTGACGCGGACGTTTGATCATGACAAAGAGATGGGCAAACTCAAGTTTATTTCTCAATTCGTAGTTATTTTGCGGATAATACTACATATATAGCTATGCCTTATCGATTTATCACCTGTTAAGTCAACAATATGCAAAGAGTTCAGTGTTCAGTATAAATATCACCGGAACCCAGTGTTGTGGCCAGGTGTGATACAGGCTGGTGCGCGTATAATAAGTGTCATTAAATAAAGGGATGCTGCGTCCCCCTGTGTGCGGCCCGCGCATCAAACAATAAGCCCACTCCTTCGTGCTTTCGCTTCCTTCCTTTTTCTCGCCCATTCCTGTTCTTGCGGAAGAGGGTCAATGGCTCTCCAATCCCCCCACATGCCCGTCTTGAAGATGGCTCTGATATTCGGAACGAGCAGTAGAGCGACGGCCAGCCAGTCGCTGAGCATATGGAATATATAGAACGTTGCCTTTTCCAAGGAAGTGTTACCTGAGCCCGGTGCTAACGAAGTAAGGGAGGTTGTGCGGTGATACATGAATAACAGTCGGAAGATTGCAGAGGATGCCTGCGCATTGAAGAAAAGTTATCATTATGTGAACGAATTAAACATAAAACACGGATCCTTACGTTGCACGCGAGGATGACAAGAAGTAGGGTGACGTGAATGGGCTCTACTTTGGGTAGCTTTCTGGCGCGAATGACCAGGATTGCCACGAAAAGTATGAGGCAGAGAGCAATACTGGAGCTTAGGTATCTGTGTTAAGATGTTTAGATAAGATAGGGCTGCGTGGGTGAAGATCTAATTCACCTGGTGACCATCACCTCTTTGGCTGTGCTTGCATTGTCCATACCACCACGGTAATGCGCATTGCCGATTATACCAGGTATGGTGGCAGCGAGGAAGGCCAGGTTCAGCACATCGGTAAACCAGCGATAGAAAAAACGCTTCTTGGGGTCGTCATGTATGTCATCCGAAAGATGAAGCGAAGCACTGTGAAACGGGGAAAGAGGATGCATAGAGGACGACATCGAAGGAGCGACAGGTGAATCTTGTGGATCCGTAAAACCTGCTGGACCTTTTGTAGAGTTCACATACATGCAACGCAGGAGA
The DNA here is from genome assembly GCA_000827255.1 of Suillus luteus UH-Slu-Lm8-n1. Lineage (NCBI taxonomy): Eukaryota > Fungi > Basidiomycota > Agaricomycetes > Boletales > Suillaceae > Suillus > Suillus luteus. The sequence goes on from KN835178.1 coordinate 38,172, forward strand.
ACCACGACGTCGTGTGCTATAGAAATATATGGCAAAGCAATAGAGACTTGCATATAAGTCGTCAATGCCGGTGATATTCTTTCAGCTGGGTTGCGGGATTGCCAAGCTCGTAGGGAGAAGATGATGACTCTGGGGAGGTGACATGAGGCAACGTGCATGAAGGCAAGAGTGAACTGCTTTCACCTTTCAATGGTTGTAATGATTGCGTTGATGCTCACGACGGCCCGCGAATGCTTGTTATATAGCCGGGAAACGAAGATGGGTATGAGCGAGAAATACAGTAAGGAGAAAAAAATTGATGTCCCAAAGTCAGAAGTCATTGGAACACCACCAACTGGCGACGGGAAAGGATCGTCGCTTGACATCACCCACTGCAGACTCGGGCGACGGAGTGAGCTTTGGAAAAAAGTAGAGGTCACAAAAAGGCCAAAAAGGACGACGACAGAAAGGACAGCCATTCTGAATCTACGCATAAAAGAGAAGAATCAGCCCATCCAACCTGAATATACATACTTGAAGCTACGAAGCATGTGGATGTCGCGAGTCTGAAAGGTCTGCTTCAACGAGGCCAAAATGCAGTGTTCAAGTTATACACCTACCAAATTTGGGCTCGAGATCAGCTAAATAGAAGATAGACGCCCAAGCCTTAAGCTTATTTGTGTGCGTTCTAGACACATGTCAGTTTAGATTCTTGTGAGTTTTTTGTGAGCCCCCACTGTATAACAACTGTATGATATGACATTCACTTGAAATATCATGCATTCATGATTCACGCGACTTGAAGCTTGAGTAGAGGCAGCATCTGACACAATTGCATATCGATCATTGTTATAGGACGAACTAAAACGGGTATTATAAGTACAAATTTTTAAGTACACAATTGAATAAACATAACGGGCGAGTCCATCCGAATGACAAGTAGCAGGTAAGTACACGTAAAATCGAACATAACTTCATTATCCTTTCGTCTCGGTCGTTCATCCGAGCGCTATGTCTTGAGGAACATCCACTGCTCATGAACTAGTTCCTCGGACGCCTGTAGCGTCCAAATACTCCACAGGCTGCGGTGCAGGAGCCTATAAGGAGCGCAACCAGCGCACCAAGTGCAAGCCAGTTCGCATTTCCCCAACTGGCGCCGATGCCATTGCTTCTCAGGCGATTTCTGACGGTGCCGAATAAAGACATGCTGATGATCCATGCAACAAAAGTGCACAGTGTTGCGAGTCCAGCGAGCAAACTCATAAAAACGGTGCCCACGCGATGATATCCGGCGCCACACACTCCGAAGAGGACTGCGAGACCAGAAAGGCCAGCGGCAATTGGGTAGAGGATAAGAACGAAGGTGAGGTTGTGAAGAACTGTTGTGTTGATATCTCCTGGGAGAGGGAAGTAGTAACCAACTTGAACCTTCGAACCCGTATAACCGAATACACCAAAGGAATATTGGTTGGCATTAAGAAAGGATATGCTGTTCCATGTTGGTGATGACACAGAAACCTGTTGATGGCAAAAATTATCAAAAAAGTGATAACGACGATAAGATTAGACGAAACATACAAAAATGAGGAGAACCATTGCCGAAAAGCAGAAAAAGAGACCCGGGAGCGCTCCTGATGCTGCCATCTTGATCGTATAACAGCTGAGGAAGGATGAATAGACTTTCAATGTGCGGAGAAGCGACTTTTATCGGCTTCGAGTCCAGGGACTTTGAGCTGTGTACTGCGGGTCACGAGATGGCCAAGCTCCGCATCCATGACGTTAACTGTTGGTGCAAACACTGAAACATGGAGGAAGGGATGATGTCATCCAAAAAGCAGTGATTTAATGTGCACGTGATCGTTGAAATTGCGCACTGCATGTAGCACAGCATTAAATTACAGTGTGCTGGCTCAATGCTGGCTGCTGGCCAAGCTAGACTGCGTCTGACTGCGTACGCCAATTTCATTCAAATGTATAGCCTCACGGTCCCTCAAGCCCTTACTTACCTGAGTAATGGGCGGAAATCTGTAAGGTTCCCGATTTCTTTACCGTTGTTTTTACAAATTGCGCTCACTGCATGTCCTTCTGTGTTGCCGCAGCTCTGGACTGCGAGCATAGCTTCTGTCAGTGTTATTTGCGCATAGCGATGCACAAGTACGGATTGCATGCATACTGCACTATCAGAGTGAGTGAGTCAGAGTCACAGATTTGACCATGAAACAGGTGGCAAGAGTTACCGGACCTTCGTGTCTTGGAGCGGGCAATTCACTCTGCCCAGCGCAAGCTAGAGTATCTCGGTATCTCTGGAGATGAGCAATATAAGCACTTTTCAAGGTCATGATCGGCCCCGAGTCTATCCTTCTCACGTATCGGAGGCCAAAGTGATCATGTGCGTAGTTCTGTTGGAATTTATTACAGTACTGGCTTGACTGTGTACATCACCTTCAGAATGTTCAACATACCAGCCTGAATGCACGTCTTTATCGATGTTGAGTAGCTTGGACTAAATCATAGTCGGTCGGGTGCACTGCGCTTTGAGGTACACTGACTGGTCTTGTCAAGTGAGACAATTAAAGGAGGAAGCCAGCTGTTCTTTTCAGCGTCTTTGCACACGCCATGTCCCATCCTGCCGTCCCATGCATCCGAGCCAGCCTGCTGATCGTCATTACCCGGAATTCTTATCGCGTATTCATGGAGCTCAAGTCATGAGCGTTCGAGAAAATAGCAAATATAATCATGAGTAGGACTCGCGATGCAATCATTGGGCTGGCTTGTGGCAACTGTACCCGACAACTGGTTGGTCGTTGCATATCCCGCCTCTGTGGTACAAATGGGGCGATAGCAATGGCTTTGATGTGATGCTAGGTGTGCAATTAAAGCATCCGCACTAGTATCCTGTTTAGACTTTGAACAATGGCTTTGTGGATGTGGATGTGGACGACATGGTGCGTCCACAACGTCCACAGTTCAACCTATATATATTGAACCACAGATTCGTCATCGCCAGACAGACCACTACCTCATTCTTCACCACTGTCCACCACATCAATCATGAATAAGTTCAAGAAAATGTTCCAAAAGTGAGTCGACCGTTTTCATGTTCTACCACGGTCAATAGTAATCAATACCCCACAGGTCCGATAATGAACAGACGGCATCGCTTAAACACTCTCAATCAATGCCATACCTCCTTGATTTGGAAGGCAGGACGCGCCACTATCGTCCTGACTCTTCCAGACCCGTATACCGTGGCAAGACCCCCCTACAAAAGTCCGCAATCGTGCACGTTGAGCAAGCTCCAGGGACACTCGAGAACCATCACGGCCAAACGTCGCAATACAGGCCGACTCGCGCAAACTTTGACGAGCGCCCGGACTTGCTGGCCAAGTTTCCCCATTCCCCTGCACCAATTGAGGGGCTCCCTCGCAGCGGCTTCAGAGCAATCTCTTTGAATTCAAACGGTATCAAGCCTCAAGTGCCTGTTCATAATTCAAGTACAAGTGATCGACAAGTCCACCCCTCCGTCTCCTGCGGAAACTTGCTGTCCAAGCTTCCCAACTCCCTTGAACCAATTGAGGGGCTCCCCCACAATGATTTCAGAGCGATTTCGTTGAACTCAAAGAGTGTCAGGCCCCAAGTGTCTGTTCATAATTCAAGTTCAAGTGGCCAGCAAGCCTACCGCACCAACTCCCGCAGAACACATAGGCATGAAACCGCCGTTGGACAAGCTTCGGCAGATGTACTCCAGATCCCTGACGATCACACTCGTCGTGGCAGACTAGCAGAACGTATTCGCACTACGTCGAGCAACAGTCACTCGTACACCCCTACTCCCCCTGTTCCTACTACCCACCGTCCACGTCCAATGATCTTGCGTTCTGCGCACAGCTCGTGCGTAAACCTTCGTCGCGTTCCATCCCATGCCGCCATCCCAGTCCCTGCTGCGCCAGACCATAGACATCCTTCCCGGCCTCAGAGGGACTACCGTGAATTATTAAATGAGCAGGACCCAAACGTCCTCCGTAGGACGATCAATGAATATCCTGTAGCGCCTCTGTGTACCGAACGTACCCCAGCGCAATTGCGCCCAATTCGTTTTGACATGGACGATTCGCGCTATTTCCAGAAGACATTTAGGGAGAGCGTAGAGGCGGCCATTGCCCAAGGTCGTCCCCTCGACGCACGCGCGGGTGGCCCTTACCGCCGCATCATCGATGTGACCGACATATTGGGTATCGTTTTAGAGACTGGCAGGAATCGGTCTCGGGGTGGACATCGGTGATTTTGTGAAGTTGGAAGTTGTTTATGCAGAAAGAGATTTGGCACTGATCTACTTACTCATATATGTCGTGTATGTGATTATGCATATGATAGATGAAACAAATATGATTTGCTATTTATGGGACCATGGTCTGCTTGACGCACATCGGGTTGTGTAACTACTTCCACTCCGACGGTGGTTTTTCAAGTGCAGTCGATTTGATCACATCCAACAAAAAGGTCAAAGCATTAACTTATCATTCGTTGCAGCAAGTTACTATCACCAAATACGCTTCACCATTGTAAATCGAGTCAACTCTTCAAGGGGGACCCGCTTCTTGTCCCCACCGCCGTGTCCATTACCGCCAGGCATGTGCCCCTCGCCCATCTCACGCACTCGTACGGCGTCGTCTCTCCAATCATCCACCATCTTCTTGAGCTGTTTATTGTACTCGCGTTCCTCCTTACCTTCCCCGATAGGATCTCGCCCAAAGTCGTTGATAGTGTCCGCAGCAGCGCGGGCCCCCGTGCCTAATTGGCGACGCGCCGCGTATGAGATAAGATTCACACCGAGAAGCACTTTTAAAGCGAGAAAACTAAACAGAAGAGTAAGCTTTCGTGAAACTATAACACTGGCGAAGATCCTACCATAACCAAAATGCCACCCCCATCACGGCCCACTTGAGTAGATGTACAACTTCTGCGTTTGTCATGTCCATGAGAGCATCCCAGCCCCATTCATCTTCAAAGCGAAGAGAAAAAACGAGAGTTAATGACTGAAGGCCAACCAGGATAACGACAACTGCAAGCGGAAGGGACGCAAATCCAAGTCGCCGGGCCACTAATGGTGATTGGTCGACATAGCCATGCTGCATTCGGTCAGTGAATGCAACTACGAGTCAAAGCTAAACGCCAGACCTTTCGAGCACCCAGGCGTCCTATAGCACTTCCACTTGTCAAATCACGACAGAGCACATCTGTATATCGCTCATATACAGATGGTCGTATGTGATTAAACTTAGAGATGAATGCATGTTTCAGCCAGTCCACAAGGATCTCAGATGCCATGACTGTCACGACGGGCTGATCGAGCTTCGTAAGCGGGTCTGGACGCGGCATCTCAACAACCTACATAGGATATTGTCCATAGGACATTGTTCCCTATGAACCAGCCAAAGCTCATTGGGAGGACAAATCCACCCGTAAAGTCGAACTCAGATCCACTCAGCTCAATTAAATTGCGGAATGCAACAATAAGGAGCATGAGCGAGAGTGTAAATCGTTCCACGATATCCGCGCATGTGATTTGAAAGAGGTTGTCTTTCTCAAATTTCTTGAAGACACTTCCTTTAATCTCGACGAACTGATTCGAGACAAGAAGAGTCAGGAGTGCGTGGTCATAGGAATTGACGGCCACATTAAGAGATAGCAACTGATAAATCATCACTAATGCGTGGCAAACTAAAGCAACATTAATGACGCGATATAAAGGCCGCTTGGCAGGGACCAACCAATGTAGAGAGTAGCCAGCCCGAAAAACACGAATGGACGAAGCGTGTTGGACGTAACCGGTACTCGACGAGAAAGTACCTCAAGTGTCGAGCGGGAAAATAGGCAGTCAAGGATATCCTGCCCTATCGATGCGCACAAGCGGTCAGCAATCTAAGACGGAGAAAGTTTAGTCATGTGCACCAGTTGAATCGACGTATAAACGGACGCACCTCTAATGCGTTGAATATTACGTATAATTTGATAGTGTCCTGTCCACGTATCGAATGATAGATCTTACTGGCATCCGTGAGAGGAATCAACACCATGATAGAGACCACGAGCAGCATCATTCGAAGAATGTCAGCTTTCTGTGATGGTGGGAGAGGTAATTTGGAGACTTTGAAGAAATTCAGAAAAAATCGGATGGTCGCCAGTGCGAACCTGATGGGTAGTATCGTAAAAGTATAGAGGAACGAGTCTAAACAAAGTATGAAGCCAAAACCAATAATCTACGCCTCATGAGCACCGTCGTGTCACTCACATGAATCTATACGCACCTTTTCCATTGCCAAAGGAATACTGAGGAAATTGCTCACCCTCTCCCACTTCAACTCCTGGTGCGAGTCAAAGTCAGTCGCGAGAAGCTCTTCCCATAGGTAGTCCCATAAAGAAAATAAGGGCTGGTCTGGCTGCAGCTCTTGACTCCTGGCTATTGGTGGCGGAGATGGAGGCGGAGATGGCAATATAGGAGTTGGAGGGAGTGATGCATATGTGAATGGATGGACTTCGAGTTCGGGTTCAAGCATCCTCTCGCATTCAAGGTCGTGGTCACCGAGTGGTGCATGTCTCGTTTGCTCTTCTTTTACGTCTGAGCTGCGAATAACGGCATCATCAAAGTCGACGGATGAGGACCTTTTGCGGCGACCACGCGAAACTGGTGTGGAAAGCGGTGAAAACTGCGCGTTCCACGTCGTACCAATCGATGCAGAAGAGAAGCGTCTTCTAGAGCGTCGTGGAGAGGTAGCCATGTGCCCCGGATGTTATTCTAATTACTTGAGTTTGAATGAAGACTACGACCTAATTTGAAGGTTCAAACGTTCATCGTGAAGGGCAAAGTATACTACCACACGTCCTAATATGGACATTATGTCATCGATTATGGATTGTGATCTTCCAGTTCAAGCTTCAACATCACACGAGCATGCAAGACACGCCATCTTTTACTAGTATGCGCGATGCAACCACAGAAACCATCTCTTCCATGGAGAGGAAACCTGGCGTGGACCGTACTGAGACTCTCGCAGATCAATCCCAGGATAAACCTGGAGCACACAGCGCTGGTACGTCTAGCAGATCAAAATCTGTTTGACTATTTTCTGACGCAGGTACCATAGTCCTTGCTATTCCTTCCGAGCTCATACATCACATACTTAAATACCTGGGGAATGCAGACCTGGTGAACACGGCAATCGTGTGCCCCAGTTTCCGGTTCCTTTCCCAGCGCGTGATCTACAGGAACGTCAAGCCTACGGAAATAATGGTTATACCATGCCTCAGATGTTTTGCGTCATACCCGCATCTTGCATCTTTTACTCGTACTCTGGTCTTGGCCGATGCTACTCGATACTACGACGTATTCTCCAATTACTTCAACCTGCTGCGTAGCGCATTGCTAAACGCATCTTCGCTTACGGATCTTACAATTCTCCTCGACGGCCCCTACGCAAGATATCTGCACGGATGTTCATTTCGACTTCGTTCTCTCACTACAACACTCGATTGGGACAGGGACTTCATCAAATTAATTGCAGAGCAGACGGAATTGCGCAATGCCATGTTTGGCGGAAAATTCGTGAACGACATGGCTCTACCTAGCGACACTCTCAAAAAACTTACAAGAGTTTCTGGATCCCCTTTGGTACTGGCTGCAGTGGTTCCCAGTCGAAACATCAAGGAAGTGGAACTTTGTTTGCTGCAGCAGGCACTTTTCAAAGACGACATCCTCAATACTGCATCGAACATCCTTTCCTATTCTACCGGCCCATTGACCGCACTGCAGATCATCACCCATCTAAGCGACACACCGAGTGCACTCGCAGCCTTGAAAGCGATCGCAAAGAATTTGCCTAGACTGAATTCCTTTGCCTTCTACTCGAGTGATGGAGCAGTCTCGCAGGTGTGCCGTCTTTGACCTATATGTAATGTTTGCTCAAAACACCTACAGGAACTTCTCGAAGACTTTCCTGAATTCCTCTCTGGCTTTGAGTGCCTCAGGTCGCTGACACTGATGTCGGGAAACAAAGCCGATGCATTGCACGACAAAACTTTCACGGCTACCCTCGCGTCAAGGTGGCACGCATCATGTCCCTCGTTACAAAGCGTCTCACTTGCGGGTTCTATATGGTTGCACAACACTCGGTATGGTTGGGTGACTTTGGCGGATCTCGAGCGTCTCCTGCGAGAACGTCAGGGGACCCTTCTGTCTCGTCAGAAGTACTGGACAGAGACGGACCCAAGAACGATCCCGATGGAAGAGGCGAGGAGTGAGCTAGAAGAAAACAAAGAAGATGTAGAGCAGGGAAACCAGATGGAGCAGCAGATGATCGTGCTTCGTGACAGTCTCCTCCAGTTTGGCGGCCCTTGATAGGCGAGATTTGCATGCTACGTATACATTCTGCCAGGGCATACTATGGTTGCAGTACAATCAATCAAGTCCAACTGAGGCGCTATGCCTTTGATTATGCTGAACTGGATGAAATGCCGACATCTGCAAAGTTGTCCCATCCATTTCCTGGTCACTTTCGCGCAGACTAAAGAGCACGCGGGACGCCAACATACTGTGGAGAACAAGTTGTGGCCTGTCATGATGTATCAGTTTTTCATTAGACCATCCAAAACGAGTTGGCACGCACACATCCATCATCTCGTCATACGATTGCTTCCAAAAAATCAGCAAAATTTGCCAAATGAGTAGATACACCATATGGCTTACCGGCACCACAGACATAATCAGTATGTTGACTATAGAAACAACTGGAAGCAGTGCTTCAGTACAATACATGTCAAATTGAACAAAAGGTCATCGCACAAATTATGGCAGTCATATATCGTACTCCGCCATGGAAGATGGCTCTCACTAGACGACTGTTGGAATCCCTGTAGTCTTGATATCTCTTGAACACCGTCAAGGACATCAGCACTGTGGATGGGATTGAAACTCGCGCTAAGATGGGACGGAGACGACATATCCTTACACAGTTCGTAGGCTACAAGAAAGCCATATTGAATGGCACTGCTGCGACCCGCTTCAAAAGTGCAGTTGCTTGTTGGGGGAGCTTTAAAATCAAAGTTGTCGTCTACAACAAGGACAGAAAGATAAGGGAGACCCACCTGAAGGATCCGGAGGCGCCGCTAGATTATTGACAACTTGTGTAATACTAACAGCGCACGCGATGGAAATCTACAGTGCGATTTAATAGACGATCAGTCGGAGCGTGCAACCAGATCAACGTACCGCTGCCAAGACTAGTAACACTGCCAAGAGTCTTTTGTTCTGTTTCCAGAATGCATATGTGCGAATGATCAAAAGACCTTGAAAAAGATATAGATTTCAGGCCAGAAAACACTACAGATATGGAACGCACCTTCAGCAGCTACAATACTGATGATGTGAATTGCTGTGGTTCGAATCAGTGACAAGACGCCGATTGTTCAAGATATTGATTACCATTTGACGCTGAACTGAAGTGCCGGCACTGTAAATCAATATTAAATGATCATCAGTTAATCATGGCAACAGCCATGTAAGCAATAGACACCAACATCCTCGTTCGCTCGGGTGGCAATAGCAGCTATTTTCCAGTTCATGTCACATGCCGGGAGATACAGCTAGCTGCTCACCGTATGCAGTCATGCCAGCAGCTGCAAATGCCATGTAGCGTGAAATCACGAAAAGAACACGGGTGACGTTCCAGCGCCTGTTCCATGTCCATCGAATCTTGCAACATTCGTTGAGGGATGCTTGAACTCCGAGTCTATGAAGAAACACTCACCTCAGGTTCGAGCGTTAAGAAATAGTCAAAGATCTGCACAGCGTAAAAGGGATATTGTCCATGATCTGTAGACCAGACCCACCAAAACTCCTAGACCAGCCACTGCGCATATTTAACTTGATGAAATAGCGTAAACCACTGTATTATATGCAGTCCACGTACCATTGCAATACTAGAGTAGTTAGAGTCAATAAATTTCATCTGGAAAATATATCGGGATCCATTCTTACCTTCGCCGTCTGAATTCCCGTATTGACTATGGGCGCGACCATCGCAAACTCGTATTAGATAAGGTTACAGAACTTGCTCTTATACGCTCACATGATTTGAATTTGGATCATTTGCTGTGCGAGATTAAAAATGATGAACTGCACAGGTGATTCAGTCAAAATCGGGTCCTATCCGTATCGTAAATCTGATGGTGGCAACAAATCTCTCCACGCAGCGCAGCACTACAGGCACTGAGCTTGCCCATAAGGGTGAAGTTTTAGCATCTAATCACACAAGAGCATCAGGGCCTCATTGTGTGCGGGTCGAAATGTTGAAATCTCAGTGATGACGATTTGCTCCACTTTTTGGCGGTGACTTGTTACTACATGCAAGACGCCCATATACCGTGCAGAACAAGCTGTGAGCTGATACGAGTCGCTTTGGGCATTATGCGTTTCAACTTACATATCTGTCACCTCACGTCGTCAGTGGCAACCAATCTCGTGGTAAGGCAGAAAACTGTCAGTCAGTCACTTGTCGTGAATATGAACCTATGGTGAGTATTGCTGCAGAGGCAACCATATTGTTCAATTTCAGCAGAGGGCAGAGATGTATATATCTTCACATTCCCATAAGGAGGGTTGGAAGAGAGTAGTTGGTCATTGCGGGCTTAACAAGTGGATACCACTCACTGCCACGAGATCAGCACATCGCGTTTGCGACACTTGCAACTCAAAGAAGGGTCTCACCTGTGTGACAGACCGATGATGAGCGCCATCGATGATTCACGTTGTAGGTAACACGAAAGTGCATGTACAGCCATGTGTCCCAATTCAAGGACAGTAGACAACCCGCGCCAACAGCGGACGTGGCAGCGGGTGGATGACTTACCCGGAGTAGAGCAGACCAATGAGCACCCCGCTGTGATGGTCTGAGGCGCACACTCTCGACGTCGTCAAGCGCAGGGTTAACCTGCGTGCGGTAGACCAGGTCAGATAACAGCAATGGAGTAAAGATAAAGGTACCATCAAGTCAAGCCCGACGAAACCCAGTCTCATGAATCGCCTCGCAGATTTAGTATTCCCATGGAAGGTGAGCTTGCCCCGCACCTACAGAACTTTGGTTAGTTCTGCTCATTGGATTGACATTTGATCTCGCTGTATCGCCTGCGCTACGTATTCATCATTGTGTACCGTAAACATCGTAATGTTACAGCATGATACAAAAACGTACCTACAGTCGTATGCCATGAACGGTATATCTCAGAGTCGAGTTCCTCATTGCATCTCTCGTTCATGAACGCGATAGCATTTCGCCGTGTTAAGGAGTTGACCAATGTACGATGATTATTGGATCGCACGAGCCGATGGAGGGAGGTGCTGAAATCTAGTGGCGCGATGGGCGTTGATATACTTTGAGGCACATATGGATCTGTGGTTCCACCGCGGCGAAAGCAGGAATAGGGTGAAACACGACGATTTTGTCGTAACCCGCGGGGCCGAGAGGAGTTCATCATCTGTTTGAATTGGATAAGTGGAAGCAGCGGAAATTTGATTATGTTATCGGTGCCGTGGGCCGAGAGCACTGCTGAATGCTTGAATGTATATGCGCATCGTCTGGACGACAGAAATTGAGTGGTGCCTGCGTTTTCCCGCACGAAAGCTGCGTATGGAATTTCGTGGCTTAGATATTGCATAGCATGTGCTTAGGACTGCGATTGCGACTTTAGAATTTTCAAGTCGAAACTAAAGGTCGCAGGCTTGGAAGAACACTTTGAGATATGATAAGCCTACCAACATTTTTCGGAAGATTGAGGATGGATGAACATACATTGAGATCGCTATCTTGAAGCGAAGGTCATACCACACTCGCTGCACTGCGTTGAGTGGAACGCAGCGCCTTTGTGCTTGCCATGGACCCTCTGAAGGATCAACTCGCCGCATTGCTCTCAGGGCACGGAATCTCCTCGGCTTACTGAGAGGCGTTCTATGTAAGCTGCCTCTGGGATATCTGCGTGCATTCGGGCCCCGGGGACTCGGCCATGACATTCGAAAATGAGTTCGTCGATGAGTTGAGAATGTAAGAATTTCGGGTACATTTGACTAGCATGTTTCACGATGGGATTTACTGGTGATATATCGTCGAGGGAATGTGAAGAGCGTTGTTAAAGCGTTGTATTATGGCTTGGGTTGTGTAGTCGTGACAAAAGGACAACTTGAAGCGCTCACTCGTCCAAGTTGAACGTTGAACTGTATCACCACTGTCACTTGGCACATGGACTCGAGACTCAGGTAAACTCACCATTTCAAATTTGTCAGAAATCAGCCTTACATAACCGTTCATTAGTTGTTTGCAGTCTCTTTCAATTTTGCTTCAGTTGCTCAAGAGTGCGTACCGTCAAGGACGTATCTCTGCAACAGCCTGAGCCCAGGGTGAGTTTACCGCTCCTTATGATGATAGCATACCTCATTTTTGGTGATAATTTTGATTTTTGGCGAGGTTCGGATGCGTTCTGAACCTGCCCGGACCCACTCGGCACTGGCACACTTAGTAACCATGAGGCGGATAGTAAGTAATCATATGGTATTCCATTAAGCAACCACATGCTACAGAAGTAGCTGAGACTCTGACTACATCTACAGTCATAGATAAGGAAACACAAAGCAACAACATTCACCTGATGCAATTTAAAACTTTCATCGGTCGCATTGCGAACTTGAATCATCCTTCTTTGAGAGCCAGCCCTGGGGCCTGCAGGCCTGAGCACTGAAAATATCATCGTGCATCCTTTAACTTGCTCTGCCGCGTCACCGATACCACGTTGCTTCTAGATCTAGCAGGACACGGGCCACGACCTTTGGATGCACAACATATTTGTTCTTCCCGACGTCAGCGGTCGTGTCCAGCGCTTCACGCAGTGCAAATGCTTTGCAAGGTGGCCAATGTGAAGGCGCCCTTCACGTTCAAGGGATGGATCGCATCATGGAGAACCAAATGCTCTTGAAGCTTGATAGGTGAATTCTATGTCACGTCTGCATTAGGATGGGCCATACTATGACTATAGAAATATAATCAATCAAGTGAAGTATGTGTTTGGTTGTGTTGAGCTGGACGAAATGTCGACATCTGTAATGACTCCTCATCCAATTCATCCTGGTCGCTTTCACGTAGACTAAAGAGCACACGGGATGCTAACATACTGTGGAGGACAAGTTGTGGCCTGTCGTGATGCATCAGTTTTCTTTTGACCATTATAATCAAATTGGCACGCACAAGTCCATCATTTCATCATACGATATCTTCCCCAAATCAGCAAAATTTGTCTGACGAGTACTAGATACACCATACAACTTACCGGTACCACAGACATAATCAATATATTGGCCACAGAGACAACTGGAAGAAGGGCTTCAGCACGGAATGTATGGATTAAATAACAGGTCACCGCACAAATAATGGCAGTCATATACCGCACTCCGCCCTGGAAGATGGCTCTCACTAGACGACTGTTGGAATCTCTGTAGTCTTGATATCTCTTGAACACCGTTAAAGACATCAGCACTGTGGATAAAATTTGAAACCGTAAGATGAAACGGAGATGAGATATCCTTACACAGTTCGTAGACTACAAGAAAGCCGTATTGAATGGCGCTGCTGCGACCCGCTTGAAAGGTGCAGGTGCTTTTTGGGGGAGCTTTAAAACCAAAGTTGGCGTCTACAGCAAGGAAAAATAAGGGAGACCCACCTGAAGGGTCCACAGGCGTCTCTAGATTATTGATAACCTCTGTAATACTGACGGCGCTCGTTATGGAAATCTACATTGCAATATCAATAGACGACCAGTCTGAGCGTGCAACCAAACCAACGTACTGCTGCCAAGGCCAGTAAAACTGCCAAGAACCTTTTGTTCTGTTTCCATAATGCATGTGTACGAATGATCAAAAGACCTTGAAAAAGATATATATTTCAAGCCAGGAAACATTATGGACATGGAGCGCACCTTCAGCCGCTACAATACTGATGATGTGAATTGCTGCGGTAAAAATCAGTGACAAGACACTGATTGTTCAAGATATTGATCACCATTTGAAATCGAGCCGAAACGCTGGCACTGTACATCAATACCCATCAGTTAATACAACAGCCATCCAAGCAGCAGAAACTAACATCCTCATTCGCTCGGGTGGCAATAGCAGCTTGTTCAGATCACTATATGTCGCGTACCAAAAGATAAAGTTAGCTGCTCACCGTATGCAGTCATGCCAGCAGCTGCAAATGCAATGTAGCGTGAAATCACGAAAAGAACACGAGTGACATTCCAGCGCCTGTTCCATGTCCATCGAACCTTGCAACATTGTCAAGACATTTTCGAACTCGATTAAAAAATGCTCACCTCAGATTCGAGCGTTAAGAAATAGTCAAAAATCTATGGAGCATAAGAGGGGATATTGTGCATGATTCATTGACCCACCAAAACTCCTAGACCGGCCACTGCTCATATCCAAGATGAGGGTAGTGTAAACCCCTGTTTGAAGTCCACGTACCATTGCAATACTAGAGTAGTTGCAGTCAATAAAATTAATCTACAAAATATATCAGGAATTCTTACCTTCGCCGTCTGAATTCCCGTATTGATTACAGGAGCGACCATTACGGGCTCGTGATAGATAAGGCTCCAGATCTGCAGAACTCACTCTTATATACTTCCATGGTCGGAATTTGCATGATTGCATCCGGTCCGTAACTTTGCATTGGCTGTGTCACTTTGCGAGATCAAACTACAGGTGCTTCGATTGGAACCAGTAGCAAGTCATGTCCGTATCATGAATCTGATTGCATCGGATTTCCAGTGTAGCAAATGCGGAGTACTGGCACCACCCCATCAACTGCCTGCTGGCAAAAGGGTGAATTTGGAAACCCAAGAGATACGAAATGTTGGAAGCTCTCTCTCAGGCTTCAGCGGCGCTTGCTCCACTCCTTGATGATCACTATCTTGATTCAAATGGAAGAATGTGCCCGTACATCAAGCGGAATAGCTGTGAGTTGATTTGGGCATCAGAATGCCAAGCATCATGCTCTCGGCGCATTTCAACTCACATGTTCGTCATCTCGTCGTAGGACGCCTTGAGTGATAGATGAACATTACTTTGTGATGAACACGGATATGATAATCTTGTTTGCTGCAGAAATCACTATGATGTTCGATCTCAGCAAAGAGGTGATATCGTCACATACCAACTATCTCGAACCCATATCCCATTCCATCTAAAAAGTGACCTTGACTGAAAGATATTTGAAGCCTGATAGTCTTGGAGTTGGAGATATCAGAATGTGTGCCCTTAGCCTGCGGACTCCTGTGTGTATAGTATAACAAGATTGAGGAAACTACTAGTAGGCCGCATAATTGTAATCCTGGTGATTCGCTCAGTGAACAAAAGGTCTCGAGTCAGATTAGGAAGCAGGAACACACCTTCATCATTTATGACCAGCAGTACAGACCTGGTAGTCAATGAGCTATAACCCGCTACCCCCTCTGAATGACTTCCTCGGTGCAAGCAGTGCATGATCTAGATGAATATGCATGATCAACACACTTCGTATATGCATTGGTACGTCGGAAGAGGCAGAGGTGATGCTTGTTGGAGGATATCAATCACTACGCCTGTGTTTCATCAACTTTCATGGCATCTTGCCACGGATATTCTCCTGAACAGCACCACACAGTCCATCACGCTCATGATTTGATCAGTGGCCCAACGCGAAGACAATTTCAGTGGTGACAGTCTCATAGCGTTTCTGTGGGAGGGGGAGATAAAGGATTGGACAATGGACGAAATTGTATATATGCGCGCGCATATGATCTACTGAGTAGAAAATAACATACGCGCTCATATGCGTGTCACGTCTTGCTCGTCGGCGCGTTTCGCGTGGCTTAGTCATCTGCAATGGTCCACTGGCGCTGTCCAGGAGCCTCAGTTCAAATAAACTCGATCGCCAGGCGCGTGACAGTGTGAAGAACCTAGGTGTGTATCTCGACAGAATGACTATAGAATATAATCAATCGAATGAAGTGTCTAGCTGATCTAGTGTCCGCCTGACCACCCGGACGTGAGATATATATAATTCAGAGACATTTTACAGTACCTGACTTCATTTCCCCACTTTTTCAATCCTACTTACATAAGACAACGAATGTCCATCACACACCTCCGTCTCTCTACCCGTGACTGAGGCTCGTGTCTAGCTCTCACCTCTCATTGAAGTGTGCATCGGGTTGTGCTGAGCTGGACGAAATGTAGACATCTGTAATGACGTCTCATTCAATCCACCCTGGTCACTTTCACGCAGACTAAAGAGCACGCGGGATGCCAACATGCTGTGGAGAACAAGTTGCGGCCTGTTATGATCTATCAGTCTGTCATTAGACCATCTAAACCAATTTGGCACGTACACGTCCATCATCTCGTCATATGATTGCTTCCAAAAATCAGCAAAATTTGTCAAATGAGTAGATATACCATGGCTCACCGGCACCACAGACATAATCAGTATATTGACTATAGAAACGACTGGAAGAAGGGCTTCAGTACTATACACGTCAAATTGAATAAAAAGTCATCGCACAAATTATGGCAGTCATATATCGTACTCCGCCATGGAAGATGGCTTTCACTAGACGACTGTTGGAATGTCTGTAGTCTTGATATCTCTTGAACACCGTTAAGGACATCAGCACTGTGGATCAAATTGAAACTGGCGCTAAGATGGGACGGAGACGAGTTATCCTTACACAGTTCGTAGGCTACAAGAAAGCCGTATTGAATGGCACTGCTGCGACCCGCTTGAAATGTGCAGTTGCTTGTTGGAGGAGCTTTAAAACCAAGGTTGTCGTCTACAACAAGGTATGAAAAAAGGGAGACCCACCTGAAGGATCCGGAGGCGCCGCTAGATTATTGACAACTTGTGTGATACTAACAGCGCACGCGATGGAAATCTACACTGCGATATCAATAGATGATCGGACTGAGCATGCGAACAGACCAACGTACTGCTGCCAAGACCAGTAACACTGCCAAGAGCCTTTTATTCTGTTTCCAGAATGCATATGTGCGAATGATCAAAAGACCTTGATAAAAAGATAGAATTCAGGCAAGAAAACACTACAGACATGGAACGCACCTTCAGCAGCTACAATACTGATGATGTGGATTGCTGTGGTTTAAATCAGTGACAAGACGTTGATCACTCAAGATATCGATCACCATTTGACGCTGAACTGAAGTGCCGGCACTGTAAATCAATATTAAATGATCATCAGTTAATCATTACAGTAGCCATGTAAACAATAGACACCAACATCCTCGTTCGCTCGTGTGGCAATAGCAGCTATAGTCCAGTTTATGTCACGTAACGAGAGATAAAGCTAGCTGCTCACCGTATGCAGTCATGCCAGCAGCTGCAAAAGCCATGTAGCGTGAAATCACAAAAAGAACACGAGTGACGTTCCAGCGCCTGTTCCATGTCCATCGAACCTTGCAACATTGTCAAGACATTTTCGAACTCGATAAAGATATACTCACTTCAGGTTCGAGCGTTAAGAAATAATCAAAAATCTACGGAGCATAAGAGGCGATGTTTTCCATGATTTGTAAACCTACCAAAACTCCTAGACCGGCCACTGCTCATATTCAAGATGAGGATACTGGAAATTCCTGTGTGGAGTCTACGTGCCATTGCAATACTAGAGTAGTGCTGTCAATAAACCTCATCTGGAAAGTGTGTTCGAGAAATCTTACCTTTGACGTCTGAATTCCAATATTGACTATGGGAGCGACCATTGCAGGATCGTAATCGATAAGACTCCAGATCTGCAGAACTCGCTCTTATATACTTCCATGGTTGGAATTTGCATGATTGCATCCGGTTCGCAACTTTGCATTCGCCATGCCACTGTGCGAAATCAAATTAAACTGCACAGGTGATTCAATCAAAACTAGTAGTAAGTCTTATCCGTATCGTGAAATTGCTTACGTGGATTTCCAATGTAGCCAAGGCGGAATACCGGCACTACCCAATAAGCAGCTACCTGCTGGCAAAAGGGTGGATTTGAAATCCAAAGAGATGCTATTCGTTTCGAAATTGCTAGAAGCTCTCTCAGGCTTCAGCGCTGCTTGCTCCACTCCTTGGGGGATTACTATTCTGATGCAAATGGAAGAACGCGCCCATACATTGTGCGGAACAACTGTGAGCTGATTTGGGCATCATAATGCCAAGCATCATACTCTCGGCGCGTTTCAACTCACATGTTCATCCTCTCGTCGTAGGACGCATGATAGTCAAGGTCGACGAACAGCGGAAAACTGTGTTATGAACACGGATATGATAATCTTATTTGCTGCGAAAACCACTATGTTGTTCGATTTCAGCAGGCAGGTGATATCGTCACATACCGACTATCTCGAACCTATATCTTATTCCATCCAAAAAGAGCATCTTGACGGACCGATGTTTGAAGCCCGGTAGTTTTGGAATGGGAGATATCAAAATGCATGCCCTTGGCCTGCGGATTCCCATATATAATAAGATTGAGTAGGCCGCATACCGTTGTAATCCTGGTGATCCGCTTTGTCAACAAAAATCTTGAATCAGATTGGGAAGCAGGAACACACCTTCGCCGTTTATGACCGGCGGTACAGACATGGATGTCAATGAGCTATGACCCGCTTACCCCTCTACATGGCTTCCTCGGTGCAAGCAGTGTATGGTCTAGGTGACAAGATGTCAGTCAAATACTTGCGGATGTCAGTATCGAATCATTTTACGATCACCTTACAGTGGGTTTATGGTAGTATGTAGGTCACAACGCACAGAATTAGACTGCGAGAGTACAACACATGACCACCAAAGTATGCCACGATCAACACACTTCGTATATGCATTGGGAGTTCCGAAGAGATAGAGGTGATCCTTGCTGAAGAATACCAATCAACGCGCCCATGTTTCACGACATCTTGCCAGTTTATCACGCTCATCATTTGATCAGTGGCCTTGAACACGAAGACGATTTTGGTAGTGGCGGTCTCACAGCGATTCTGTGGGAGGGGCAGACGAAGGATGTAAACAGATTGGACAATGGACGAGGTTATATATGCGCGCGCGCACGCGTATGATCTACTGAGTAGAAAATAGCAGATACAAGATAATATCATGTATTATTCGTGTTAGAGTTAAGCTAGCCGCGTAGTACGCGTTTCAAACTTTCGCGTAGCTTAGTCATCATTCAATGTCTTTTCCGCTTCTCCTGCGGAGGTCATTTTCCACAAGCACCAGATGCTCCTACAGGGCCAAGAATATTCCTGAAGACATCATCGCGAAGACCATCACGACACAGGCAACGAGACGCGGTAGTTCCAAGGATATTCAAAACACTGAGGACATCAAGCCTGAAGCTGAACCCCAAAGTTCACCGGCCCCGAAAGCTGCCCGCAAACCCAGGACACGAAAAATTGGCACAACACTCCCAGTTGACAGGTTTAATCTGCCTCCACGCTCGACATGGAAAAACTATTTTCCCACTAGCGGCGTGGCATTGAAAAGTCGTATTTCCATAGCTAATCCCGAGACGGCGGCAAAAGTTGCAAATTCATTCGTTCCTTCAGGTTCAAGGGGCCAAGTTATTATAGAAGCGTATCCCGGTGAGGGTACCGATATCTGAACTCCACTCTTTGGTGCTTACAGAGCCCACAAAGGTCCTGGTGTGTTGACTCGCGCTCTGATGGAGTTGCCGAAAAATCGAATCCGAAAAATCATTGTGCTTGAGGACTCAGAATACTACCTCAACTTTCTTCATGTGAGAAACGAGTCTTACAAAGTTGGATCATACTAATAGTCTTCAATAGCCGCTGCAGAAAGCGGACCCTAGAGTAAAAGTTTTGCCAATGAACGGCTTTTCGTGGGACACGTATCATCAGCTAGACGTCGAAGGCTTCCTGGACGACGTGGAGAGTGTTCCATGGAATGAACCAAATCCATATTTACATTTTATCTCGCACCTTCCTATGGATGTCCTGGGCGAACAGCTCTTAGCACAACTATTGCGTTGTGCACCAGAACAATCATGGTTGTTCAAACACGGTCGTGTTTCAATGAGTTATCTAATGCACGACTGGGTATGGGATGTAGGTGGTTTCATCGTACAGATTAGCTATTTCTATCTGACACAAGTGATAGCGTATCTCTGCGTCTATTAATGATCTCCCCCGGTGCAAGTTGAGCGTCATTGCCCAAGCCGTTTCTAAGTTTAATCTCACCATTGACCCAAAACTGCTGGTACCATATAATGACCATTTCTACCCTGATGCTGTGAACCCTGCACAAACCTCAAAGACTGAAAACAGGCGCAGAGGCACACCATTCGTAGCAGGTACGTTCAGACCTTTGGAATATCAGGTACTTGCCATCTTTCCTGCACATTTCAATCACTAATGGCATGCGTAGATCATTAAGCCAGGCATGTTGGACAAATGGGATTACTGCCTACGGAAACTCTTTGTGCTGAAGTCGACTCCTCTCCAGGGCGCTGTCGGGTATGTTCCGAGTCCACTTAGAATCATGATAAAATTCATCAACCTTCCTCTAGTCATCTAGCACCCGGATCAGACGCTCTAAAGTCCTACCTAACAGGCGATAATGTTCCACTCGAACAGAGAACTGTCCTAAAGAAGATCATCAGGAAAATGAGTGTAGAGGACTGGGCTGCTCTCGTCGGCGCCTTCGACCGGTGGCCCTTTGCACCTGAGGTAAATTCCAGTATCTTGCCCTCGGCACTGGCTAACACGTTCTTTCACTGCAGGAACTCTTGATCACTGATTCTTTCAGCAGGGACGACCGTTTATAGCCTTTAGTAAGACATCACTCTCTACTGGATGCATCAGTCGAAGTCGTGATGGCGGGAGTGTGTACCTAAACCTTGCTCGGATAGCGCGCTCGTGCATGCCAGACCCTTCCTTACTCTTTGCAGAAGGAGCCAGTTTGGCAATTCGATATATTTGCCCTTCGTAAATGTTTATACCACTCGATCTGTCGGCACAATAACAGTACATCATTAACTGGATGACGGGCGTGAGCTAGATATCCAACTAAGTCGATCATTCACTTCTCGACAAAAGTCTAACTTTGGTGAATTTGTTGGGATGAAGGGTTTATAAGCCAGAGTGGCTAAACTCGGGTTGAGCCCTGACATTGAAAGTTCAATCAGTTCTGCATTCGACTCACGAGTCTCGCATCGAGAACCAAGGTAGGAGGAGCGTGATACCCCCAGCACTTGAGCTCGAGGGTGCCAGCGAACGAATCAAATGTATTTGACAAGCCCAGTGTTCCCAGCTGAAAAGCCCGGGTTCACTGGGGCTAAAAGTACAAAGTTTGAACATAGATCGCAAGTTTAAAGGCATTTAAGGCCCCTGACAGCACTGCGCACTTATTTACAAGTTAATATACATATCACAAAGCAAGAAGATATAAGCCAAGATCGAAATTGAGGTGAGGCAATAAACTAGTTCTTCTCCTCTGATAGAGCCCACATATAGTAAACACCTAAACTTCGATACGGCGCCCAAGACACAGTTAAATCTTCCATTTCTTTCGGAGTAAGGAATGCACCTCTGCAGAGAGCCGTGGTGAGAATTTATCCCAAGAAAAATCCAGATGACATACTTGATCTTCTTTCCTTCTAGCCTGGTTTTCAAATTCGCGACGCTCAAACCTTCAGGAAGGGGTTCTGTGTTCATCGCGTCTGCCTCAAGAGTCTTATTAATCGAGGGAGTGAACGGTTCGGGAATCGATTTAATTAAAGCGGGAGTCTGCGATTGCGATTCAGATGGTGTGGGCAACACCTCATTATCTGGTTCTACATCTTTTGTCCGTTGAGAACCAGGTGTTATTTTCGGTGCAGGCGTCGTAAGTGGTGGTCCCATCGCACCAGAACTTGCCCGTTTTGTTTTATCATCGTTAGTTTCGCCACCGCTCAGTTTATGCGGTGAAAGTGTAAACGTGTGCTTAGATGAATGGCGCGAGAGAAACCAGCGCAACATTCCTCGCTGGATACCGAGGTCGCCTACTGGGAGGATGTTCGGACGACGGAGGGAGAAGATTGCGAACATGTCAACTGCGCTAGAATTATGAGATGTTCTTGGATTAAAAGCATATAATACTCACCAGTCCACTTGGTGATAAGAAGCGAGATGTTAACGAAGCATAAAAATTATGATATAGACTACATACCCGTCCGATCCCTCGCACTTCTATAAGCATTTCAGCAAGGCTTTCATCATCTGCAGCAAGTAATTTTTCTGTTGAAAGCCTTTCATCTGCGAATCGTGCAGCAAGGTCTTTTACTGACAGGCATAAAAATATATTCAGACTCGGTTGTTAGGAATTCCCGGCGAAATCAACAATGTCACTGACCATACTCGGCTTTGCGTGTACTGAGACCAGCAGACTTGAGTGTTACGATATCCGTATTGGCAACTTGATAAGGGGTAGGGAAGAAAGATGTTGGTGATTTTGATGCACTTCATAATGAAACCATTAACACCACGCAATGACTGTTGCAGGCAAGCGCAGCATGCTTCTGGCACACCATTAGACTCACGAATAATCCGCTGCTTTTTCGGGTAATGAGGGGTTATACAACCGAGTAAACCTATGGATGATCGACCGAGCTGCCAGCCATGAAATTTGTTGACCACTGCGAAATGTGCACTCAATTTAGCGTCCTCATTTATGCGGGAGATATTTCTCACAGAATTGATTCTACAAGCGCCCTACAGACACATTAGCATTCTACGTTGCTCAGTCGAAAAACACCGCACTCACCGGAACGGATGGGCCTGTTCAAGGAACTCAAAAGGCTTACATTTGAGCTTTGTAAATATATCCTCAAAGCGGTGGTCAGCGCGAACGAGATGCGCTTTAGCTTCCTCAAATGAGAATGTCAAGACTGCGGGAACCAAAGTTCTCTCCTCGGATTCATTCTGCGGCAAGGGAGGCGGTGGAGGCGGTATAAACGCATCCGACGTGAGCGGTGCTACAGCACTTTCATCGGAAGATTTTGTTTTCTTAGCGCGAGGTGTCTTCTTCGTTGCTGGGGTTTCTTCTGCGGCTTTTCGCTTGCTGGACTTGCCCACTGCAGATGGTGATAACGCTGTTGTTGTGTTGTTACTTCTTCCCACTGGCGTCGATGCAACTGACCGAGTAGCTGACCGTGTTACAGGCATGATAAATCTAAGCGTAGAAAATGCAAGTTTAAAGAATGCAAATCTCATGCACTGCACAAGTACAATTGCAAGAGCCTGGTTAGCGACAAAGTTCACACCAGTCCGCTGAACTTTCTCGGCATACGACTAACGTGACTCAGCGACGCCGATCACGTCGCGTCGCGGCACGGACCTATTGGGTTTCCATTTCGGGTTTGGTCATTTCAGATGCCGGCAGGCCCGGCACAGCTGGCACTGGCAGGCCCCGCAGTCCTCTAGGAGTTCCGATAAGTATCGTAGCTGGCCCTCTTATATCCATACCAACATCCAAACCACCACTTTTCACTTAACAATGAGTGCGTACACCAAGTCCAAATGAACGTCCAGTCTGATGCTCATATCAATCATCAGAGTACATCGTCTCTCTTGAGGCTGGCGCAAACTACGACGCTACCAAGGAAGCTATCGAGAAACAAGGTCGGCTTCTCATACCATCTACAGACATTTGACAAACTCTTGACAGGCGGAACTATCGTCGATGACTCTTCGCGGTTTCTTGGGGTTTGTTAATCTGGCTCCAGATTTCGTCAGAGCTGACACACTTCTCTCGTGCAGATGATCACCGTCGAGATGTCTGACGAAATCGCTTCGTCGCTGAAATCATTTACTGGTGGCAATGTCATCTCAGTCGGTACGTATTCTCGTTTTAATCACAGGATGTGACGGTGCTCACTGTCACTCTGTTTTGTCTCAGAACCTGACCAAGAAGTTTCGATCCAGCCAACCGTCTAATAACATTGGCATATTCGACATGGGCAAGACACTGGGTTTGATGTAGGATATGAATGAGTGGAGACAGACCTGTACAAGTCATTATTTGAGGATGTGGAACAACTATTAGAATGATTGCGGTGGAGACGTTGCGATCTGATAAGCTTCCCTGAACGATCTAAGCGACTTCTTGAAGCCCCAATAATAGCGTCCAACCAGAAGTATTACTTGGTGCATAAATTGCGGGGATGGTAAAATAAGCTCTACTATGGGGACGATGAGAAAACGAATGACAAATAGGTACGTAGTTAACGAGTGTGATGTTTAGAAGAATATAGTAAGTCCAGAAGACTCAGTCAAAAACAGAAAACTAGGCGGAAGACAGGTATCGAATAGCAAAAGGACCAAGACAGAAGTTCGTGACAGGTCATGACGAGAAAGATAGCGGAAACGACTATAGAGCAATGGAATCGGCATCCCTGGGGACATCCGCAGAAGGCTTGTGAACTTGGAGGTCGATGGAAGTTGTACCTTCGTTTGACGCAGGGGAACTGACTTTGAGCTCTGGGAGAACAGGAGGGTCACTTGATATCCCGTGCCGTGCCCCTTCCTCGCCAGTTTCACTGGAGTATGCGGACGAGGCGCGCGGCACATCAACGGAAGGCTTAGGCGTAGCAGCAACTGTAGTAGGCCTCGATGCGGTGGGCGCAAGGTTTGCCCCTGGGCCAACTACAATAGTTGCAGGAGGCGGGTCAGGGAAATCCCATGGACGAGGAACCATCGCAGCTGGCATGATCCTGAAAATACACATTCAATAATTAGAAATATGCTAGATACCAAAAACCTACCAGGTAGCACAGCAGACAACTCCCTTACCCTTATCGGCTGCCTTGATCATATGCCACTCGGTTTGTACGAACTGAGCAATATAGCGAACGAACGGCAATACCTCGCGGACTCCGGGGCTGACAAGCGACAATGCAGTCAGCAAATTGAGCAAGGCAGTTCCTGGATAGGCGGCTGCACCGAGGTGCTCAATTGTGGGAGGCGGCATGCAGACTTCAAAACCCCACCAGTCTAACAACAATTAATTAGAACATGAACGATACCTATGAAATGAAAATACGCACACGTCAGAACGGAGAGACGATCTGTGGGCACGACAACGCCCTTGTGATCTGGGGTAATTGCCTTGCCCGTTGCATAACCAAGCGCAAGTAACTGCGGGGTTATTTGCTGCAAGCCATCAATGATGGTTTCTGCACTGGGAACGGCACCTGCCAACAATCCTGGCGATGATGCTGGCGCACCGAAACCCATGTCCGGAGCGAGAAGGTCGACGAGGTGCACGTTGGCCAACGCGTCAGATAACGCAGTCGTTGTTGCAGTAGCAACCGAGCCAAGCTGAACAAAGTGCTGCTCGTGGATTTCCTTGTCGACCGCATCAAGACAAACTGCATGGATTGGCCCAGTATTAGTGGACCCTGTATCTGATGACAATGCAGACATTGCGTGCAGGTGGCCAATGATCTTGCTGGCGGACTTTGGCTCAAGAAGCTGCGCTTTGACACGCGCTAGGTCAGATTTAGAGAGTGGTTTTGAGCCCTTTGCTCTGCTGTCCACCATTTCATGGTCTCCCACGATGACTGAACGGACCATGGCTGCGGTGTTCCTAGCACGCCTATCAGAAGCCTTGGACTGCAGTGCACGAACGGTGAATGCCTTGCTAGCACGTGATTTCTTCTCTCTTTCTTGCGCCTTGGACAGCGCATGAGGCTGTGTGTGAGTAGGTTCGGAGTGCTGGGAAGGCTTGGACTCCGGCTGAGTAAGTTTCGACTCGGAGCGCAAGAAGGAAAATGAGCGGAAGGAGAAACGAGAGTCCTTCCCAGTCTTGGCGTTGGGATAAGGACTTGTAACCGGCACCCCCGGGGTCACATTGCTCGCAGATTCAGCAGATGGCGCTCGCCCTGGGCTAGGAGGTACTAAAAGCGACTGCACAGATGACTGTGGCAAAGGCATAGACGTGGGCTGCTCATGTGCGAGCGACCGAGTGACTACTTGAGGAGTACCCGTATTCGAGGGTGCTCCATATGCATCTGTGTGTGAGAATTTCGAAGCAGATGAATGCAACGAAGAGACCGAGTTGGCTGAATGAACAGAAGCATGGTCAGCAGCAGGAGAAGCGTTTGGCACCGGAGCCGTGGGGGCAGCTGCAGGGTCTGACTTCTCGACCTTGACTGGGTCTGCGGCAGTCGCGACCGAAAGACGAACACCAGCGGACTTGAGGAAGGTCAACATCGCAATGGACTCGCGCTGCAAGGGAAGGGGGAAGGGGGAGAAAAAAAACTCAACGAAGAATCGAGCTGAGAGTAAGAGCAAGACCCTAGTCACGTAACTTAAGTAGGTGAACGGAGCATGGCCAAGCTTCTGCGTGAGAATGGGGGGTGAAGCTTGAATTACCTTGCTCGCTCGGAATAGGACTCAATGATTGCACAGGAAGGCACTTTGCCAGTTACCGGCCTCCCTGCGATAGCCTCAGGCGATGGCCCGTGACAAGCTTGAGAGAAGTCTATTGTGAGGGAAGTTCTCAGGAAGAACGCATTCCCACATCAAGAACACAGGGATCGACAGACAAGTAGCGCGTAAATGGAAACTCGGCCTCTCAAAGGGGGGTCAACACCCAATACTCTAAATTTAATCGCACGTGCGCCATTATACAGGCTGACCCTAGGTATGTTTTGCCAACAAAGTTGCACTGCCTTTGAATGAAAACATATAACTTATTGTAAGCAACATAAACGCCTGGCACGAGACAGAACCTTTGACCTGCACAGGTTTCTTTTCCAGTACGAGGCGTTGAGACAGCACCGATTTGAGATGGCGGCGATTGTTATAACAAAGACGGTTGATCGGATGTTTGATTGGATTATAACAAGATACGAGCAAAGGTCTTCGATATCGCCTTCGACGACCTCCACATCCTCCATGAGAACGATATTTTCAGTTCATTCCTTCTACGCCATCACTAGAATGAGATTCGGTTCTATGCTGCGAGTTGTGTGTCACCCTGGGGGCGCCGGCGCGAGTGATTGAGTTTTGACCAACTCGTAGACATTCTTTCAACTGCTGTACAATAGCCGGGGCTTTAGCTTCATTTCGTCAACTCAAATGTCTTGAAGAGGTGTGTATTCGAAGACCCGCATATTCGAAAGTAGGGGAAGTCGTTCGGTACATGACAATAAACAATGAAACAATTTTCATTGGCTGACAGGGTTGAATCCACTTGCTGAAGTAAGCATTCCGCTCGTGGGAACTAAATCCACTGCTGTCGCTGTTCGTTCCGCATCGTCGGAGCTGACATTGAGCTCAACTTTCCTCCTCTGGCCGTCATGTCTCTCGGCATTTTAAGAGCTCCAGGTGAATAAATATGTTGTGTCATAACTCAGTATAATTCATGAGCCTTCTGTGCAGTTACCAATGCCTATAAGGTAGCAGCACTCAGACCCGCTCTCGGGATTTATGGTATGTTCCACCAGTTAATTCTTCGCGAACCCTTTCTTTAGCCTTTCCAATACAGCTGCTCGCTCGGTACACACGTCAAAGGCTGCACAAGCGCCCGAAACTATACCCACTTCGGCCTCCTCTGCTTCTGAGCCAATCACTACATTAGCGATGCGAGGCTCAAATCAACTTAGCCTCGAGCAGCCCCAGAACAAGGCTGGTGAGTGTACCTCATGCACTTACTACCGAGTAGGCCTAATTGGATTATAGAATATGTCCTGTCAACATTAGACAAAGTTGTCAACTGGGCACGCCAGGGTTCGATATGGCCCATGACTTTCGGTCTTGCATGCTGCGCTGTCGAAATGATGCACATGGCTGCTGCTCGCTATGACCAGGATCGTCTCGGTGTCGTTTTCCGTGCCTCTCCGCGTCAATCTGATGTTATGATCGTCGCTGGTACTCTCACAAATAAAATGGCTCCTGCTCTTCGTAAAGTCTATGATCAAATGCCCGAGCCAAGATGGGTTGTGTCCATGGGGTCTTGTGCAAATGGCGGTGGCTACTACCACTACTCATACGCTGTTGTCCGAGGTTGTGATCGTAAGCATTCCTAGTTCTTGTCCAACGGCTTCCCAGTAAACATTTCTCTCATAGGGATTGTGCCCGTGGATATTTACGTCCCTGGGTGCCCACCGACTGCTGAAGCGTTACTTTACGGCATGTTGCAACTTCAGCGCAAAATGAGAAAAAACAGGAAGAGTGTGCTTTGGTGAGTCTTACACTTATGTATCGTGATTATGCTAACGGCTGCATTCCAGGTACCGCAAATGAGATGGTCTGCGTGAGGCTGGTTTGGCGACAGCGTACATAAACTAACATTTCCGTTGACATGTTTCGTACATCAATCACAGCTAGCGTGCATCATTTCCTTTGCTTGTCCACAAACTTGTGAAGAAAATCTGGTAGTATGCAGGTACCATGTTTCACCTTCAACAAAGTTCACATTATACAAGGAAGTCAATTCTGGAGCGAGACATACTGTCTCTTCGTCGCCCACGAAGAATTTGAGCACGTCCTTCAGCTTCTGCTGGATGCAGGTTATGTTAGTCATACTCCGCAGGGCGGCATCCATCACTGTGATGTACGCATGGGGTGCACAACTGCGATCAAGCGTTTGCGCATACACAAATGCGTTACTGTGGATGATCTACTCACTTTATCCCACTTCACCTCATTGGCTACCTGATGCACCCTGGTTGGGACGCGGCGCCACGGTGTCATGGCCAACACGAAGTGCACCTTACCCCTCAATAAAGGTGAAATGGATGACTTCTCGGACCTTCTCTCGCCTGCATAATTAAACTAGGGTGCCGCACTACGTTAGCAGCATGCTATGATTGCAAATTGTACACTATGAGTATATGAGTGTTTAAACGTTTACTTATCGCTCCCGGCCCGTCAGATAACAGATCTTCCGTCCCATTATCAAGCGCTCGTCAGCAGGTTTTTCCCTTTCGATCAATACATCATCGATCGAAGTTCATAGACTCAGATCAGTGATCAGCAAGTGCCGGTGGTGGGCGGTATCCATAGTGTAAACCATGTGGGTGTATTCTCAAACCGGTTCTTTCATTTGTTAGCTCACCTCCATCATTGTCTGCAGCATGCATCTTTTGCACATTACAAGCAAGAAACTAGAGGAATTTGTCAATCCTCCAGAATATGCGATACTCTCGCATCGGTGGCGCGAGGAAGAAGTCTTGTTTTCAGATATCCATCGGGAACATGCGAAAGGCATGAAAGGCTATGCCAAAATAGAGGGATGCTGTGAACAGGCGCGACGTGATGGGTATCACTATGTCTGGATTGATACCTGCTGCATCGACAAAAACAGCAGCGCAGCGCTTGCAGAAGCAATCAACTCCATGTTCACATGGTATGAGGACGCCCAGGTATGCTACGTCTACCTAGACGATGTTACCGATAACGGAGACCCTGAAACGGAATCCGCATTTGCGAAAAGTGAATGGTTCACCAGGGGGTGGACTCTACAAGAGCTCATCGCGCCTACGAGCTTGTTCTTCTTCGACAGCCGCTGGAGGGAGATTGGGAGTAAGAACAGCTTAGCTGTGCTTCTCTCGTCCATTACGAGAGTGCATGCCGACGTATTGACTCGCGTAAATGCCGGGTCAGACAAGTTGATGGCCACCAGAGCAACCTTCAGCGTCGCAACCAGGATGTCGTGGGCTGTTGGGAGGAAGACAACCAGGCCAGAAGATAGAGCCTACTCCCTCATGGGAATATTCAAGGTCCATATGCCTGTTATCTACGGAGAGGGGGAGAAAAAGGCTTTCTTCAGACTGCAACTGGAGATTATGCGTACTTCGCATGACCAGAGCATTTTTGCATGGAGCAACCCTGTCGCAGGTGGCCACAAAAGCGGAATTGGGCCCTTTGCCCTCTACCCTGATTGCTTTGCTAAGTCAGGCGATGTTGAAGACGTGCCCTCCGACCAATGGGTACGTTACAGTCAAAAATTCATTGGCCTAAATATCCCGAGGCTTGACTTCGCCGCCACCAACGACGGCTTGGATATAAACCTTCCTTTACGACCTCTCGTGCATGAAACGGATGAGTTCATTGCTCTCCTGAGCTGTCGACGTCGCGTGAGCGACGGAGAGTACCACTTCGTCGGTATTCGTCTACGACGCTCTGTGGCCAATGCCGAACGTTACGAAAGGATAGATGCGCACACCCTCGAGGACATCGTCGACACTCAGGGATTCAAAGTCAAACAAATTCACATTTCGTACCCGTTACTATCGGGCACATCCCAAGGTTCTTTCCTCAGCACCTCAACGTCGCTTTTCATTCAAAATATTGGGGTAGAAGAGCACGGTTTCTCCGTGATCAATACGGAGACGGCCCCCTCATGTGGCCTGCAGATGCATGATAGTAATTTTGTCCTGCAGATGAGAAGACCATACCTATTGCAAACCCTCACACAAGATTGCAAATGTTCACATCATCTACCTCGGAGTGTGGATTCCTCATGGTTAGCATCGTTCACCTACCACAACTCGACGACAAAAGAACAATTCGTCGTCACCGTGGGGGTATCTTGGGTACCAGATGGGGGCCCGTGGCTCCGAATCACCTCAGAGAAACCTGCCAGTGATCAAGTCAGTCAGGCCAAGATCGACTGGACTTCTTACTGGCTCAAAGCAGGCAAGAAAGTGACAGCGTCCGTGAAGAACGGTGGTCATGCTTCTGCTGGCAAGAAGCGTTCGATAATGTTTGACCGCTATTCAGTCAACATCACAGTCTATGGTGACTTATGACTCGGGAAGTGTGGGCGGTCGGCAAGGTATGACTACTCGTGCGAATCTCAGCACTTGTGACGAGCGGGCGATGGGTTGTGAAGCGGTGAATCTAAGATCACCCTTGTGGGTGGTTTTAGTATGCAGGTCCTTAAACCTCATGTACTCGCGTAGACTCTTAAGGGTTCCTACGTACTTGTAACGGGTAGAAATCTAGTAGTTGTATGGCATTCGATTAGCTCAAACGCGGTGATCACCACAATAGCAGCGGTATTGGGCAGCTCGATAACTGGTCGAAAGTTCCAAATATTAGCTTCAGATGAGAGTTTTGATGTGCGACCGAAGCTCGCTGCTTGTAAGGTGAGTTGCAATAAATCATCGCTTTAATGCGAAATTCAAGATTCGTCAGTTGATATGATATCCCAGATGTATTCACCAGTATTAAGGGAAATACTGGGCAAAATTACAAGTTTAGTATGACAGCCTTCATACGAGGACACGGGCTATACAGCGCAGGGGGAGAGATTTTCCTATCCCGCGTGACGAAATCGAGGTAATCGAGAGCAAAGCGTTTCAAGAGTTAAACTGCGATGCACACTGTTAGCTTACTGAGGCCCACAGTGAGAAAGACACGAACAGCGGTAAGATACGATTCGGCTACCGTGCGCGCGCGCGCATTGAGGCTGAGTTTCATCTCGCTTATTTCCCTGTCTACTTCCTCCATAAATCTAGTCACCGGGATGAGAGAACTATATAGAAGCACTCGGATACCACGCACTGTATGATGAAATCGACGACCTTGTGTTTCAACATGGTCTCTGAATGGACGTTTGTAATAAGGAATGATATGTCGTATCCCTGTGCAAGTTTGCCAAGGGTTAGAGCACGATGGCCGCTCATATTAGAGCAGTTCACTCACGAGGACGGGCTTCCTGCGCAGTACGACAAAGCTTTCCGCTCTCTGCATCAAGAATCGCGTGAACTTGTGACA
The DNA here is from genome assembly GCA_000827255.1 of Suillus luteus UH-Slu-Lm8-n1. Classification (NCBI taxonomy): domain Eukaryota; kingdom Fungi; phylum Basidiomycota; class Agaricomycetes; order Boletales; family Suillaceae; genus Suillus; species Suillus luteus. Next base: position 70,003 of record KN835178.1, read on the forward strand.
TAAAATACGCTCTATTTCATCGGCTTGCTTGATCTTAATGCTCATGCGTATCGAGTTGACAGATGGTTCGATCAAGACGCGTTCATTCTCATTGCGTGATATGGTCAGTGGGTTCAGTAGAACCTCCTTAGAGCCTCTGCAACCGATCGCCATGAGTACATGTAATGATGACAAGAGACATACAGTTATACCTAACTTCTACTTCTGGTTTGTTGTGTCGTTCAACGACCTAGGCTATTGTGAGCTCGTGCAAGTGTAAAATGGTATTTAATCATGATTACTTGTGACGAGAAGTTCTCAAGCGTCAGGGCCGCTGTTAAAGTTGATTTGACAGCTGAGAGATACGGCCTGAGCGTGTTCGACTAGAGACCAAGGGTCTTTCAGTAGCCGCATCAGCCAGAGAAGCAGATAATCGGCCTACCATTGAGTCTTGAAGCTTTGAGAAGGAATCTAGAGACTGCGGAGTCTGAATTGATGTGCAAGTACATAATAACCAATTCGGAAAGAGCGCGTCTCTTTCAGGAAACGCGTCCTCGTCAAAAATTTTGAGCTTTGTCTCCGTCTCAAGAACGACCACTACCACTAATGACTGCCGTCGCTGTTTGGCAAGTTTATTTATGCTATAACTCTTGCTATATCTCATTTCTTGCAGGAGCATTGTGTTGACACCGGGCCAGAAGGAGACAATCGTCCCTCAGGCAGACTTGCAGATCAAGAATGCCGCTCTTGGAGAAAAATTGTCTGATGAGTCTGGCAGAACGACCGTCAAGTTGACTTACATAAATCCTGCAAAAATTGACGACGACGACGAGAATGAAGAGGAGCAACCGTCTGCAGAAGATGAGATTACCACAGTTCTTTGTTCACTAACTGCTGGCAAGGTCAGTGGCATGACACGTCTTGCTTTTCATTTAAGTACGCGACTAACGTACCATTTTTGCATAGATTGAGCAGTCAGCATGTGACCTCATCCTTGAGAGCGATGAGGAGTATACCTTTGAACTCATCGGAAAAAAGTAAGCAGTTTTCAAGCTATTATTGGCCAATTCAACCAATGCATGTCCCCCATCTAGCACTGTCTACCTGTATGGAAACTACATTGGTAAGCTTCAAGCTCCCTTGCGTCTATTAGACTCTAATAATATGTGGCGTAGACCAAAATGCCAACCAACCACCTTACGATTCTGACATGGACTCTGACATGAGTGACGAGGAGGCCTACAAGCTGGATGATGTCAGCTCAGATGTCGAGGTTCATCCTGATGAGCTCCAAGGTCTCGAGGATGATGCCGAGTGAGTACACTACCCCCAGTTGCTCTACGCCATGTATTTAACCTTGCTAGGCGTTTCGAAGAATTATCAGATCTTGCTGAGGATGAACCAAAGGCCGAACAAGCCAAGCCATCGAAACGTCCTCGTGATGATGCTATGGACACCGACGAGCAACCTGTCGAGAAGGTTTCCAAGAAAAAGAAGGCGAAGAAGCAGAAGGGTGAAGATGGTAAGGCAATCCCTGTTGCCGCTGAGGAAAAGGCAGCCGAGCCCAAGGGCGAGAAGGAAGAAGAGAAAAAAGCCGACAAAAAGGACAAGAAAAAGCAAAAGGGTTCTGAGGAGAAGAAGGGTGGTGCTTCCAAAGAGCTCGCTGGTGGTGTCAAGATTCGAGACGTGAAAACCGGTGATGGCAAGGCCGCCAAGAATGGTGCCAGAGTTTCCATGCGTTACATCGGAAAATTGCAAAACGGAAAGGTCTTTGATCAAAACACCAAGGGCAAACCCGTAAGCAGGCATCTATGTTCTTATTTGTCGAACATGTATTCACTGTAGTGCAGTTCACTTTCAAGCTTGGAACAGGTGATGTGATCAAAGGTTAGCGGCTTTGGTTCATGACCTTGTCCTCATTATTAACGTTGTATCAGGTTGGGATATTGGAGTTGCTGGCATGCAAATTGGTGGGGAACGTGAGATCATTGTGCCACCAGCAATGGGATATGGCGCGCGGAAGATGTCTGACATCCCTGCCAACTCCACTCTGATCTTTGGTGAGTGCTTCCTCTATGCGATGAAGCTCCGGTAACTCATTGGAATATAGAGGTGAAATGTCTGGAGATCAAGTAAAACGGGGTCGCATATTCTAGTATACTTGTGGTTGGTATCTGGTGGTATATCTGTTAGCTGCGATTATGACCTGCACTGCTTTGCGATCCGCTGATCCGAACACGAGCTCATTATTTTGCAGCACAACGGTATTAATGTCTCCCCAACGGGGAAAAATAAGTTGGACTGGACTGCGTTCGTCACCCTATGCCCATGGCACTTACACATGAATTTGTAGATGGAGATAAAGAGCGCAAATGTGTATCCGCATTAGCAGTTTTTCATTCGTCTGGTTCCGTCCCGCTGTATCGGGCATAACCCGACAAGACCAGGGCAACTGAGGCGACCCCGAGTCATGGGATGCCGGCATAATGTTATGTTACGAATTATGCGATGAACGTGTACCGAGATGTGGTCGATACACCTCCAAAGTAGCACAGCTACGTTAATCCGCACAAAAAAATATGTGAACACCGCAAGACTTGCTCGGGTGATGATCTTCAATGATACGAGTTCCACAAATTGCATAGACAATAGACTGTTGCCAAACGTCAGCGCTTCGGTTATAACTGATTCAATTTTGAAGCCCGCAATATTTGCTTCCTGGCCACCCTGCCAGTGGGTGAGAGGACTGAAGTGACGATGCGGCTAGTTATTCAGACCCACGTACACATTTAAGGGTGTTGACGTGATTGGAAACGTTCATGCCGCATGCGGTTAATACGCTGTCGATAAAAGGAAGAGGCAAGCATAAAACTACCTTGCAGTTCCCCAAAGCGCTGTATCTCCTGGAGTGGTACGTATGATCCGTGTCACTCGAGTGCGCAGAGATCTGCAACGTAAGCATGTTGATCATGATCCTATCCCTCGGATTCCTCACAGTACTGGTGCGCAGCACTGCAGATTTATATCTGCTCGGCAGATAATGCCCCGCGGACAGTCTACATGAGTGAAAATTTAAGATCAGGCCCCATCGACTCAGGTGACAGGCAACATACGTGGTGGCAGAATGACGGACGAATGTTCCACGCAGACTGTTGTTGAACGGTTTCTGTGAATTGAGGAGGACATGTGGGTGATTACAATACTTACCAAAAATCGGTCCTGACGAATTCTACAACGGACGGAAGCCATGAGGCCTTGTGCGAACTGGGACCTTTTCAAACACAGTATAACAACAGGGTTGGCGATCATAGCAGTAATTGTTGTTACCGATCAGCGCCTCTCTTCCATTATCATCGTCGAGTCATACATTTAGACATAAAGTCCTGGTGATCCTGCTGTTCAAGTGGTAATCGCCTAGCTGTGGCAGCGGTGACGAAAGGCAGCAATCGCTGTACCGAGACCCTCGCGGTGACCACGAGACTCCTGCGCGCAACGCCGATATAGTGATTGAAAAACGCCCAGATATTAATGCTTCCGTGTGGTTGAGCTTCGATTCTGTCCAGGGGCCGCAACATGGGCGGCAAACAAATATTCTGAGATGAGAAACGGCATATTTGTTGTACAAGAATCGCCTCTGACAGCGGGTAGCTTATCAGTGCCCGCCAGTAGTATAAGACAAGTTAGCTCTAAACTCCGGGGCAAACCTTGTAGTTCTTTGATGGAGCACATGATTGTTGTCTAGATCCTTTTTATAAAAAAAAACAAGGCTCGTTGGCTCGATGAGCAGTGGTCAGGGTACGAAGTTCTCGCCTTGTATGACAAGTTTAGAGACACATATTTGGAGATAGATCGAATTACGATCGGGGTCGATGTGGAGTGTGCACAGTATCAGGACACTGCTGGCGGTGGTTTGAAAAGTAAAATCCAAGGAGAACCCCAAAACTCATGCACCTGGAAGCCAAGCAATTGGAGTGCCACAGATATTGGAGTGCCACAATCGATGGCGGAAAGAACCTATGGAAAAGATCTCAGATAAGAAGGAAAAAAGTTGTCGAGTGTCGGACTAGGCCATGTCAATTTATTGCTCTGTTTTATTGGCTAAACTCGAAAAAGTCCTTAAACTAGTCCAAAGAAACTCACACAGCTTCACAGAAGGGGCAAGGGGGCTGCCTGATCTTGAAACAGCATGTTGGACACGTTCCTATGCAGGCTAACCGGGAAGATGGTTATCATTTATACATGCCAGGCGACCTCGCACATAACTGGGATGGCGATTTGGGATGATGATCGTGGAGAAAGCTATAACATAAAATTGTGAGCATCCAAGTCTCAAATATGTCACAAGCCTCGAGGTCGTCTCAACTCTCACCGTTTGTGAGTTATTTGTTCATCAAATCGTTAACCTGATGGAATCGACTTCCCCATGCTTCGACAAGTGGCTCCCCTGCGCAAGCCAGGCCACAAGAGGCCACAATCCGCGGTCTATAAATCAGCCACAAGTTCGAAACAGAGTTAGCTGTACTCTCTTGCCCACCCATACTGTTTCATCTTCCACGTCTCTCTAGAATCCGCACTTTGGATCCTTCCTTTGAAGGTCCAAGATGAGTCCCTTTCTTCATTGTTACGAAGTGGGACAATTGGTTGGACCTCCCTCTCGCTGCCAGTGCGTCCGCGTCCTCAGCCTCGGCCAACTTGAAGGCTATTGAATTCGGGAAATCCACCATGCGTGTATTACTTGCACTTCTTGCGATGTATGTATGTGCTCGTCCATGGTCAGGGGCGCTTCTTTCCCATTTGTACTGCAGGCATATGCCTCGCATACAAAGGATACTGCCCCAGTACATACCATGGGAATGGAAGATGCCCAGGACCATGGTACAGTGGATGGCAGCATCGTCACAGTGATTGTATCTGCCACGTGAATCATCCTGAAGGCCTGGTGGACGACGGACATTAGCAGAACATCGCACATGTATCAGTGGGATTCCGCGTTAGGACGACGGCGAGTCTGCCTACAACTAGTAGTAAGACGAAATACCGATTAGCGAGCGGAAGTTCGGCGTAATTAGAAGGTGCGTAACTCTGTGCATACTTTCGAATGAGCTGATAGTACAACAGGCTCACGTTCATGGATTATTCTGATAGTACGATTGGTGCTAGTTGGTGCCATAGTCAAATGAAGCCATGAAATGAATGACGGACTTGGTTGAGAAAGTTCCCATTTAACTTCAATGTGGCCGCTGCCGTCAGCCGCAGCCGCCGCCGGGAAAACTGATGCATCACAACAGAATAGAGTGTTCGTACTAACAACCCAATATCTTTCATCTGTTCAAGTCATTTGCGCCTAGAACATAATCATACCTATCTGAAATCTTGGATGGCGACTCAATGGCAGATAAAGGAAGGAGAGGACAAGATTGCCTGGGAACGACTTGACTCGGAGGTGAGAAGGCTCCGTACGTCGGCTCTACTACTACTAGTAGCAGGCATCCTTTAACCTGAACGACGATCACTCCAGTTTTGACCGACGCCGCATTGTCTACAAGGTGTGCAGACCAAGGGCAGTTCCAGGCGGTTATGAAACCTTTGGCTGTGTCACAGCAGTCATCGGGCACAATTCAAAGTTTTTAAAGTTTTTCCCAAGTTCATACCAACCATACATTTCATGCGTCATGCTCCTGGCGCACATGTTTGGCGGATCTGACTGGCATCTGTCACGACGCACCAACCTTCATGCACATGGCTTCAAGTTATGCATGCCGAGCGCGCATAACGCACTGGAGGGAAATTTCAACGTATCATGGGTTTCAACTAACGTAAACTCACCCAGATCGCCCGCATATATGCAGAGACAAGCGCTTGCGACTGACAAACACTCAAAAGGCTGCTGATGATACACAATTAGGTATATCCCCCTGTCATTATATGCATATCGGAGTGACAGTCCTGATTCTCAAGAGATGTAGCGGTGCGTTGAGCCTTCATTGACGTCGATAAGCAATGGATCCCGCCACACATGGATGACAGGCTTTGCTAGCCGCCGATTGCACACGACAAAAGACCTAGTGGTGATGGTGGTTGCTGGCTGATAGTCCCAAATGCGATGAGATAGTCCATAACCCTCTTCAGAGTGCTGAAATTGCATGTTTCTTGCCAAATTATCTGTTCACCCGCCTCCTGGCAGTCGCTGATAAGGAAGAAAGACCACAGAAGCCCAGCAACTCCGCGGCAGAGATTCCGTACGATTAAATAAGTCCGCTGTCGCGGAGACAGTGAGTTCTGACTTGGATTCCCTTCAAAAGCTGCCCCAAGCACCAACCTCAACTCGGTGATACTCGGACAGGGTTCAATGGTGCCCCATGTCTACCAGTTCAAGAATAGTCGTGTACAACTTATTCCCGGAGATTCCAACCAGAACTAGTAATCGTCACGACCAGAGCTACTTCATATTCAGATGGATTGATTTACCACATGCGAAGCTGGGATGATCCCGGAAGGATACGAACGCGTATGCCCAGAAATATAATTGTGCATTAGTCTGCAAGTGATTCTTCCTCCTTTCGTGCACTCGACCGAGCGCAAGGACACCGTGAGGCGATGAAAAAATCCTCTTCGACCGTATATCTCACGATTTCTCCATGCGTATATGCCTCGTACAATGTAACATGTACCCCGTGCTTGCTATCCCGGAGTAAATAACTTGAGAAGAGACTAAAGAAAGCAAAAAAATATCACGATTAAGCTTCCAAGTCTGTGAAACAGATCATTTACCCCACCCTGACTACACGTCTCCTTATTAATATCTGCTTGGGCGTAGGGCGACCCTGCGGGAGTAGTGCCAGATACACGGTTCAAAGTACGCCACTGCTCAATTTGTCTCGTCTGTACATCGGATGTTACTTGTGTTCGGATGGACGAATCAATGTGCAGTGTTGGGAAGATCAAACTCGTGGAAGCATCGCGGGCTTCTAGGGTCAGCAGTCCAGGCTACCCACAATCTCATACCACGAGCCATCAAATAGACAATTGCGGAAGGGTCCATGTAGAAGCGCCCTTATACGCTTTCTTTGGCAGGTTCGAGACAGCCAAAAACAAATTGGCGATATGGGGGATAAAATTTAGAGATCGATGGCCTAAAAACATCGGAGGTCAACTACGAGCTTCGGGGTTTCTGAGTATACTCCGCGAGCACGCAAAAACACAAAACAGAAACAAATACCTTCTAGGCCTCGTTGAGTCGAGAAGAGATGCTAGACCAGCGGCGCTGCCTTGAAACTACACATGGGAGGCGTCATCAACGGAGCAAAGACTGCATTTCCATCGAATTCCAGCCGATCTACAAGGCCTGGCACAAAGTTTGAACTCGTGTTACGCAGGGTCAAAATCCAACACCCCGTCACCAAGTGCATGACTCGGAAGACTTCTAGAGGACACGAAAGAAGGCGATCTTCGGTGATAATCTACGAATGGGTCAATCACTGAGGAAACCCATACGGTTGAGGAGAACGCAACACATTTTTCATGCTGCTTACCCCTACAAGATAAACGACTCTGCTCTAAATAGTGGCAGTCGAGGCCCAGCATCCTTTCTTATCGGCAAGCACGTTCCGCTGGATCGTCGCTTTGATTAGTGTTGTGCGCTGTTCTCCGGTAGAAGAGCGAACCCCCGAAACTGTGCTTGCACGGCATCTTTGGAGTCATGCGATTTGTTCAATGACGGAAGATACGAGCATTCTTACCCTCTTTCATTCGGTATCAGGGACCAGGGGGGTATTTCCGGGTGCATGTACATGGATATGGCCGTAAGTGACTGGCCTGAATTGGATGGAGCTTACTCCCTATAAAAGCAGGAAGAGCCCTCCGAGTCCTTGGATGTCGCAGCCCACACTTTGGCAAAGTGATATTCTGTGCTATGGTCAGACTCCCTTCCCTCCCATATGTATTCCTGTGCTTAAGCCTCATTCTTTATGGCCGCAGCGAGCTTTACATACCATGGGAATGGAAGGGAGTCCGGACCAATGTTCAGGGTATGTACCAGCAGCCCTAGTCCTCATACTATCCTCTACAAAATCAAGTTACGTTGAAGACACTGATCATGATTACTACGTACAGCATGGATTATATTCGAGATGGTTGTCTGATGCATCGATCATGCGGCGCGATGGCTGTAATTGATTGGGGTAGCTGCGCTCAGAAGAATAGGACAGTAAAGTCTTGACGCAGATAAAGTGGTACGCCCGCACAACATTGTACCGCCTCGAGTGTGTGGGGGGTCTTTCGCAGTAAGCTCGGTTTTTGAGTTTCTATCAGCGAAGCAGCATCACGTATTGATTGATTAAAGGTACCATACCCGGTCTACTGGAACACGCCACAGGTTCTTCAGATCGTATGTCAGAAAATTGCTTCCCGCCTAGTATGGGGTGCGTAACCTTCCGAGTTTTGCAGAAGTTGTTCAAGTTGTTGGTGGTAGAGGAGTATTGGATTTGCATTCTAGATTTACCATGTCTCGCACGCTAGCCTGCCCAATTGATCGAGCAGTGTCGTTCTTTGTATCTGTATCCTTGAACGCTCACCTCAGCACTGCTACTCCACCCAGGTTTACTGTCGACGGCTGGTACCGGATCAGGGTCTGAACATGATGGTCCTTCGATGGATTAACAAGGAAGCCGAGTCCGACTAGTGAAGCAGGGGCGCTTTAAGAGCACAGAGCTGCGGTTAATGACAAGAGACGATGGTGCTTTGGTTTGTACAATCAATTGAATCTTTGTTGCATCACGTCACGGACTCGTTTTGTTGGTCACATCCTCAACTTGAAGCCTTGACTCTTGACATGTCGACAGCCTGATTAGAAATTTTACTCGAGCCATCCATCCGCACTATAGCTGGCTTGAAGAGACGTCGACGTGAACCGTCGTATAGGCTTTTGAACTTTCTCAAAATTTTGTCGTCAAACTTCATTCAGAAAATTAACCACGAGGCGCGGAACCGCAATTCGATCGAGGATCTTGAAGAACCATATACCCTTACCCTCGCGATTCTATTCAAGAAACCATTCAATTGAATAAATTCTTAAGTTGCGATGATTATGGGGTATTAAGACCTCGAGGACATACAACGAGAAGCCTAGTCTGGAGACTTCATTTGAGGACGGAATCACTATCAGACACTGAGCAGTAATGACTGATGCTGTTGCAAGAGCCCGAGTATGGGCGGCCATGCAGGCTTCTTGGGCGCTCGAGCGATCATGTTGCAGAATAAGTTGGGTACATGGCTAAAGCTGTACCAACTGCGCGAACTATCTTGATTCTGCTGCATGCCTCGATCGTCCTACGGTAAAAGACTCTCCAAAACGGTGGCTCCAAAATGGTGACTTACAGTTGGGAGCAAACTCCGCGACCCGAGACGCTCGCGGAGTCGCTACTCCAAAACGCATCGTGTAGCCCCAAAACGTCATAAAGCATATTGATTCAATCAGTATTAAGTACAAAGGCAACACTGTGACAAAAATATGGGAGATCCCAATAAGATGCGGTTTGAGATAGTCCAGCGGCTTATCAGGCCCACCGTCCTGGGACTACAGGGTGCGATGACGAAAGCCCCCCATCAACCGCAATGTTCTGTCCATTGACATAACTCGATTCATCTTTGTCAGGGTACAGATCAGATCTGGATCGCTTTTCACGGAGGGAGGTGTTCTTACCCGAAGCCAAAAACAAGCTCATGTGAGCAATTTCTGCAAGCCATGATAAACTGAGTGCGCATGATCACAGCACGACGCTCATACCTTGGGCGACTCCGAAACGACCCATCGGGTTTAATTGGCCAATCTTGCTCTCCCTGCCTCGTTGGCGAGCAAAATCAAACATGTCCTTGGTCATATTGGTCTCGATCAGGCCCGGGCAGATTGTGTTTACGCGAATGTCAGTCTTCTGAAGTTGATATACGCTCGTCTTCGCGATCGAGTTCACACTGTGATCCGAAATGAGTTTCTCTGCTGAGAACAATGATCGAAACATTACGCCGCTTTGCTTGCGCTATCTGATTGTAGGGTCAGCCATAGCCAGTCGAGGATGAGGAGGAGCGGGACTCACAGTCTATGGTCCCTGCCCCGGACCGCAGCCCCGCCACTGTAATGTTTTGTTAGAAACATCGTAGTAATGCGAAGGGTATGAATAAACGTACCAGATGCAGTCAAAATAATACTTCCTCCACTCATATTTTTTCCTCTCGATGAATTAGTCTTCATCATCGCGTCGGAACCGTACTTGACGGCAAGGAAGCACCTGTTATTATCATTTCTGATCAAACAAAGCATTATGGCAAACGATACGGCAAACTCACGATAATGCATTGATACGCATGCTTTCCATGAAACCTTCTGCGGTCAATTGGGGAAGTGCTTTGTTGCTGGCAAAACCAGCCTTTTGGGCGTGTTTGAGCGCAAAATGAGGTTGTTGGATCTGACACATACGTTGGCAAAGAATACATCCAATCTACCTTCATCTTGTAATGCTTGTTCACAGACAGCTGCTATGGCACTCTCATTTGCTGCGTCGGCTTGAATTGTAGTTACCTGTGATATTTAGTCATCTGACGCATAGGAATGTCTCCACCCCACCTTGACGTCCGGATATGAGGTCTCAATCGTTGACTTGAGTTCAGGTAGGTTCTCTGGCGAGAAATCGAGCAAGTATAGATGAGTCGCTCCTGCGGATATCGAATTGGAAGTTATAACGGGCGCCTCCAGAATGTGACGGTCCACGAACCTTCGTGTGCGAACAAGAGCGCAGAAGCACGGCTAGTGCAAATCACAGGTCAACTCCATCGCACGAATAAACGACTGAGCATTTACCCTATGCCATGCAATGATCCAACCCCGGTAATCACACAAGTTTTACCTTTGAGTCGCTGCCCGCGCGGAGAGTTCGAGAGGTGCGATTGAATTTGGCTAATGCGGGCGAGAGTGCGCTGATGGTGTTCTTCTGCGCTGGGCTGCTTCCCTTGAGCAGCTTTCGGATGAGAAGGCATGTTGAGTTGGGTGAGACTTGCTGGAATTCGCTCTTCATATATCTTCGACGCGCGTTTCACCGTCTTATTGTAACCGAACACCAGTAACAATATAAATCATGGGAAACTGCAATTAGGAGGCGACGACAAAATACAGAGAAATCGGTATATAGACAGGTAATCGGACGTACGACGCATCTAAGTAAAAAGGCCAAGATATGCAGCTATGCAAAATATCCACCAATACCACTACAATCGGTCAAACTAGTTTACTCTTGTCCAGTGAATATCAGCCAGTGATGCAGTCAAGGGAAACAATACGAGTGTCTAAAGCGGCTGGTCGCGATATACATTGTTGGAATAGGTAGGGCAGTAGGACCAGACACCCTCTTGAGGCGGGAGGTAGCCAGGGTAGACTTCTCTACGTAGTTGGGTGTAATCTGCAACATTTTGTCCCGTCATCTCCTGATGAAAAGGCTGATGTTCATCCTCCGGCCCATAAGCGTGATGAATTGGAGATGAGCCGAAGGAATTAGCTGAAGAAGAACTTCCTCCAGACAATGGAGAATCTTGATGATCCGCTGTATCCGGAGTCCTGAAGTTGTAGTATGTGGCAGGATAACTAGGAAACTGTGCAGAATCATTGCCACTCAAGGTGCGAGGACGTTTAGAAGCGGCGGGGTGAGAATACGCGGAGGTATCAGGGGGCGGTTGGTCGTCAACATCATCAGACACCCAACCGGGGCATTCGTTGGTAGATGATACAGGTGTAGTCTGCAACACTGGTGTCTGTGGAGGCTCCTGTCGCCCTGACGGTATCATTCTCTGAGAAGGATCGAAGGTCAAAGCGGGGGTTGGCGGGATTACTTGCCTCCTGCGCTTGCGCGGAGGTGGAGATGGCTTCTTCTCCCGATCTGAAAAAGACAGGGGTTTCTGTGTAAATAACGGCTTCAGCTCCGCCTTCTGATTTTACACGTTAGCCGCTAATAAAGAAAACGATGAACGACGATGAGACGTACCGATTCTGGACGAATCGCGGTCGGCTGAAGAGCTTGACTTCCCGGAGGAGTGGGCGAAGGTGATGAATCCGAAGACGACGAAGCCTTTTGAGTGCGCTGCATATCCGGTCGAATAGCAAAGATGCTCTGTAAACAATAAGCTCAGCTGTGAGACCTGCAGCCGGCTGAGGGTTTTGGTTTTCTGAGGAGAAAAAATGCATTTTCAGCTGAGGATATATATCAGTTCGTCTAGTGGAGCATCATGAACAGTATTAAGACTTAGCCACGTTTACTGATAAAAACGCGACTGCCTTGTGCAGCCTGCGTAGCGCAAAAACAATGAGCGCAAGTTGGAGGGAAATGAGTTATGCGGTTCATTGAACGAATTTCAACGCAAAGATAGGTTTGGTACTCCGCCATCCGAGCTCGTTTGCTAACTTCCAAATCTGCTCGACTTTATTGGATTCGCGTATTCCCTTCCATTGCTCCTTCCATCATGTCCTCCTCGATAGAATTGATCAATCCAAAGGCAGAGAGCGTCAGACGCGCTGCTGCCTTGCAGGTAAGTCGCATGTCCTGGCTTTTTGCTGTTCCAATTTCATGTATCGTTTTACTAGGTCAACACCACCGGCGCGATGGGTCTTGCTAACGTAGTGAAGGGTAATCTCGGTAAGCATCAGTATCACTTCTTGAGCGACCGTTTTGTTCCGATCGGACTCCACTTCAGGTCCAAGAGGTACTCTAAAAATGCTTGTGGACGGGTCTGGTCAGATCAAAATGACCAAGGATGGTAAAGTGTTGCTATCCGAGATGCAAATACAAAACCCAACAGCCGCTATGATCGCTCGAACTGCGGTAGCTCAAGATGATCAAGTTGGCGACGGAACTACTTCAGTAGTTTTACTGGTTGGAGAGTTACTTAAGCAAGCCGATCGTTACATATCTGAAGGCGTACACCCAACCGTCATAGGAGAAGGATTCGATCTCGCGAAGAAAGAGGCTTTAGTGGTTGGTTTCCGCATTTACATGTATTCACGCTCCTGATGGACCCGTCTAGTTCCTTGACACGTTCAAACTGCCATCCAAATTGGATAGGCCAACTCTGATCAACGTCGCACACACTTCGCTTGCCACTAAGCTGCACGCCTCGTTAGCGAAGCAACTCGCTGCAGATGTGGTAGATGCTGTGCTCACCATCAGGCCGCCAGCACCCCCCAAAGGCACGCCTTTCATGTAAACAAAAGGGTCTTCTTGCTAAAAGTTCCTACAGAAGCAAAAGATCAGTATCGCGACCCAATAGATCTGCACATGGTGGAAATTATGAAGATGCAACACCGCACGGCTTCAGAAACTCAGCTCGTGCGTGGCCTGGTCATGGATCACGGTGCCAGACATCCGGACATGCCCAAACGCGTCGAGAATGCATTCATTCTGACGTTGAACGTCAGCTTAGAGTACGAAAAGACGTACGTTCTTCAGCACCGCATTCCCAACTCTAAACTTACAAAAGCTTAGAGAGGTTAATTCTGGCTTCTTCTATTCGTCTGCCGAACAACGTGAAAAGCTCATCGAGTCCGAGCGGCGTTTCGTAGACGCTAAAGTGAAGAAGATCGTAGAACTCAAAAATCTCGTGTGCGATCAAGCTGTTGGCGGCAGCGAAAAGCCGAAAAACTTTGTCGTTATCAATCAAAAAGGCATTGATCCACTTAGTCTCGATATCCTTGCAAAGAATGGCATTTTCGCTTTACGTCGTGCTAAGCGACGCAACATGGAACGGTAATGTCTTCAGCGTTACGTAAAGATATTACTCTGATTGCGGTCGTATCTTAGCCTGCAGCTCATTTGCGGAGGTGTTGCGCAAAATTCCGTAGACGATTTAACCCCAGATGTTCTCGGTTGGGCGGGTCTAGTTTATGAGCACACTCTAGGCGAAGAGAAGTACACATTCGTGGAAGAAGTTAAGCAACCCAAGAGCGTCACGCTCCTTATCAAGGGTCCAAATGTGCACACGATTCAACAAATCCAGGATGCTTTACGGGACGGTCTTCGCTCGGTCAAAAATGCACTCGAGGATGAGGTTCTCATTCCCGGTGCGGGAGCCTTTGAAGTTGCGTGCGCAGGTCATTTGAGTGGTCCTGTAAAGAAAGCTGCCAAGGGCCGCGTCAAAATGGGTGTGCAAGCATATGCGGACGCACTATTGATCATTCCGAAGACTCTTGCGCAAAACGGAGGCTTCGACGTCCAGGATGTGGTGGTGGCACTGCAGGTTCGCGATATCATTCCGTTTGTATTTAATTTACTTACGTTGATCGAAATAGGACGAACAAGCGGAGGGAAACACGGTTGGTATCGATTTACAATCAGGGGAGCCGTTTGATCCGACTGTGGAAGGCATCTGGGACAACTACAGGGTAAAGAGGCAGATGTTGCACTCATGGTAGGTGGATATACTTTTCCATCAGAAGAATGGTTTGCTGAGACTCAAATCTCAGTTCTGTGATCGCAGTGAACCTCCTTTCTACAGACGAAATCTTACGGGCTGGCCGGAGTTCATTGAAACCCGATGGGCAGTCGTGATCGTGAAGAGGTGCAAGAATTTTGTGAATTGTGGGTACAACGTGCCTCACTGTACCGTTAGAATATGCATTCGATACGTGGTGGTAGAGAATGGCGTATGTATGGGGCGTATGGACGAGAATTACAAAATGCTACCGTACAAGTAACGAGCTAACCGATTTCGAAGGTGGTCGGGACCACATAATTTAGTTTAATATTAAGTTAAACCATGTCCATACAACTCAGACTCCGCCCTGGCAATGAGTGAAGCTGTTGAGCGAGAGCAGTCAGACTCCCAGCCTGCATCAATGAAACGAGTGGGAGAGGATGGTTCGTCGTCGGCATGAAATGAAGCGGATTTGCGCAAATAATGAGACATGGGTGTTCCACGGGCGTTCTTCCAGGGTACTGGGGCAGGAAGTTTAGCCGTATATGTGACACGGAGATGAGAGAATTGCTCCTCATTTACAACGCCGGTATGAGCCTCCTTGTTTTCAGAAAGAAGCCCTTCGACAATTCGATCGTCGTCAGAATTGGCCGAGTCAAGTGTACCATCATCCGGAAAAGAAGTGCGGCGGTGCACATCTGAGATCGGAAACTGCTCGCCCAGCTGTAAATTATTCATGTGCAATTCTAAGTATAAGAAGTAGATGTACGTACGTCGTCAAATGATGATGCGTAGGACCCAGCACGAGGAATTGCACCACCTTCTATATACATATTCTCCGACAAGGACGAAACGCGAACGCTTGATCGTGAACCAGCAGTGGGGGTCGCATGCAGTCCATCTGCGCTAGGAACTTTCGTGGAACCATCTTCTCCACAACAGGAAGCCTTTGGGTTCAGCCGCTCGCTGCGGCGGGTTCCTGGACCAGAGTCAAGGGGTGACTTAGACATCGAGGACCAACGGCGTCTAGCAAAATTGACTGGGGATGGTCGGAAGGTTAGAACGCTATTGTGTATAGGCCCGAGCCAACTAGCTCGCTGGGCTAATTTTTCCACAACTGTATGCTCAAGCTGGGACGGACCAGCTATGGGTAATGGCGTCTGATCATCAGGCGTGACGGGACCAATACTGTCACTTTCCAGCGTTGGAAGAGAAGGGCCACTATCTTCTTCATCCTGCGACATATCATCAGGGCACGGTACCCACTTCCGGCGAGCGTAATTTGTCGGGTTGGGATGATACAGAAGACTGCTACCCACCCCTTTGAACCTATAAGCCGAGGGCCCGGAGGGAACAGAGGGGCTATATTCCAATGCTTCATCATTTCTTTCGAATGGACTGGGGAACTGTCGGGGCTTCTTCGTTAGCGGTGCTAAGCCTTCAGGTGGGAATGATGCTGGTCGTTTGCCGGTAGGAAGGATCTCTGGATCATTCGCTTGATCCCAGTCCTGTGAGTCTGCTTCTTCATCGTCCGTCTCATCTTCTTCATGCCTGCCAGCGAGCCACTGCGTGACCTTAATATTTCTGTGGAAAAGCCTCTCTGTGCGTGTCATGTTCTGAAAATGACCAAACTTCTTTCGGACAAATCTTCCGTTCGTCGTGGCTTTCTTGCCAAAACGGCCATTCGAGTCTCGGGGTTGTGATTGAACCGCCAAAGCCTTTGGTCTGGTTTGACTGCGTGATGAAGACGGGGAATGATCGCTGTTTTTAACGCTTGTGGATGGGGAAGCGGCAGGCTTGATCTTGGGTGTAGGCGGAGTCAATGAAGGCTTAGGAGGTGAGGGAGGCTGAGACCGAGAAGGCGCCTCAGGAACAGGATATTTACGGGGACGACCTCTTTTCCGTTTCGGTAGCTCTTCTTCAGGAAGAGGATACTTGCGCGGTCGCCCCCTTTTTCTCTTCGGTAGCCCAAAAAGCTCCTTTGCTTTGACTGACATCTCTACGCTAGGTCTGTTATCTGGTTTGCGCCGCTTCAGAGGACGCTCATCGACGTGGGGTACATGCTTGCGTTCTACAGCAGGGGCAGACTTCTGAGGGGGGCGCCGCGAGGAGCTGGCTTCGACGTCATCGCGAGGTAGAGCAACAACAGCTTGACTTGGAAGGCGAGCTGGCCAAGGCTGACCATATATAGCGACGTGGCGCATACACCTAGTACAAAATAAGTCTATCAGCACAAGCAAATTATCGGATATCAGCGGAATCACCTTGGACACTCTTGTCTTTGTTTGGACTTCTTGCCTTTCCGCGGGGAGTCTAAATTCAGGCCCCACACCACTTTGGAATCCACAGAAATCACAGGCAAGACATTTGAGCATGTCACGCACATCGGCAGCGGACGGCCATCTGAACCACGAGGTATCTCGCGCTTCGGAGGTCCAGCCAGATCTAACTTTTCCCCGACTATAGAAGGACGCGCTCGGAGAACTCTTGCTTCAGACTCTTCCTTGACTTGAGTCTTGTCCGCCTCCTTTCCTTTGCTCCTGCTAGGCGTGACAGAAACACTATCCCGAAGATTTTGATCCCTGAGACGGGACGAGAGGTTGTGCAAAGTATCATGGGGGGTGGGAGTAGAATGTTTGCTGGACGATTGTGTCATCTTCTGTCGACGAATGACGGACTTTGCCGGCGCTTTCCCCTTGTTAGAAGACGCTGATCCTTCGGCGCTCAACGATGTCATACGTGATGGCTGAACATCCGGATCAGGCGAGGCGACTATTGCCTCTATAACCGCAAAATGACGGGAGGATGAAGAAACAGCTACCGAGTGAGAAGCTTCCCCACCTAGCTCCATATCCACTTCATCATCCCCAGATGCATCAGGAGCGTTTGCAAGTGGCTTGTCACCCTCCTTATCTTCGTCATCGCTCTCCTCAGAATCAGAATCTTCCTCCTGAATGATGGCGTAAACGCCACGCCGCGTCCTGCGCTCGTTAACATCAGCAACTGTTGCGGCATGCACCTCGGCGTCGTCATCCGATGCTTCGGCATCTTGTTCGCCGCCCGAATCCACATCGCCATCGGAGTGATCTGGAGCGTAGCCTCCTCTGCCGTTCTTCTCGCAAGTTTCACAGAGGCAGTGTCGGTTCTTGCCCCCAACTGTGGCGTATGTGAGTCCAAGGAGACAGACCAAATAACGGATACGCACAATAACCATCACCGTAGTGCGCAGTAATCTCTTCGCCAATGGAGATAGCCCGGAGAGTGCGAAATGTGATGTACTTGCCTTCGCGAAAGAGCTCACAATTGTTGTCACAATCGTGCTGCACAAGTCAATACCAGTGTGAATACCAACGGAAGCAAAAGGCATAAAACTTACGTTCACAAATCGGGCTGGCCCCAAAAATAGATGGTTCTTCTTCATTTGACGTGAATGGATGACACTAAAGTCCCTCCTGATGTCGATATTTCTCAGGTCAGTGCGCTTGAGTTCCTTGTCTTCCTCCTTCGAAAGATGTGCCATTGATCCCTTCAGCTCAATAATTACCACTCCAGGGGCTAAGGGGCGCGTAGCAAGGATGCATAACTCTGACTTTCCTGTCCTGTAAGAGTATCTAGACGTGTGAGCAATTTCTATGCACCCTGCAGGGTTGTAAAGCTCAAAGTATCGCGAGGCGTGTCTGTGGTAAAATGGAGTTTCAGGAGCAGGACATTGATACGAAACCTGATTGCACACACGTGGCGAAAGCATTAATCTGCTTCTGCGTGTAGGGCTTGAGGTAGTAACGAACAGAAGGCAGACTAAATAATGATCGTCCCTGAATGTCTGGCAAACATATACAATACAGAGAAATTAGACGAACGCAAGGAGGTCGTCCACGGCTTGTCGGACAGCATTCTGAGCACCGAGCTTACTTGCAACCAACTATGGCACGATGATGTATGGCACCATACGCGCGTCCAGGGAATAATTAGTTGCGTGCAGACGAAGCGAGCTAAGGGTATACTCACGCGTCTAACGATTTGCATGAGATCCTCGGCATTGGTCTTTGGGAGTCTTCGAGATGGATCCATCTTATGAACGAGCAAGGGGACTGCGCCTGTTCCAAGTTTCTCGACTAGTAGATGGCTAAGGAAGTCATCGTCCTTGGAAAGGTCACTCATGTTCATGATTTTGGTAGGACGCCATATGAGAACAGTCCCTCTGACTCGTGTGGAAGAGCCATTGGCGGTCGCTGTCGCGGACGCTGGCGCCATTGAACGGTAACCGAAAATTTACGCGTTCGGGGCTCAAAAAGAAGAAAAAAAAGCACAGACTGGACGAGGACAGCAATGACGCGAACGGAAGGGAAAAGGAACAAGGTGAAAGCACTGCTGGCGCGATGATTACGGCACTAAGCTCACATGGATTATGTCAGCTTATACCACACTTGCTCGCGAACAATAGTGTTTAGGTCATAACGTGGTTATCTTTCCAGAAGCATGTATATGGAGAGGACATGGATTGCGATTGGACAGAGCATACGGTAAGATGGCATGGTCGTCATACACTATAGCACTAAAGATTTCCCAGAATTTTACCATGTCCTCATGATCTTATGTATGCTCAGAGACAAATCAAGGGGTAAATCGCTAGGGTCGTGAAGAAAATAACATTTATGCGTTGTGCGCGTGCTTCTGTTTGCCTGACCGGAGCTTCCTGACGTAGAACTATTTGTGAAGGTGAGTAAGCTATAAAAAATTATTTCAAGCCGCAAGACAAACCTCAAGCTCCTTGCCCTCCAGAATGTATCCGTCACCACGACCGGACTGTCCAGGTCTGCTTGAAATGCAAGCATAGAGACGGCCAGCAGCGAACTGAGACTCGAGAAGGGGGTCGATTTTAGCATCTGAGACGGGTAATGAGTTACACAACGCGAACGACAAAACGGCATCCTTACTCTGCTTCCTCTCAGCGATGATACGTTGAAGATGGTTAGATTTTTTTTCCTCCTCTGCGGTGGCAGCTGTCTTTGCAGCAGCACCCTTCTTGCTGATGGGTTGGGCGTACTATTATTTACACAAATTGGTGGGGCAACAGGATAGACTTCGAGTAGATACGCACGTGGGACTCATACCACTGCCTGAAAGGGGTAGCATCGATCTGGATAATAGCGCCCTTCACCAAGGTATTGGTGCGGACGAGCTCATTGTTTGATGCATTGTAAACCTAGATTGGGCATCAGTCATGCATGCAGTATATTATATGAAACTGTACGCGGTATCAAGGGTACTTACAACACTGATAAGCCTGGTCTTTCTTGTAACATGCTCAGATGCCCATGCAAAGTTACCAGTGTCGAGGCGGAGGGCACGGTACTTGGTGTTACCACCTCGGACGCGCACAGTGTGCACACGCTTTGCACCAAGCTTAGTGCTGGCAGGTTGACGACCGAGCTCGAATTTTCTCTTCTTGCGATAGTAGGCGCGCTGGGCACCGGTTGCCGAACGTTTGTGCCGGGACGAACGAGAAATACCTGCATGAATAGTAGTATGATATCATCAGAATGGAACAAAAACATTTATGTGTTAGTATATCCGA
The DNA here is from genome assembly GCA_000827255.1 of Suillus luteus UH-Slu-Lm8-n1. Lineage (NCBI taxonomy): Eukaryota > Fungi > Basidiomycota > Agaricomycetes > Boletales > Suillaceae > Suillus > Suillus luteus. Next base: position 90,008 of record KN835178.1, read on the forward strand.
AGAACAGCACTCACCCATGTCGGATAGCCTTGAGGATGGGAGTCGTGTAGTCGAGTCGAGGTTTTGATGATACTACTGAAAATCAAGGTTTGAGATATTCGCACTCAGATCGGCAAACGCCGAACTTCGATTTGGCTTTGCTTGCACTTTGCTTGCACGCGTTGCATTCTCACAACACCAGTAATAGACTCCTTTGCTGGTCCACCATATACATGATGTCCGATTATGATATGGCATGTTCGGACACGAACTTCACGTGGCATTGATTCACCCCTCCAGCGCGAACGTGATATGATCTCTGCCACCTTTTCTGCAGATCCGAATGACACTCTATTACATTGGTAGGTGTACCAGATATTCTATCATCTGGCCCGGTTAGCAGCCAGTCACATAATCAGCTTGGTGCGTGCTGCAATACAGTAGACTGATCCGTACATTCTAGTAGTTGTCGCTTGTCTCAGTCGGTAGGTGCTATTTCTTTCCTCCGCATTCATTTATTATATGTGTCATGGAACCAATTTCCTCATGACGCGTAGATACATCTGGGCATAAGCTGCCCTCACTACTAGGCTAACATGCGTCGTTCGCACGCCCCGTACCCACGCATGCCCACAGGATATAGTATCTTGCGGATCCCCAATATGAAACAACGTTCATCAACGGGCATGTGCAATGAGCCTCCTGTTGCCCGTCGCCCAATCCGTCAATTTTGTGCAAACCCGAGCAATCATACGCTAGTAGGACGGCCGAATGACGCATGTCGTGCGCTTATCTCAAGGCCTCATTGACCAGGCGTGTCCATCTTGGCGTGTATATCTATGTGCTCCTACTCCGTGTTTATGGTCCCCGTTTTCCCTCTCGTTGTTTTGTATCTGTTTGTATATGACTTTATTCAAGGCAACCAGCTTCCGACGATTTCGTCGCCGCAAGGCTGTTCGACCGAATGAACGATCTGCGCTGGCCAAAAGCACTCAAAGTGACCTTAGCCGACTAGTCCGCACCGCGGATCCTGCAGTCAGGAAGGTGAAACCCTGTTCTAGCTTTCTGATCCCGCCTGCATCCTGACGTATGATCATTTCACTAGGCATTTGATGTAGAAATGCAGTCATTTTCCAGGCTGCATGCCCGTTATCTCGCGGAAAGGGAGAACCGAGTGGAACTGTAAGCCCTGCAGCGTTATTTTCCTTGCCCCTTTTCGTATAATTAATGCAGTTACGTTTAGTGACTGGGATCGCATCAAGTTGCCCAATGACAAGCAGGTTATTCCTTACAGTCACCTTCCACAGATTATCGGTTCAGAAGCTCTGTCGAAGTTGGCCGTTCTAAAGGTCAATGGGGGTCTCGGGACTTCCATGGGTATGATCCTTTAATTGCCCCCACAGTTATGCTTACGTACTTTGAAGGCATCAATGGCGCGAAAAGTGCCCTTGAGGTCAAGGACGGGATGACTTTCTTGGACCTCATCGTGCAACAGGTCGAACACTTGAATACAACATACAAGGTCGACGTACCGCTCATCCTCATGACATCCTTCAATACGTATGATGATACTTTACGTATCATTAAAAAATACGTGTCGCAACGCATCACCATAACTACATTCAATCAATCACGATATCCGAGGATATGGAAAGAGACGCTGCAGCCATGTCCCAAGCATTTTTCAGACGACAAGACACACTGGTATCCTCCAGGTCATGGTGATTTGTACGAGTCACTGTTACATACCGGTGTGCTCGATCGTCTTCTTGCTGAAGGCAAAGAGTATTTGTTTGTCTCGAACTCCGACAATCTTGGGGCTGTGTAAGTCTTCACATTGCTGGAGAGTTAAATGGTAACTCATCATTTCTTGCAGAGTCGACCAACGCATCCTCCAGCATATGATTGATAGCGATGCTGAATTCTTAATGGAGGTCACTGATAAGACCAAGGCAGACGTCAAGGTTTGGTCGATGTCCAAAGCTCCTTGAGCTGGTTGTTGATGCTTCATTCACAGGGCGGCACTCTCATCGAGTACGATTCTTCCGTGAGACTTCTGGAAATTGCCCAGGTACCTCCAGACCACGTTGACGACTTCATATCAAGTATACCACTTCTTCCTTGACTCATCATTCAGCTAATCATGAACGCAAGTCCGTAAATTCAAGATCTTCAACACGAATAACCTATGGATCAATCTCAAAGGTATTAGGGATCTATTGATGCAAATGAAATTATTGTACTGATGATTTATTTCCCAGCATTGAAGCGGATCATGAATGGAGGCGGCATGGACCTGGACATCATCGTCAACCCAAAGATGACCGACAACGGCCAAGCAGTGGTCCAGGTCTGTCGTCCGCTTGGAACACGAGACACAATTCCTGACCTCTAGCAGCTCGAGACCGCCGCAGGCGCAGCCATCAAACACTTCAACAACGCCCACGGCATAAACGTTCCGCGTTCACGCTTCCTACCCGTGAAGTCCTGCTCTGATCTCCTACTCATCAGGAGCGATATATACTCATTGCAAAACGGCCGCTTGGATATGAATGAGAGCAGGATGTTCGGCAGCGTCCCGGTCATCAAGCTGGGCGACCACTTCAAGAAGGTTGGAGCATCGTTGGAGCTGGAATCGTTGTTTTTTGCTGACGAGCGTCATGCATGGCCAGATAACTAATTTCCAGCCACGATTCAAGAAAATCCCTAATATCATCGACTTGGATCATCTTACTGTGACGGGCGACGTTCATTTTGGTCGAGGGGTCACACTCCGTGGTACTGTGATCGGTAGGCACCCGTGTTTTCTCTGCATTTATTGAACGTGGCTACAAGTTATGTCATAGTGGTAGCAAACGAAGGTCAGAGGATCGACATTCCAGATGGTTGCGTGCTAGAGAATCGTAAGCACAGTCAAATGGCCTCGTGATGGTATAGGCTGATGACATTTTGCAGGTTTAGTTTCTGGGAATCTCAATATGACGGTAAGACCATTCAAGTCTCTGCACCTTAAACTGACTTATTGATTATTTGTGTGTAGGAGCTTTGATCACATTGTACTTTGGATGCTCATCATTTATTATTATCAATGCCATTCATAACTGCCATTTGTACTTTGTTGACTCATCTAATAGTAATAGTCGTACTCCAAGGAAAACATCAATCAGATTGCTGCAAAGGTAAAGGTAGCAGGGTAAACGCTACACTATCATGGAACCAAAGCCATTGAGAGCTTGTTGTCTACAATAGAAAAAACAGTGCAAAAACATGATGAACAACAAGATCATGCGAGTGAGAAAAGAACAAGCAGGAAAAAGTAAGATGAAAATGAGTATGCTATCTATGTATTTGTCCGTGCGTCGAAAGGTTTCTTCCTGAGCAATTTACAATTCCTGCAAAATAAACCATCAGCAGTGACTCGAGAAGTCTTGTGCATCACTTACGATCATGTTCAAGTTTCCAGACAGTAACCCTGCGAGTGAGCGGAAATGTGAGAACGGGGAGGTATGTAATGCAGAAAGACATACTGTTCTCGAGAATACAACCATCAGGGATATCAATGCGCTGACCCTCGTTGGCAACGACTACGAAGTTTTATCAGCGACTCCTCTCAGATCAGCCCACTTAAACTCACTGATGACAGTACCACGAAGGGTCACATTTCGACCGAAATTCACATCGCCCGTAACAGTCAAGTGATCGAGCTCGATAATCTTGGGAATCTTCTTGAAGCGTTTTTGGAACTGCTGGATCTTCTTAAAGTGGTCGCCGAGCTTGATCACAGGTGTGGTTTCGAACATCCGGCTCTCGTTGAGAACAAGCTGCCCGTGTTGCAGCGAATAAATATCGCTCTTGATCAACAGCAAGTCGGAACATGACTTGACCGGTAAGAAGCGTGATCGTGGGACGTTGATACCATGGCCGTTCTTGAAGTGCTTAATGGCGGCACCGGCGGCGGTCTCGAGCTGGATGACTGATTGGCCATCTTCATTCGTCTTCGGGTTAATGATAATCTCGAGTTCCATGCCCTCAGTCTCCATGATGCGCTTGAGCGCTGTTAAGAGATTAATAATGTACGAAAATGAATTATTAAACGCCGGTACCTGGGAGGTTGATCCACAGGTTGTTGGTGTTGAAGATCTTGAACTTGCGCACTAGATAATACGTCAGCAGCGGAAGGGCAGGCGCAAGCTCATAAACCAACCAGATTTGAAATCCTCGACGTGCTCTGATGGAACTTGTGCAATCTCAAGAAGGCGGACTGATCCCTCGTAGTCAATGAGAGTACCACCCTGTTGGAAAATGAGAGACCCATAAATCCATCAATTCAGGTACGGACCTTGATGTCGGCCTTTGTCTTGTCAGTGACTTCCATCAAGAATTCTGCTTGAGAGTCAATCATGTGTTGAAGGATCTTTTCATCGACACTAGAACCAAGTATCAGTTAAAGGCGGCGCAACGCGGACACCTCTTTGGTACTGACACTGCGCCCAAGTTATCCGAGTTGGAGACGAAGAGGTACTCCTTGCCCTCAGCAATCAATTGGTCCAATACACCAGAGTACAGTAACGCGTTGTACAAGTCACCATGGCCGGGAGGATACCAGTGGGTCTTGTCGTCGTCGGCACGCTTGGGGCAGGGAAGCAAGCTCTCCTTGAAGATGCGGGGGTACCGCGACTGATTGAATGACGTGATGCGGAGTTGTTGATTTGCGTACTTCTTGATGATGCGCAAGGTGTCCTCGTGGGTGTTGAAAGATGTCATGAGGATGAGAGGAACATCGACCCTGTTGCTCGTATTGAGGTGCTCAATCTGACGCACGGTGAGGTCGAGGAAGGTCATGTCATCCTTGACTTCCAGTGCGCTTTTGGCACCAGTCATGCCTATTGACTATCAAAATGACGTAGTCGGACCCACAAGATGGAACATACCCATGGAAGTGCCAAGACCACCATTGACCTTGAGGACAGCAAGCTTGTTAAGGTTACTGTGGTCGTGAGGCTGAGGTAGACTATCATAGGCTACAATCTGGTCATCGGCGGGGGACTTGATACGATCCCAGTCCCTGATAAGACGTTGAATATGATCTCCTTAGCAAAAAAGGAAATAACACACAGATCCACGCTTTTTGCGCGTTCCGAAAGATAGCGAGTAAATAGATAGAAGAATGATTGCATTTCGGTGTCAAATGCCTGCTGTCCATCAAACAACGCTGGACACGTGTAGTGAATGTGGAGCGCACCTTCTTGGCCTGCTCATCGCAGGTGGACACCAAATGACTGATCTCATTGCGCATTGACTTTGCTGCGACACCGGTGGTAGCTGTTTTGAAGTCGATATGGCTGCTGCCTTTAACGCGAGCGTTGAGATTGTCACGGGGAGTCAAAGTTGCCATGGTTCTAGCAAGGTACAATCAGATATGCGTAGGGTGTTAAATGGATGAACATACTTGGAACTTGGAATGTGTATTGGTCTTGTGGTGGTTGTAGACAAGTAGCAGGGTACTGTTTGAGCTCGGATGAGGAGGCTCCTTGGTTTGTGATGTCGTTTATAAAGTTCTGAACTGAGATCAAGATTGTTGTGGAGACGGGGTGCGGACAAGTCCGAACCAGGAACGTTCAGCTCCTCCGGTATGAGCTCACACAAGGATTTTCTGTGGCTGGTTCGACGTTCGTTGAACTCCCTAGCAGTAGAGTGTTTGGTTAAAGGCGATGAAGGCGTTGGAGGCGAATGTGAATGAGGGATGAAAGATTTTGGTTGTAGACTAAGCAATTTCAGTGGTTGGTAGAGGTCGTTATATGAAGTTGGGGACGAACGTGCTTGCATAAAGGGACCCCCGCTTCTCGCCGCAAAATGGACTCGCCCGAGTTGCTGTCACGATATTCGAGTGGACAACGTTCTTTTATAACGAGAGCAAGTAACTTTTCAGATTGCTTTTACATATCGGGGCCAAGCCCTGTCGGATCATCAGATCTCTTTTTTACTTTCTCCGGTATTTGTGCCAGTGGTACGTATGCATGCATATGCCTTATCCATCCAGGCAGTGCACAACACGCATCATATGGGGAACAGCGCTAAACCGGTTCAATAACACCACAACCCGTGCTCATCCGAACACAGGCAAATACTTGTCCTTATTCGCGCGATCATCGACCAACGGAATCGATTTCGATGGCAAGCTCGAGCGCTTGAGCCTGTGAGGGAAAGTTTCACTTGTCAAATAAAGTTGTGTGCAATCTAGACCAGGTCACTGGCAGAATCCCTGACCTCTTTACAGATCAATTCTCACAACGCCAGCGTATATCATATGCATGTTCATCACTTGAGAAGATAACCTAGCGCTCAGGTATCTCCTTGCCGTGTCAAGGTACATCTGGTGAAAGCCAACCTCAGGCATCTCCTTGCCGTGCCAAGGTACACTCTTTTGAACGCGGACCTCAACACCGAGTTCTCAGATCGCCTCTTCATTACGGACGCCATCTTATCAATGACACTCGGAGTGGTGCCTTGTCGGGTCCTTCTTCACCTGTCTCCGTATCCCGTCCCTTGTCGAGTTTCCGTGCCTTGCCCTACCCAAGGCAATTATCGCCCATTTTTAGGTCGCCCACATCGTTCCTGCGCTGGTTCAGGCGAGTGTCTTCAAAGTTCAGGACGCATCAACCTGGTTGCAAGTCTGTCAGGTACATAACCATCCTCGCGACGCGCATTTTCCGTCAATCAAAAGGGGAAGCTTGGACTGATCGCCGCATATCATGCATGCTCGCCATTCGCAGGATGACCACGCCTGTCAAGTTCGGACATTACGGTGTCATTTGCATTTTGGCTCTGAAATTATTAGACCGACGACTATAGTCCGAAAGCATATTATTTGGTAGTCGCTGAGATTCTACACCTAGGTTGTAAACCACCCTTCTATCATGGTATCTCCAAGCCACGAGCATCATCCCACCTCAGACGTGCGTTGCGCACCATGCAGCGACGCAAAACGCCAGAAGAGGAGGCCACGCCACGTCCACCACATCACTGAACAATCCACGAATGAGCCCCACCTCGTGCACTTCGCCGTTTGCCATTGAACATGGCAGGGACAACGATATCCGTCTTCGTCGCCCTAGAAGATAGAAGGCCCAGGAATGGGAAGAAGTCGAGGATCTGCCGCGGACTTTGCTGGAGTGCCCCGGCCCTGCAGGTTTGGTTACAGGAAGAGGTAACACATGATCCTCGTCGGTATCTTCCGTGACACTTGGCCCGAGCGAACGTCCATATAACTCATAATCATCGCTGGCACGACAGGACTCAGGTTCGGAATGCTTGCCACGAAGAGAAACATCGGGCTGGCGCTGTGCCTGTTTGTTGCCCCCGGCAAGAGTTCGCTGAACATTAAACGCGAGGAGACAAAGCACCGAGAGTAAAATGAAAGGAAGGTAGACATTAAGATAGATACCGAGCTGGTCCGGGAGGAAACAAGGTGTATCTAGAAGCGAAGGCGGTGAATTTGGCAATTGCGTCAGGGTCTCAATTGCAGGGACTGTTGAAATCAACGAGAGAAGTTGAAATCCAGGTCTACGTATCCCCATTGCCATTGAAAATGACTTCACCGTGATTTCTCGGACTGTGGCCGACCCAGAAGCAGATGAAAAAGGCAAGGGGTGTGAATATTCACAGTAATCGTGATCATCACCACTGAATATGTAACTATGTTCAGTAATGAATCTGCGCACGAAAAAGGGGGACAACGAACCTGAATATAAGGGATGGCCCGAGTGAGCGAAGTAGGAATTGCGATGCTTCATTAGATAGGGTGTTCTGGTACCCAAGACCATGCCCCTGGCGGATGGTGCCCCGTTCTCGCAGCGGACCGCAGTCTGCATCAAGGGGTCGAGCAAGAGGGATATGCGTGAAGAGCACAATTGGACTGGCATGCTCGTGCGCAGCAAACCGCTTCACAAAGTCGACGGATCCTCCTGCTACTGCAGGCCAGTTGTCATACGAAAACCCTCGGTCTGCGCGGACAATATCTTCTTCGACCAAGGCGACTGCATCAATGAACAAAATAGTATGGTTGCCAATAGTAGTCTTGTGGTTCCATGGTCCAAAGTGAGAAGTGTACCTCGTTGGGGCTTCAAGAGAAAAGGAAACGTCTTCTCCGAGTCTGGAGGTCCAAACGATTCACAAGAATGCTCAAAGCATGGAGTATTCACGACGCACCCTAGGTCATGGTTCCCAGGAAGAAAAAACGTCGGCATGGACAAATCCCTCAACTTGAAGATGTCGAAGAATCGTGCAGCATATGAATTGTACCTTGTGAGCAAACGAGCAGCTTCAGTCGCAAGCTGAAGTTCTACCACTTGAACGCAGCGATTAATTATGGAAAACATACTCGCTATTCGACATCGTCGCGCGCCCGTTGTCCATGAGGTCACCCAGGAAAACAACGGCATGAGGTTGCACTCTATTTATCGTCGAGTGCCAGCTCCTCCGGAGGTTGAGATCGATGATGAACTGGCCCAAGGCTTTCATCAGGGGATTGCGCTCGGGATACGAGCGGTGGTCAACGATTTGAGGGTCTGCTACCACTAATACGCGCGCAATGCGAGCGTCGGGTGCGGCGGGCTACCAACTGACGCATAAGCACTAACTTGAGACCATATGGCATTACTTCACCTGATGGATATCGGGCCACTGACAATCTTGTAAGATATGGTCGAATGTATAAATCTCATACCAAAGAACGATTATGATCCAGGCTCCCCGAAGACCGTTCACGACCATGAGATGTGATGGCGGCCATAGCTTCAAGTTTCGTAGATAACCTGGCATGGCGAATGATGGATTAAAGCTAGCAGGCAAGCTCAGACACCAACGAGAGCAAAAATCGGTGTGATTCCTCGTTTCTCCGTTGTTATATGATGCCAGTGCGCGCTGCCACATTCATAGACGAAAAAAATTGTGAGAGCTTCCGAGTTCAACGACCAATAAGAACGGGCCGCGTACAACCAATTGAAAGCAGAATTTTATGAGACCAGTTATTGTGGAATCGCTGGAATCGCCCAGCCGCCTGTGATAAGGAACGATTTTCTTAAGTGGTCTGCACAAACGAGACTAACCTATTGCGTCCATAACATTGATCACGCAGCACCTCGCAGTGACTCATACACTAGTTACAATGTTTCAGCGTTGAACGTTGAGCGCTGAGCAGTGCTCCATGATCACTAGGTTCTGCTGTAGTACTAGTGTCGCTGCGGTTCGTGGGTGGGTGCCATGACCATCATATGTATTATTATCTACAGCTATGCCAAGACGGATTTGGAGCTCCCGAGAGATCTTGGGGGCGCAGGCTAGCTAAAATAGTGCTGAAACCATGGGCTTCAACCGTCTCGTGGGTATTCTCCACCACCACCTCTGTGATCTCCACGTTTGACCCTACTGTTTCAAAGGAACTGTGTGACGATTTCATAGGCAACATGGCAGTGTGAGACTCGACTCACCGAATTGTTTAACCGCAGTGATCAATGGTAGGGTACCAGTGGGGAACAGACAGGTCATAGGATAATCTCACAAAATAGCATCGGATAACCTCTCGTTTCCTCGGAAAATAACATGACCAAGGTCTCGAGCAAAGTGGGGTGCTAAACGGGCTTTGCATGACTTCTTTTGTCTACGCTGTACTGACTGCGAAGCACTTCCAGTTATAGCACCGGGAGCTAGTTGATCCATCGTGGTGGATGTGGATGCACGTTCATTCGCATCTAATACTGGAGGCGCGGGTATTCGCCGTGATATTCTGCACGAGTTACAAGTGTGGATGACAATGTGTCCGTGCGATTTGGAATCTGTATATCACGGTAAGCACGGACAACAACGATGTTTAATCGACACGCACTCTTCACCCGCACGGTCGAGGAGGCCCCAGGTATCAACACGATATGACATCCCTTACATATAACACGTTTGACTGTTGGATCACTGCCGTGTATGAGCTCTACGATGTAAAGCGCAAGATGCATGCGCTCACATCTTGACATTCGTTTTCTGCCCGACGCTTTTCATCGTGTCTACATAGCTCCTAGACAGGTCCGCAGTAGACACAACCCTCTTTTGGCGTTTTCTCGGTGAGTTTTGCGTGTCGTTGGTCTCGCAGGTGCTAGACGGAACCTGCGAGGAGGGTCCAGCTGTCATGCCATTGAGTAGAACGCTGGCTTGGTACAGGAAGTTAAGACGTTGGATGATATCGCGATTGCCAACCTTGCTTGGGTTGGGTACATCGTCTTTGTTCTGTTTGCCCATCTGACCAGTAGTACAGCCGTAGGTAAGCAGCAGGACGGTAATTTACCGCTTGTGTCTGCCGTCATTTTGTTATAAATGAAATAACGTGAAGAACATTAACCCGACCTTAGCTCAGTTGGAAGAGCGCGAGACTGTAATGGATAAACAAATCATCTTGAGGTCGCCTGTTCGAGCCAGGCAGGTCGGACTACTTGGGAATTTTCTTTTTGTCACTAGGGCATCGCTTCGTACGCTTCAATTGCAAAGTTCAAAGGTGCCATGAAGTGTGCATAGTATGGCAAATATTAATTTATGAAATCTGTGTGAATGGCATCATATAGATCGAGGAGTCCTTTAAATTTTGTGTTCGTGTCTGTATCACCTCCCAGCCCTCTGAGTCGCGGCGGTGGGCACGAACGCATCACCTAAACCCAGAGTACAGTTATGCGGGAATGGGAAATGCAAAATGAGAGCCTCAGTACAACCTCATATCCCTTTCAGAGATGAGTGTGACTACCAACAAACGGACATTGCGCGAACTCCTGGTAAGGTCGGATGGCTTTTTCCGCTTAGCTCGACAACATCCTCATCGAGGTCCTCTGCCAAGCGAGAACGGTCGCGAAGCTGATTGATGCCGAGCACATGACTGAGGCGGTGGTGTTCCATGCATGGGTGACGCGAAGGAGGCGGAGGAGTTTATGGTTGGAGCCCCGAGATGTAGCCCGCAGATGATGAGAGGGGAGACGAAGGTTATGGACGAACGTGCGGTAACTTTTAGCCACTCGCAAGCATGCAAGAGAAATGGTCAGCACCAGCACTATAAGCAAATAACGCAGATGAGATTGTAATCCAACAATAGAGGGAGTTCACAAATAGATTCCGTGGCCGAACTGGGTGCCGTTTAGAAGGGCGATTTGTGCGTAAATTTGGGTCTCGAAATTCGAATTTTTTGAGTGGACAGTATGTGTCACTTTCGAAGCGATTTGGATGATGATGATCGGCGTACATAAATGTCCCCAGGTGATGGTGATAAGTAAGTATTGTCAATAAGCAGCTTACAAACTGGGTGATTAAATCCACCTATTTCTGATGATTCGGTCGTGAGTAATCCAGTGGCAATCACACTTCGATTAAGACTTCGCCAGCGTGGAGCCAATCAGGACAACGACCTAGAAATTAACCAATGTAGAGCGGCCGGCAGGGGTGTTGGAGGCGTCAATTTCAAAGTGACCGCCGGGATAGCTTGGTAATATCTCTGCTGAGATGAAACGCGAACAACTGCAACCATGATGAGACGCAAATAGGAAATCACGAACACGGTCCTTACACGAATTGAAATACACGTGCAGATTCTTCAACTGCACATGTTTGGTTCTGGAGGGGTTTTCATTAGTGCATATTCTTGCGAGCATGAAACGTTGACAGCTCTGTGAATTATTTTGGGTGCTCATAAACCGCGGGGCGAAATGATCGCTCGGAGCGAAACTTGAGGTCAAGAGCCCGGAGCACGAATAATGAGCTCGCTTCCAGTGGTCATCGAGTGTTGGAGGCAAAAGATGGTGGACAAGAAGATTTTTCAGTCCTATATATGGCACGAACAATATATGGATATATCAGCGATAATACCCAAATTGTTACAACATTTCTATCGAGATGGTCAATGATGCTCTGAGTGCTCATCGTGGTGTCCATGCCCATGACCCTCCCATGGATGCCGAAGGCCCTGCAACAGAGTGTGTTAGAGACAAGGAGTAGCATTCAGTAAAGAAAAAGGATAAATACAAGAAGCTTGGGTCCATCCTCACTGATAATAAATTAACACACGGCTGTAGATATACTGCTGGCACTTACCGAGCCCGATATAACATGAAGAACCACATAGTGGCTCCAAGTGCTTTTGCAAGGATCTGGTATCTGAGCCCGGGAAGATGAGGGTTAAAACCTGAAGCTGCAAATATGTTATGAGCGCAGCAACAAGGACGAGCTGAGCGTCACGCACGATGACTTCCGCCAGCCATAATGAATGTTCCGGGTTGAGGGTGATATTTGCATTTGTTTGTGGATTGTTCCCCCAGAAAAGCTATCGACGCCCACATCTCCAAGCCACGCACTAATATTTAGGTCGCGTCGCTCGTTAATCCTGCTGCAATGGAAGTCGACAGTGGGAAACCAAAGCGAGACGACCAGCTACTACCAAGCATCACTTATCTCGTTGGAGATAGGTCTTTTGATAGACTTTTCAAGGGTATACCCCCTCCCAAACTAACTACAGGTGGCTTTGTACTCATCTCAATATATGCAGAAAAGTCTCTCGAAGAAATACGGGGCGTAGTACGGCGGAAACTGCAGCTACCATCGAACTCGACGGTCAAACTAAAGCAGCTGCGTGGCAGCAAGGTGATTGATTTAGACGATGGTAAACGCGCCAGCTCTGCGGTATGGCACCTCTTCTCTGACTCTCAATTTACTCTAGATGATGATTTCGATGCATTCTCTGCGCGGGCGAGATTGATGAAGTTGGTTGACGTGGCGGTGGAGATATCAGTAAGCCCAGTGGTTCGTGTGTAGTTGGCTGGTGGTTTACCCGATCCCTCTCATACAGGGAGCCACATCTTCCACCAGCGCGGGGGAAGCGCCAAAAACTTCCGTGACGGGCGCGGCGAAGAAGAAACGCAAAGCCAACAATGATCAGCCCTCTAAGGATGATACCACAACTGTGACACCCGAACCAAAGACTAAGAAACGAAAGACAGATCAGCCTGCAGTGACCATGCAAAAGGAGACTGCGTCAACTTCCAAGGTCGCTTCTATGGACCATTTTGTTGAAGAATTCATAGAAAAACTTTCGAGAAAGGAGCCCGCCCCAGTCAGTGCTCGAACAGAATCTTCGCTAAAGTCCTCTGCGAAGCCCGAAGTCGTTATCAGTACCAAAGCGCCCATCCCTACTGGTGGAGAACCGGCGAAGAAACCAAAAGCTACAAAGGCTGGTACGGCCAAGGATGCTGCAGAGAAGCCGCCAAAGAAGACAAAGAAGGCGAAGGAAATTGAAAAGACCAAGGAGACCTCGAGCTTACCAGTATCAGCTGACAAGGCAGTCCCGTCTCCTTCTGGTCCCTCCGAACCGCCAAATAAATCATCGGGAACGAAGAAGGTTACCACACAATCGTCGGTTGTTCAATCTGGTAGGCACGTTCCCACTTAACACTTCTGGATGTTGAAGATTGTATCCCAAAAGTTGTAGGCGAGAAATCCGTGAATGGTGCAGTTGACGGCGCAGCTACATCTGAAAGTATGCAGGAGTTGCATATATTGATTACACACGTCCTGATTGACTACTTTTAGAAAAGAAGAACAATGCGAGGGGTAAAGAAGTTGAAAGTGAAAAAGCTCCTGCGACACCTGGTACGTCCCCGAGAGTCATCAGAAATTCCTTATCATCAATGACTTTACTGCAGCTCCGACAAAAAGCCGCAAAAAAGTTGTAATCGAGGGAGCTTCAGAAGCTCCAGCCCCGAAAGCAAGTGCGTGGTATCATATACTGATCCTGCGGTTTCTAATGTCCCACAGAGAAGACTAAGCAAGTAAAAGCAACAAAAGCTAAGGCTTTTGATACAGATGGTGCGTAATTCATCCTGACAGCGGTCGCCGTCTGACCAATGCTAGATCAATAGCTGGCCGACCTGTCAATCCAATAAATATTCAGGACATTGTGAATTCAATAGCACGTGCCTCGGAGGATTTGGCTAAACAGAATAATATCACTGCTGAGGTGAATTCGGTTGACGCTTCCCAGCCGTCCACTTCACTGGCCTCCCCTGTAATTACGACCACGAAAGGTGGTGTGTCATCTAGCCCACTTTGTCGTGCTTGCTCTGGTTCCTTTCACCCCTTGTATCGGTGCCCAACGGTGTTGGCAGGTCAGGGAACGATACAGAATAGAATTGAGGAATTGAGGAAAGCAGGGCCAAAGAAGTATAGACTCATTATCAAGGATTTGGAGTCGCTGTTAAAGTCCCCCAGCGCGGCAACAGCTTCCGCGAAACCCAAAGCGGCAGGTGCTACGAAATTATCACAGAAGTCCTTGGAGATTGACGACGAGTCTGATGGGGAAGCTACGAAAGCAGATAAGCAGTCTCAACCTTCTTGGACGCCCCTTGTGCCAAGTCATTCGCTACTTTCAGAGGTGACTGTGGAGAGCCGCGACGAAGGAAGCAGTTCGGAAGAAGAAGGCGTAATTGTTCAGGAGCTGGAACAAGAGGAAATGGAACAAGAGGAGCATGAACCTGAACCTGAACCCGATCAGCCTTCACTCGCAGACGTTGATTTGGACGCCATCATGCGAGGTCCGGGGCCAATTAAACTCGGCAACCTGATCGATACCTTGGAGTCGAAGGAAGGAGAATCAGATACCGAGGATGAAGGTGGTGATATCGGGCCTCTGGAAGTGGAAGATGATGGTGAGAATGAGCGGAAGTACCGTCGATTATCGCAACGCTGGGCCAAATCATCTGACGAGGAAGGGGATGAAGACGACGAGAGTGAGCAGCACTCCGAGTCGATGCCCCTGCCGAAGCCCTCCGCGGGTTCTGATGAGACGTCTAACGCCACAGACCTGGCTGGAAATAAGAAAGACGGCGTGCAAGGAGATGCTTTTGACACGGATGCCACCCATGTTTCTGTGTCAATGGTTCAGGATAGCGACACAGAGTTGGCCAAACATGCTGGCGAGGCAGCTGAGGCTGCAGACCTGGACAAGGCGTCAGATACATCTCTCGCACACGGTGACAAGGTCGACACTAACGATGACCCCATTGAACCAGCCGACGATCTGATGGATGTTCAGGAGGTGATGATGTCTGACATTGATCCCATCGAAGTTACGACACCGCTAATCCAGAAAACTGCAAGACCACCTGCCCCAGCAGCCCACTCGACTCCATCTGGCATAGCAAAGCGGATGAAGAATCGACACGGGCAACTTCCCAGCCCGTCGCAATTACCTGTACGTGCTGATGAATCCAAGGTCATTGGATCACAGAAAGCAGGCACCGAGGGAAAGAAAAAGAACGCTGCCACTCGGACAGCTAGTAACAAACCGTCGATTCGCAGCGGTAAGGGAGCAACACGAGCAGACCTCCTTCGTGTATCCTCCCAACCAGCCAAAGGGAGCACGAACTTGCGCGGACATGGCGCAACACCATCTCATTCTCAACCTTTGCCGAAACAACCAGCTTCTCTTGCTAAATGGTCTGCCCTTCGTGAACGTTCACCATCTGTATTAATGGACGAACTTGATAGTTCTCCCATTAGGCAGGGTGGCACACTTGGAAAACTTGCTGGTCAGGCATCTGAACCACACAACGCGGGAGCACATTCCAGTGATGATTCAGCAGCCAAAGCCAAAGGGTCACTTTTCACGTTGCCAGCGAGCCAGGTACCCTTTCCACACTCGCAGTATCATGCGTCTCTCCAAAAACGCATGGAGGTAGTTCCAGACTCGGAGTCTGAATCCGAGGCCGAGGCAGGAAGCAAGAAGAAGAAGGCGATGAAAGCTAAATCGCACAGATCGATACCCTACCGCAGACTCACAGACATTGCGAGTCAAGCATCGCTTTTCTCCCAGAGTACACCGGTCGCACCTCGTGCGGGCGCCACGACTAATGGTATGGGAGGACAGGCGGACGATGATGATGACGACGACGATTCGTCATCTGAATCTGATGACGAGGGCCAGTCACACATCCCACAAGCAAAAAGGGCAGGGAAGCTACGCTCGAAAAAGACGAAGGGACTTTTGGCGTCTATCATTTATTGAATTACAGTGTGATCAGTCCTGATCTATTTGCTTTGCATATCACTCATCTACAAACTTGCGCTCTAGATCCCACAGCTGTCTGATGAGAATGTAGAAACACTAATATCCTATTGTTCGGTCCCACTCTAAATCGATTTTAGGAGTGGTGTTGATGAGATGTACATCGCCGCGGCTGCCTGCAGTGTGTCAGCACCTGAGAAATGATAGTAGTAGCTCTCCCATGGATGGAGATGTGGCTTTGATTGTCAAGTAGCCAAGTGTTCAAATCGGACCTGGGGTCAGCTGCGGGGAATCATGCTGGCGTAGGAACTTGTCGAACTCTCTAATTTTCAAATATCATATTAGGAGTCATGAGCCGTCAAAATGATGATCACGCGCTTGTGGCAAACAAAACACAACGGTGACTATATAAACACCGATGCTATTGATCTTTTTTTCTACACTTCTTTAGTTCCAACAGCCAGCAATCTTCAGCTGCAATTTCTCTTTTTGAGCTTTCAAGCTCGTCTATGATCTTCACCCAGAACACACGCGACGAGTAAGTCAATCACTTATAAGCCCACTTCTTATTACTGACCATCCCCACCTTAAAAGCTATCTTGGCGACCTCGTTTTCTCCCTCATCGGATTTTGATCATGTTTGCTCGTTCCATCATTCGTCTACCAACCACTCTCTCCCGAGGCTTTGCCACCCACACAGGCCCCCTCTCAGCATTACCAGCAACCTTGCGTCTTAAAACTGGCCAGTCCTTCCATGGCCGTTCATTTGGCTCTCCCAGGAGCGTCTTCGGCGAGACCGTCTTCTCGACGTCTATCACTTCTTGTATGTAGAATTATTGTTCATCCAATGTGCCGATTATTCATCATCTCATTTTCTAGACACTGAATCCATGACTGACCCTTCTTACCGTGGTCAAATTCTCGTATTCACCACGCCACTCATTGGCAACTATGGCATTCCATCTAACAACGCTCCAATCGATTCACAGGATGTTGGTGTAGTACTAGAGTCCCAAGGCATCCAATGCAGCGCTATTGTAGTAGCTGATGTCGCAGAAAAATTTTCTCATCATTCTGCAGTGGAATCACTCGCATCATGGTGTCGCCGCTCAAACATCCCCGCCATCACTGGCGTAGACACACGTGCAATTACACGCCTACTTCGTGACCAAGGAACCACCCTCGGCCGCCTTGCTATTGGTGCTGATGCTTCTGCTCCTGCACCTGTCTCCGAGCAATATTGGGATCCCAGCATTGAAAACCTTGTCGACCAGGTGTCGACAAAGTATCCCTACCAGCTTAACCCCACTGGGAAGATCAAGATCGCAGTTCTCGACTTCGGTGTCAAGGCCAACATCCTGCGTTCTCTCGTTCGCCGGAACGCTGCAGTCACAGTATTGCCATGGAACTACGATTTTAACTCCATTCGTGACAAGTTTGATGGTCTATTCCTGACCAATGGCCCCGGAAACCCGGGCCAGTGCATGGAAGCCGTTTCAATACTTCGCAAGACACTTCAGGAATGGAACAAGCCAGTGTTTGGAATTTGTATGGGGCATCAGATTATTGGTATGGCTGCCGGCCTTGAGGCATACCGCATGACATTCGGCAACCGTGGGCACAACCAACCTGTGCTCGCTCTCGCATCTGCAGGTTCCATCAAGGCTGGAAGGGTTTATGTCACCAGGTCTGTATTCTTCTTCAGATGAGTCACGCATGGTGCTAAATGACGTCATCAGTCAAAACCATCAATATGCTCTAAAGTTGTCTGACCCCTTCCCGCAAGGCTGGGAACCATTCTTCATCAACTGCAACGACTCTTCTGTAGAGGGCATTAAGTCCACCCCGGAGTCTGGGAAAAAAGTGTGGGGTGTTCAGTTCCATCCCGAGAGCGCTGGTGGTCCCCTCGACACAATTGAGGTTTGTTATCATCAGTCATTTGCTCCGCAGTAATTAATTCAATCATGCAGATGTTCACTGACTTCCTCGATGAATGCCGTGTGCACAAAGCGGAGAATGTTAAGACGCCTGTGGGTACTACTATCGATGCAGCAAGTTTCATGAGGGAACAACCCGCTCGTGTCCAAGTTACTGCTTGATTGGCCTATTCTCATTACATACCTGACTATATGTGTACGATACTAGTTTTTTTTTCAGGCTGATGATATTTTGTTGTACTTGTCTCTAAAAGCTTTTCCTAGAATCGTTAGCTTTACAAATGTATTTTGTGTTTGGAAACTTGCCTAATCCGGTGTTCATGGATATCTCGCTGGCCGCCACAAGCACACAACTTTCTTGGATAAATCGATAATCATTAATCATCTACCATGAACTTCCTTGACACTTATGGACTGACTGGGACGGGTGCCAACACGCCGCCCGTGAATGCTCACCCAGAACAGTCTCTCAACGAAGAGGTTTCTCAGGTCATCGGCCAGCTCGGAAAGTTCTGGGGAGGGTTCAGGAAGCAGGTACGTTCACACATGCTCTATGATTGCGATAATTAAAACTCACGCCAAAGATCCAATAGAGCGAAACCGCGTTCGCGACTGCGCGCAAGGATTTTGGCGAAGTAGTCACCCAAGCGCAGAAGGAGCTTGGCAAACTCACTATATCAACCGAAACACCTGCCGATGCCCACGCTGATGATGCTGACGATACCTCTGACAAGGAAAGCGAGAGCGAATATGGTGCGGCTCCTGAGACGCCTACCGCTGAATCACAGAGCACAGCAGGTTCACTTTCAACTTCACAATCATTCTTTGCGCGTCTCCAATCTTCGCTTCCGCCTAATATTGTCTCGACTGTCCAAGCTCAGCTTCCTGAAAGCTTTAAACACCCACAGAACATCGATCTGTCGCAGCTGCGGACGACGCTAACTACCGAATTTCAGCGCGTGCAGGGGGTGACGCGTGCGCAGGCGGAGGAATATGTCCACAAGAGCGAACACCTGCTGCGGGAGGCTATGAAGGAAGCCAGTGAAGCCCTACGAGACGCGGTGAAAGTAATTCCACCAGAGGAGAGCGGTGGATACTCAAATCAGGGTTTGATCTGGGATGGAACCGACGTATGGATGCTACCGAATGAAGGCGGGGATGTGAAGGGCAAGGGCAAGGAGATGGATCTGGGCGTTTCGTCGGGGCGGCAGAGTGAAGACGCTCGTCAGGCTGTTGCAACGCGCGCGCAAGCTCTGTTGAAGCAGCTGAAGAGTAATCCAGAGATTATCAAGCTTGATCCCGAGGCTGAGGCGGCGAGCGAGACGTTCCATGCTTGGGTGTCTGAGGCGCAGAGCAAGGATGAATACCCTGGTACTAAATTCTGGTCAGAACGCATCGCACGGACACTATCTGATACAGATGATGGTCAAACGCTGCAGGAGACGTTCGATGCACTAGGTACGTCCACTACTATGGTCCTCATTGTCGAGGCTCATCGCTGCCTTAGTACCTTCCACTCTTTCTGACGATGAATTCTGGACACGGTACTTCTTCCGCGTGTATCAGATTGAACAAGAAGAAATGAGACGCAAGGCTCTTATTCACGGTACATGGCTTTCTATCGTTTACACCCTGACGTTTTAATGATCTATACCTTCACAGGAGCAAACCAAACTGAAGAAGATTTCAGCTGGGAGGATGACGACGACGAGTCCGTCGCCCCTGAATCTCAATCTACTGGAGCGCTCAAGTCGTCAATGTCATCACAACGTACGCTGGCACCGAAAGCGGTAGACACGAGCGACATCCAATCGCTCCCAAATTCTTCACAATTCAATACTCCTATGACCATGAGTCCTAGGGAAAGCAGCGAGGACAGTTATGATGTTGTTTCTGGTAACGTCAGTGCTGCAGGAGATGCACATGAACATGCACAGAAGGAGGAAGAGGAGGAAGAGGAGAGTGATTGGGAGTGAGGTTTCGATGTTCTTATGTAGTTGTATGCATGTAGTTTGGGATGCCGGGCCTAGAACACCCGTCATGTGCAGATTGTTGAGCGCTATTTACGACATATCTCAATCAAGCGAACCCTACCCTAAATACATAGAATCTCTCCTTGATCTCTTTGAAAACCGAATCTCGGTTTTGCCTTCCACTTGCTAATTCCTCAGTTGCAAGTAATGCGTGATGAGCTTTATCCATGAAAGGCGCGCGAGGAATTCGCGTCTTCTTTCGCGAAACACTACCATCAACCTCCTCCGCTTCTTCTGGGTCGTGCTCGTCATTTGGTGCGAGTTCGGCGTCTTTTTCTACAGCTTATCAGACTGCAAGTGGCCAGACAAGGAGCTGAAGGAGGTGAGTTCGTCCAAATGAACTATGTCCTCGTAATGATATGCTGTCAAGGCTGGATCGACCGAAAAGCCAACCCGAGTCCTCTTGATTTCTGACCCCCAACTCCCGAACCCGAGGCGTTCAGGGATTTCGTGGTTTGGCTATCATGCATCCTCTACTAGATACATACGCAAAGGCTGGAGCGTCGTAACTCGTCTGCATCCTCACGTAGTCGTATGGCTGGGCGACACGCTTGCCTCTGGACGCTACGTCACGAGTGAAGACGAGTACGTGTCACTATTATAGCCACCTGCTTATACGCGCTAAAGTCCCTAATAGGTATGAAAACTACGTGGACGAATTCAAAGGGATATTCACCATCGACAAATCCGTGCCGAACTATTTTGTACCAGGGAATAGAGATGTTGGGTACGTGCTTGACTTGTGACGTGGTCATTCGGGAACTTAGCTTCCTAGTCTCGGAGAATCTTCTGCTTTCTCAAAGAATACGCGAAAATACTTTACCGAGTACTTTGGACCTGTGAATCAGGAGATCGATCTGGCCGGCCATAGGCTGATCTTCATAGACGCCCCTGGATTAGTTGATGAGGATTACCGCCGACATGGGATGGGCAAGCAGTATGAAACTTGGACACCAGCTGCGGGTGGTCCAATTGAGTTCATCGCCTCCGTTGCCATCAAGGGTGGGCGCTCTTTGCATACTCTGGACGTGTTTTGCTGATATCGGGATTATTAGCATCATCTAGCCCCATCATCTTATTCAGCCATATCCCGCTATCCCGTCCAGCAAGTACATCATGTGGGCCACTTCGGGAAAAAGGTTCCATACGAGCTAGTGCAGGCTATGGATACCAGAACATGCTCGGTAAAGAAACCACTCGATTTGTTCTACATACGCTTCGGCCAGCAGCGGTCTTCAGGTACGTTGATTAAGACATCAGCCGCTCATTCGCGTGTTTAGATCACGCCCCCCTGTACAGCGGTGACAACCGAGATTACTGCGACATGACCCACCAACTACCTGGAACAGATGTCAATGTATTGGCAAAGACCTCCATCCGGGAAGTGACTGTAAAATCATTCTCACCGTCAAGTCACATCCGACGCCCGGGCTTCCAGCTCCTCTCTCTCATTCCTCCAGACTCAGTGGTATCACCCCATGGGTCTACATTCGCAGACGCGCATTGCCTTTTGCCCGATACCTTTCGCATATTCAATTCAATATACCTACCCGCTCTCGTACTCACCGCAATCGTACTCCTATACTTTAATATCTCACCTGACCGACATCGTCGCCGTTTTTCCACTCTCTCGCCTGACTCTGCAACCAGGAGCAGGCCGAGTTCCCCGCCACCGGGCCCAGAATCTGCAATCTGGACAAACTGGTCCCCGCGGAGGTCAAGCGGCCCAACGAGTCCGGGGTCGGCACTCCCACCCTCAGTACGTGTCCCCAGTGCAAAAGAAATTTTCACATTTCGTGCCTTGTCATCAGCCCCTGGATCACCACATGATTCTCCGCTCCTGAGCCCTATCCCGCTTTTCCACGCTGGGCACGAGGACGAGATGGACCCCGCACACTATCCTTCGCAGCATCACAGCGACCATGTCTGGCCTTCGGGTGAGGACGTTCACGAAGCGCCATTGTTCCTTCCCTCACCGAGCGCACGTCGATCAGAGAGGAAATGGCTGTCATGGAGCTGGAGTTTCGTGTTCAGAGGGAGGCGGCGGCGGATAACGATTGCGCCACCGACGTGGGGGGAGATCAAAAAGTTGTATGCGTCTGACAACGGTGACAGTATGAGTAGAGGCAAACGGAGGGGGATGTTATGGAGGTTGGGGGGTGACAGTGTGAGCGTTGCGCTGCCTGCTGTTGTTACGTGGGCTTTGATTGGCTGGCTGTTTTTTTGAGACAGTGATACTTATGATTGACGTTAGACTATCTACTTACATGGATTTTGCACCGTATAATGGATGCTGTGGTAAACACTGCATCGCAGTACTCGGCGCGCACGCTTTAACATGATTATGATGAGCTTTGGGCCACATTGACGTTGCCTATTACAGATACTACAAGCGGACTAGGGGTATGGTGATATCAAGACATTACATCCATAGCGCTAATAAAATCCCGCTGGTATACTAACACAACAAAGTCACCATATAGCCTGCGACTCCCAATACTGTAGATAAAAGTAAGCCGACTGTGGATCCTGAAATGAAACAGGACGTACGGTATCCAGTGAACTTTTCAAATGGCGAATGGAAGTACACGCCGGTGGTGAATATTCCGACCAACCAGATCGCGACAAGAACGATATTGAACGCGACTGCAGAAGCATGCGCAAGCGACCATGTTCTCGCGCACAGAGACACCCTGATCTGGTCTACCAAGAATAGGGCGGACATGGTAAGGAGGAAGACATGGCCCGAGACATCATGTCCCTTCCTCAGGCGCGGGAGCACCGGCAACCTATCATCCGGCGCCCATAATGAAGACTCAGCGAGCGGTCCAATAAACAAGAACGGATGCGTCTCCTGTGAAATGGCTGTCCGCGTGAGACAGTATTCATACGGGACGGTGAACACGGCACCAGACTGGAGGGTGGCCGTGCATTCGCCCCCCGAAGCTACTGTGAGCCTTTCGAGTAGGGCAGGTCCGAAGAACCAGCTTGTGAACACGAGCCATACGGCTGTTTCTACTCCCCACTTGACTACTCTGTGCACTGTCCGCTTGTGCGGTGGGCTGGTGAGCCAGAGGGCGAGGAAGGCGGCGGAAGTCCAGCCCCAAGCGCGTTTGATGAAATATGAGTTTAGGATGTTGCCTTTGTTTGCAAAGTAGTGCGTTGCATGTAGATGGTGAGGGAGGTGTGTGAGAATGGGATTGGAGGTGTCGAGATAAGTGTCATATGCGACGGAATAGAGCGTTCCGAAAAGGAGGATCGCTGTTAATCCTCCGAATGCTGCATAACGCACATCAACTGACATTTCGCAGAATGATACGAGATCTGGTTCTAGTAGGAAGAAGAGTTTTAGAAAAATCGTGCAGTGAACGTGGCACGGTTAACTTATAACTGCAGCAATGCAGCAGACGTCACCTAAACCGAAAAAGCAATCATTGCACGTGCTCACTAGCGCTCACTACAACAGGGGATCGAACACCAGATTTAGATCAATCAGAGCTCAGCAACATTCACGATGAGTCGATGAGCACCGTTGCACCTGTGATGATCTTTTAATCGTAGGTCAAGTATAGACATAATTGTTCATAGTGTCCGAAAGTACAACATAAATAAAACTGATTCAGAACACAGCTACAATATTTCTAGAGTCTTGACGCCCATCATGTCATGAACAGCAGTCGTGCTCTTGACTTCTGCAATAATGTTGTGATCCGACGCGATTCTCTTGTACTCTGAACCTCGCTGTTGCGCAAGCAAAAGTGCGTTGAAAGGCTGTCCCAGGCGAACGATCAACTTCAACGCTCGCGAACGGGAATCCAAGTCATCCTGCTCCTGTTCTTTCACGCCCTGTGCACCGTTTGCAAAGTCGGGCAGCCCGAAATCATGACGATTCCACGGAGAGACCAATAAGAATGCCTGCGGAGTGGGCCGTGTGGGCGAGAATTGAACCAGCTTGTCTTCTGTGATTATTGATAGGTCTTGAAGCCCGTCTGCTTTGACTCTATATGTGAAATGTGTTCCCTGGTCTTCGTCGCGCTTCTGTTTGACTTCTGTGATAGCAAATGTGATGCAAGGCAGATGCAGTCTAGAGTTCGCGAAACGCGGGGCACTGAGGCTGTCAAGAAGGGCATACAGTTTCAAAGCTGACTCCATAACCACAGTCTTTTGCAGCTTGGAGACAGATTTCTGCGTCTCCTTTGCTGATAAAGCTGATCGTTTGTGGGGTGGAGTGGTGTATGATGTGATTTCAGCTGGGAGACAGCTATTGAACTCGGATGGTTTTCCAACCCAGTCCAGAGCAGTAATGTCGCCCGACCGAGCGACGATTTCCTGCAAGAGCCGACCCATCGCGTGTTGCTTCATCTCGCCGTAGAGGACAGGCAATTGAATACCGAAAATTCCAAACAATGAGTACGCAATGTCTTCCGGCACTGTAGTGATACGGCGCGACGCCCAATGAAGTCTCTCTCGAGCACCTCTCATCCCGGGTTTGAAGGCAACGAGTGCGCGTGCATTTATGCCTGTTGAATGCTCCAACTCTTCCATGATAGTGGGGGACTCCTTGTGGTTGGGAGAACGGTCATCGAGATATAGGTCCCAGTCTTTGTGGTAGAAGAGAATGACGATAGGAGCCAGGAACTCCTGAACAGTCCATCCTCGTGTGGTCCAAACACTGTTTTTCAGTGCGCCCGACTTTATGGAAGGCGAGACATCCGACAAGTAGACGATCGTAAGAGCTGACTGTCGGTACCAGACGAACATAGAGTTGACTGATCGTTGGACCTCGGCAGGGTTCTTCTGGTCGATACAGCATGTATCGCTCCATGCCCAACGATACCCCATGTCGCGAGTCTTTTGGCAGAACATTTGCACTTTCTCTATGCCAACAACTTCCTTCAGCTCATACACGACCTTGCCTTGGATATCGTGTAGAGTCGGCTCCTCTTTGTCCCACCTATGTGATAACATAACCCAACTGAAGTACTTCGCAACCGCCTTCTTGATGGGCTTCATTTGGAGGGGCGTATGCGTCATCGATGAATACAAAAGCTCGCTGTACTCTTTGCTTTCCATGAAGTCATGTCTCTGTGCACCTTGATTGCATAAACGCCCAGTGGACACGTTGAGTAGACGAAGCGGTGCCTTTTCCAGATGAGCATCAATGACGCCTTGAATAGCGTGTTCTGCTTCAGAATACTGCTGACGCAGCGCTGGATAAAGAGTTAGTTGATCGAATGGTGATGCAAGAGTTATTCAAAACTTGCCTCGCATCTGGGGGTCGGGAGCATTCGTAAGTTTCAACTTGGAAAGCATATTTTCAAATGTTTCCTTTGCTTTCTTATCTAAGTGTTGTGCACCATGAAGTGCTGCATGCTTCAGTTCGGACCCGTGACGAGAAGATGGACTAAGTTTGATGACCTGTGTTGGTGTAATCAGCACGATCAACAGAGAACATGATAGATATCGACCGCACCGTGTCGGCGTCAGCAAGGGCCTCTGCATAGTGTTTTCGCGCCAGATAGGCCGTACTACGGCGTGCAAAAAAGGAGTCGTGTGAGGAATCCAGCCTGATTGCAGCCGAATAAAGTTCAACAGCCATTTCATAGTTGCTCGCGGCAAAAGCCTCTTCTCCCTTTGCGACACATCGTGCGGTGCAGTCTTTCTTGAAGGCTTATCGATATCAAAATGAGTCTCGCTGTTCAAAATGTCCAACACAATAACACACTCACCGGAAGACCATTCGAGACAACCGCTCTTCGTATTGTCGTCAATCGTGCTCATCATATATTCAAAAGATTTTACTGCTTCAGTCACTCGGTCGGCACGGAAGAGCGCGTCGCATCGTCGTTGATTGACAGTTCTCCATAAAGTGTCAAAGTCCCAACCAAAGAGCTGTGTGGCGCATATCGTCCATGAGTAGAACTGTCCTCAATGGCTTTGTAAGGACATACCAGTGTGAACACCTTCCATCTAGGCTCCAAAAGTGCGGCGGGTGAGAACAAGCCCGTTATAGTGGTAATACTGGCTGTGAGCTCATCAGCGGCTGCACTGTACTGCTCATTCTGGAAAGTAATCATTGCAAGCTGCACACGTAGATATACCTGAGGAGTGTATTTCAGAATAAAAAACTCAATAGTGTCTGACATAAAGCTCACATCGACCATGCTGCACCGAAGTGCATCCGACTGTTGGTCAGCGATGGCGAGACGTTGAACTCGCCGTAATGCCTCATTGTGGCGACCGGCGTTGAAAAGTGCAACGGCCTAGACAAAATCACGTCGAAGCCTCACTATGACAAACAGACTATGAACATAACAATGAACATACCTTGATCAACAGTAAAAGATCAATGGTAATCGGATCACGATCCGAAAATGTGATAGCGAGGTCGAACGCTTCCATCGCATCCCAGAGCTGCTCGTTGCCGCAGAGTGCGAGGCCCTTTGAAACATACCCCCATAATGAGGGCTGGATAGCAATTGACTGTGCAATGTATTTGTCGTGAACGGACTAGTAGCAGTGGGCAGAAAGCCTGACCTTGACTGCGTCTTGAAGCGCATTGTCCCATTCGAGATTCCGTGCTCTGACCACTGAGCGAATGGCGTAGGAATCATCTTTCTTGCCATCTTGGTTGATCTCTTGAGTCAGCAGCTCTTCTGCGGTATGCAGGTCGCCAGCAACGGATGCATTCCAGACAGTCGGGACGACTTGGTTCTGTATCAAGCTCACGTTGCATGATAGGTAGACATATTGAAATGCACAAGCTCACCTTGATGTCGTATAACGATTGCCCGTTGATTCTATCACGCCGAGTGACCCCATCATGACTGTCATCAGCGCAATCCAATGCTCCGTCTTCAGGGTGGTCAGGTTTGTCCAAGAGTTTTTTAAACTGGTGATAGTTGTAACGATGATGGTCGTCTCGTCCACACGGACAGTGTAGTCGCCCATCTGGCGATCTAACTACGTGCCCTAAAGAGGTAGCAGTGAGAATGTGCTGTCAAACTGTAGCTGAATCCTCTACTTTTCTGTCCATCCCATGTAACAGTGATTTCAGAATGAGACTCGTTGGTGTGGGTCTTGGAGTGTTTCCCGTGTTCACGGTTGGTTAGCAGGCCGTCTGGTAGTCGGGGCCCGATATGATTATTGTGAGTCTTACTGGGATGTGGGGGGTTTGTCAATTGACGCGGGCGGGGACCATTATTGTTGCCATCCTTCTTTGGCAGCGGGCGGATTGGTAATTGACGTCCGGGAGGTGGGTCACTGGGTCCTGGGTGAAGTCCTGGTTGGGGATCATGGCTGTTGTCATGATTGTCGTCATGATTGTTGCCGGCTTTCATGGACTGAAGAGGGTTGAGCCGTTGGCGCAGGCGGGGATTAATATTGTTGCCATCTTTCTTGGGCGGCGGGCGATTGGGTGGTTGACGTACGAGGGCAGGATCATTGGGTCTTGGGCGAGCGGGATGAGGATCATCGCTATTGCCAACTTTCTTAGAGTGTGGAGACTTAGGTTGTTGACGTACGGGGGCAGGATCATTGGGTCTTGGGCGAGCGGGATGAGGATCGTGGCTATTGCCAACTTTCTTAGAGTGTGGAGACTTGGGTGGTTGGCGTGGACGGGGATCATTATTGTCGAGATCTTTCTTGTGTGGCGAGCGGTTTGGTAGTTGACTTCCAAGAGGAGGATCATTGTGTCCTCGGCGAGGCCTGGGATGGAGATCATGTTTGTCGCCAACTTTCTTGGACTGTGGGAAATTTGGCAGTTGGCGCAGACGGGGATCATTAATATTGCTATCTTTCTTGGGTGGCAGGTGGTTTGATAGTTGACGTCCGGGAGGGTCGTTTGATCCTAAGCGGTGCGGTGCTTGGTGCTTGGGATGGTGATCGTTTTTCTTGCCATCTTTCTTGTGTGGTGAGAGGTTTGGTGGAAGGTGTCTGGAGTGGGGGTCGTCGTTATTGTTGGTATATTCGTTATGAGGCCGTGGGTGTCTGGTATAGGCATCCTCGTTAGGTGCTTGGCGTCCGGAATACGGATCGTCATTGTTGCCATTGTTCTCTTGCGTCAGCAGCACTTCAGTAGTATGCACATTTAAGACGGTCGTGAACATCTATATAAAGTGAGCTCAATGAGCACACAAATGAAGGCAAGAGCTCACATTATATGTTGGTTGTCCATTATACCCGGAGCTGGAGCTAGAGCCATTGTTATTGTCACCACCAAAGTCATTATTACCACCATAGTCTTCATTGACATCCAAGGCTTCATAGGTTTCATCAGCATCTGAAGCATGTTCGACATTGTACATGCCGAAGGCTTCATTGGTTCCATATGCTTCGTCAGAGTCTAAGACCTCTTCAGCATCCGAGAACCTGTTGGCTTCTGAGGCTGTGTCGGCTTCATCAGGGTCTGAGGCTTCTGAAGCTTCGTCAGTGTCCGAGGCTTCAGCGACATCTTCATCTTCGCCGTCTTCATCAAATTGGTGAGCGACTTCATAAGTGTATAAGGCTCCACTGATAGCATCTTCGGCTTCGTCAACTTCATCAGCATCTTCATCTTCATCTTCGTCAGCGTCTTCGTCTTCGTCAATATCTGAAATGTTGTGGGCCTCATCGTCTTCTTCATCGTCTTCTTCATCGTCATCGTCCTCGACGGTGTCTGAAATGTTGTGGGCTTCATCGTTTTCATCATCGTCATCGTCTTCGACGGTGTCTGAAATGCTGTTGGCTTCAGAGTCTTGATCACCATCCTCATCTCCATTGGATCCCGAGTATTGATTAGCGTCTTCGTCTTGATCACTATCCTCATCTCCATTGGATCCCGAGTATTGATTAGCGTCTT
>KN835179.1:0-114827 GCA_000827255.1 Suillus luteus UH-Slu-Lm8-n1
CCAGTATACAAAGTTATCTTTAGTAAGAGCAGATTTATACCCTCCTATAGTTCACACGGCTACCAAAACAAGGACCCCTCGGTTCTCTGATGTAGCGCTAACATTTGGACAAGAGGTAGGTTGGCCCGGGCGCGATTACTGAGCGATCGTCTCACTAGGAATGTTTTATGCTAGGTTGAAATGGTCTGGGTGAGCAGCGTCCCATATCACAAATACGACAGGACAATACGATTAATTCGAGGCAGAGGCAACGCTTTTCCTTCACGACTGTGATTTTTCTCAGTGTAAGTAGTTTCCCTTGTTAAAAGCACAATTGTGCCTACCTCAAAGTCTTCTAGGTGCGCTACATTGGAATATTATATGCTGCGTACGTTTGCCTAACAAATTAGTGCTGTGCTACTGATTGACCTCTCACGATTACTAGTGTCTTTGTGTTTTGTATGTCTAATGTCCACTACACTTCTTTCTTCTGAACCGGGGCATCCAGCAATTTCTCCGTCAGCCTCGATGACCAACACAGTGAGCGTTCTACACCAATGTTTGTTGTTCTGACACACCAACTGCTCTCCGATGTAGGGGTGAGTCATATTTATGAGCTTCTTGATTCAATATCATGAGTGCCACAGCTGTGAGTTTAGTTTTGAGTTGTGCAGTCCTCCAAGGCTCATGATTTTTTTTCAGGTGAAATTATCAACTCCGCACTATGGTGTGTAATTTTTGTCGTCAACGGCATGCTGGGCGGTGAGCTACTCATCTGTGATTTCTCAGTGATATCAACTTGACTGAAACACCATGCAAGTCATCATGATCACTCGGTTATTTGCCATGTATCAGCAATCGAGAAAGTTGCTTATCTTTCTAGTTGTGGTCTTAGTCGCCATAACGATTGCTTGCGGACTGATTGCTGCGATACAAACACGCCAGCTCTTAAGTGGTAAGGTTATTTATGAATGAAAGATTGAAGTGAATCAAGCTCATGGGACGAATTATAGAGAACCTCATCCTCCCTGGCAATCAGTGTGTCATGGGGGGATATGTGCCTCTGACGGCTGAGACTTGGTTGCTCAACACCGCATGGGAGGTCCTTACGTTGTGCCTTGCGCTGTGGAGTGCTGTAAAACAATTCCGTGAACTACGACAACCATGGACGAGATGGACCGCCGGGGGCTGCTTCACAGTGTTAATAAAATCACACGTGCTTTACTTTGCAAGGTTAGCTCATATTTTGAATGGGGACATCTTTCGCCGCTGAAGTTGTGTATGTGCTAGCTTTCTTGTTGTGTCTTGCTTCCAAATTGGTTATCTGTCCCCAGCAATTATGGTACGCCGATCTGTCACTGATCTACGTGTGACCACTGAATTAACGTTCATCATTTTCATAGGACTCAACTACCGTGGGCACTGAGATCTATGGCGGTGTTCTCCAAATTTTCTCGCTCGTACAGATGTTTATACTGGGACCGCGTCTCATAATCGATGTTCGAACATATCATGCTAAGCTCGTAGCTGACTCCGATGCAGGGACCGTCATGGCTACAATTGTCTTCCAGGAGCACTCCCAAGTGTCAACTAGCAGTGATGTCTAAAGCCGTTAATGGTTGTTAGGTGGTACTCTGCAGGGAGTGCAGATGGGACTAATACGAATTAGATTGAAAGGAGATAGGTTGAGGCAGTTGCATCAGCCCATACTCACATCTCCGCATCGATCGCAGAGGG
Organism: Suillus luteus UH-Slu-Lm8-n1; assembly: GCA_000827255.1. Taxonomy (NCBI): domain Eukaryota; kingdom Fungi; phylum Basidiomycota; class Agaricomycetes; order Boletales; family Suillaceae; genus Suillus; species Suillus luteus. Next base: position 1,717 of record KN835179.1, read on the forward strand.
AAGACAACCGTCCTACAATACTAAGAAGAAATACCTCTAGGCTAGATGTAATATACATAATTATGATAATTGTATGTTTAGATGGATTCTTTTCAGCTAGAAGATTTTCAAGTTAGAGTGAACTTACTACATCAGGATCAGAGGACGACGCGGATGCTTCCGAACGGCAGGGAAGCTTTTTCAGTCCACGAACCGCTTTTAAAATAGGCCTTATCCGAGACACGTCATCTATTTTAGTATGGTTCCAACCAAGTTCCGACTCGGGAGTGCTCGATGTGAAGTACCTGCGCTCACTGCTCCAGGGGTACCGTGCCGTCACTGGCATCGACCAGTTTCAAGTTGTCTTGCCTCCCCTCAGCTCTCTTCCTGGGTCACAAGGTCAAGCCTCAGCGCTACCTCTTGCTCCCTCGAACCGGCCACGGTTTGAAAGAGTGCCAGGTGACCTAGGTGACCGCGAAACTCTTGAGCAAATTGACGCCTCGCGCTGATATTTATGTGATGACAATATGAACGTGTATTTATGGTGCATGGCCGGTCGCGGCGCTCCGAGCTTTCCTCATCAAACCACCATCCATCTTACGGTTCTGACCAGGATTTGTTGTCCCTGCCTCGTTCCAACTTCCATATGACCTCCCAACGGTCAGAAGAATCTGCGAAGGGGGACAAGGATCAGGTCGAGGTAGCCAACGCAGTTAACCTTCAACCTTTAAACCTTCAGCTCGATACTGGTGATGAATATACCAACTTTCGTCAGAAATGGTGGCAGTTGTGGTAAGTCAAGCTATTTTGCAAACAATGTCCTCCTTCATTGAACCACGAGCAGGTTACCTAAGGACCCACCTCCTCCACCTCCTCCGTCTCTGGAGGATGCAGCGGTGCGCGAACCTGTTATGCTGATTTTCTGAATGACTCCCTTACTAACGTGGTATTCTTGCAGCTGACACCTTTGGCCAATGCTTCCATTTTCTCTCAGCTCACCTACTCCTGGGTCACCGATATAACGGTCGGTCATTGAAGCCTGATCCCATCCTATATTGTTTTAATGCATACATCCAGGTTCTCGGATATCAGCGCACATTACAAGCATCTGATCTACACAAAATGGACCCGTCCCGAGAATCGGCCGTCCTTGCCGCTAAACTTGAAGCCGCATGGCAGCGGCGTGTCAAGGCTGCAGCCGACTGGAATGCACGACTTGAGAGTGGAGAACTCAGGCCATCTCTCTTCAAGCGTACCGGCTGGGCCATCCGTGCAATTTCAACGAATGGTCAGAAACAAGGCGCGACTTGGTCTGAGCGATGTGCAGCGTTTCAGAACAATTGGCAAGAATCCGAAGGGCGGAAAGAAGCCAGCCTTGCTTGGGCTTTGAATGATGTATTTCGTGGTATGTTCTGGATTGGAGGTGTATTCAAGGTATGTTTTCCTCATAGATTGCTATTGTTATAACCAATGTACAACACCGCTCAGGTCTTTGGTGATACGGCACAACTAATGGGTCCTATTGTCCTTAAGGTAAATACCAACCTGTGTTTGAATGTTGCAACCTCTGATGGTTGTTCTCCTGCAGCAAATTATTCTCTTTGCGCAGGAGCGTTCCGCTGCGATCGTTGCAGGGACACCTGTCCCTAATGTCGGTCGCGGTATCGCCATGGCGCTTGGGCTCTTTGCGCTCTCCGTGACAGCCAGCGTCTGCACCCACCAGGTTTGTAAATTTTTGTGAGTCACACTCGGCTCAACTGATGTATTTCAAGTTCTTTTGGCGTTCAATGGCAACCGGCGTACTGGCTAGAGCCGCACTGATAACATGCATTTACGAGCGTGGAGTGGGCCTGACGGGCAAAGCGCGTGTCAAACTTAACAACGCCGCGCTTGTTAACCATATTTCTACTGACGTGAGCAGGATTGATGCGTGTGCGCAGTGGTTTGTGAGTTGCAAACTTAAACATGACACCTATGCTGTCAACTGACTTATAGCCTGTCACTCGTCACTAGCATGCAGGTCAGTGCACAGGATCTCTGACATTCAGATGCAAAGGTGACTTACTGTCATCAAGCCTGGACCGCGCCTATTCAGGTCACAATTTGTTTAATCATTCTTTTAACTGAGGTTGGTTGTACGCCATGAAAAGTTCTGTTTGTTCTAATTGCACTTGAAAACTAGCTCGGGCCATCTGCACTCGCTGGTTTCTCGCTATTTGTCCTCATGATTCCGATTCAGCAGCGGTTAATGGCACTACAGCACGGTATTCGCTCGGTGTCGATGAAGTGGACTGATAAACGAGCCAAAGTTTTGCTAGAGGTACTTGGTACGTAACCATGGGGCAGTTGGGACACGCAAGGATGCTGAAAAGGTGCACAGGGGCCATACGAATTGTCAAGTACTTTTCATACGAGGTTCCTTTCCTTCAAAGTAAGCATGATGCCAAAGAATACCAACAACATGCTCACGAACTTCGCTTAGGAATCTTCGACCTTCGAAAAAAGGAACTGCACGGTATCCGATGGATTCTTCATCTAAGTTCGGCGAAGTAAGTCCAGATGTACATAGCATGGCGACGCCTGCTAATTTAATCTACACAGCATGGCGATCGCGATTTCGCTGCCAGTCCTCGCTGCCACACTAGCTTTCGTCACGTACACCCTTACAGCGCACAACTTTAATGTTGCTATCATATTCAGTTCGCTGAGTTTGTTCCAGGTGAAAGCGTTTCCTGCATCATACATAAACACGCACCTAACTGACAGATAAACAGCTTCTCCGGCAACCAATGATGTTCATGCCTCGCGCTCTATCAGCTATCCCTGATGCATCCAGCGCAATTCAGCGGCTCTCGCACGTGTTCCGAGCAGAGCTTATTTCAAGAGATACACTTGTGATCGACAAGGACCAAGAATTCGCGCTTCTGACGAAGGACGCGACATTTGAGTGGGAGTCACATGAAAAAGATTCTAGTGAGGCTTTCATCTCGAAAGGTGCACGCGGCGGCGGTCCACCGAGGGGCAGGGATAGGAGCGGAAAGGAGGACACAGCGAAGGAAAAACCCGCTCCTGGGAAGGACGAACCTCTTTTTCAGGTAAAGAATGTGACCATGACCATCCCGCGAGGTCAACTTGTTGCTATCGTTGGGCCTGTTGGGAGCGGCAAGGTAATCTTGTGGAATAAAATTCTTGAAACGATTACTGACCCTTGAATAGTCCAGTTTATTGCAAGGACTGATAGGTGAGATGAGGAAGGTCTCCGGACATGTCTCGTTTGGCGGTCGCATTGGTTATTGTCCGCAGACTGCATGGATCCAGAATGCTACGTTGGTTAGTATGGTATCGCCCTCGCAAGGACAAAAATATATAACATTTTGCCCTAGCGTGATAATATCACTTTTGGCCAACCATTCGAGGAAGACAGATATTGGCGCGTCATTGAGACCGCTTGTCTACTTCCAGACCTCCAACTGCTCCCAGATGGGGATCTTACTGAGGTGTGTGTGGATGAATTCAACCTGATAACACTGCTTATGCTCTATTTCAGATCGGAGAAAAGGGAATCAACCTCAGTGGTGGTCAAAAGCAGAGAGTGAGTTCTTGGCTTGTCTCCGTCAAGAATCGATTTTTATCTTCCGCCCAGGTCAACATTGCTCGTGCTCTGTACTTTGACCCTGAAGTCGTTATATTCGACGACCCGCTCTCGGCAGGTGAGCTATGTGATTGATGTTATGTATCTTTTACTGAAGAATGCTTTCAGTGGATGCTCACGTCGGAAAGTCTTTATTCCAAGATGCCATCGTGGGTACCCTGCGAAATCGTGGCATTACCGTTATTCTGGTCACACATGCGATCCACTTCCTCTCTCAGGTAGATTACATTTATACTCTGAACAACGGCGTTATCACAGAGAGCGGAACCTACGAGGAACTGGTCTCTCGCGGTGGAGATTTCGCGCGTTTGGACCTAGAGTTTGGTGGCCATGCGTCGGAGGGAAACGACAAAGATCAGGCAGAGGAGGTCACTCTGCACACAGGCATTACCATTGAGGATGTGAAGTCAAAGTCTGAAAGAGCCAGGGAAAGAGCCGCTGGCAGTGGCAAACTCGAAGGTCGTTTGATCGTCAAAGAGAAGCGATCGACGGGCTCTGTGTCCTGGGGAGGTGCGATCAAGTTTATCTGAGGTATTTCACTGGATTGAACAGTTTCAAAGTGTACTGGACCTACTTGGTTGCAGGACGCGGTTCAATAACAGGTCCCCTACTTGTTATTTTCATGGTTGCGATGCAGGGAAGCCTGATCATGAACTCGTACACGCTAGTTTGGTGGGAAACCAAGTCAGTGTCTTTCTATCAACTTCTCAGTTCCCTTTCTAAAGTCCTAGCACAGTAAATTCAACCGGCCAAACTCGTTCTATCAAACGCTGTACGGCTGCCTGGGGGTTGCTCAAGCGATCTTCACGCTATTGCTGTAAGTTGGTTCCTATCGCAGATGGTGGCACGCTCACTCCCCACAACTTGCTACAGTGGTGCTGCAATGGACTTCATTTCCTCTTATGTGTCTCAAAGCATGCATCACAAGTCCGTACGCAACATCTTTCACGCATCCATGTCCTTTTTCGACACTACAGTAAGTGACTGTATATGAAAGCGCTAAAACCAAATCTTATTGTGTTCCTATAGCCTATGGGCCGAATTCTGAGCATTTTTGGGAAAGATATCGACAGTCAGTCTCTCACTGACTTGCGCTATGCTATGCTTGCTGAAACCTTTCACTCAGGTATTGACAATCAACTACCACGTGAGTCCTCTATCACCGCATGGTGAGATGTTACTTATACAAAGTTAAGAATCAATGAGATTGCGTACGTGCGCCGTGTACTTCTCTTACAGAGACTGACCGAAGATCCAGTTGTCATCACGCTGTCCAGTGTGATGGGCTCTATAATCATCGTTTCTGTCCTTGAACCGTACTTTGGTCAGTATATGAGATTATTATCTGCGAGAATAAGGCTCATACATATCTAGTTATTGCCGTGTTTTTCATTGCTCTCGGTTACAGCTACTTTGCTGCCTTTTATCGAGCTGGTGCTCGTGAAGTCAAGCGCCTGGGTTTGTTGTTGTATTTCTGACCTAGAAAGCCCTCCGTTTAAACTGGTTATCAGACTCTATGCTTCGCTCTCTTCTTTACGCCCACTTTTCGGAGACCTTGACAGGACTTCCCACAATCCGAAGCTACGGAGAAATGAAACGATTTATTGCCGCCAATAGTTACTACGTTGATCTGGAGAATAGAGCTCTAATCCTCGTGGTTACGAACCAGAGGCAAGTAACCTTGTACATATCTTGGCAATCGTTGGTTCACCTTCCCTCAGATGGCTTGCAGTAAGGTTGGACTTTATGGGAGGCATATTAGTCTTTCTTGTAGGCGTCTATTCGATGACAATTGCCTCGTGCTCATCCAATGCCGTGATATCGATAGGTTGCCATTCTCGCAGTGACCGACGTCTCCGGGATTAGCGCCGCACAGATTGGGTTGGTACTGACGTATACCAGTAGGTCTCCCAAAATCGCCACCATAGTGCACGCGATTAACCTTTTTGTATCACAGCATCGCTGTCACAAATGTGTGGTCTAGTAACCAGACAAACAGCAGACGTTGAGGTGAAGCTTTTCTTACCATCTCACATTACAGGCTATTCAATCGTTGTTTGCCTCAGAATTACATGAATTCAGTAGAGCGATGTGAGCTGCCAATTTCATGATACCTTAACTCTCGTTCACACCTCACAGTGGTACAGTACGTCGCAGGTGACACGATACCTCAAGAGGCTCCGTATGAGATTGAAGAACGAAAGCCCCCGGCGCAATGGCCTGAACATGGCGCTGTCGAGTTTGACGACGTTAAAATGTCGTATAGGGCGGGCCTTCCTAATGTATTGAGGGGCATCTCGGTCAAGATCAGGGGAGGCGAAAAGATAGGCATTGTTGGAAGGTCAGCTGGTTTGTTGGATCTACATATGTATGCTAATGCGGTGACTCTCAGGACTGGTGCTGGCAAATCTTCATTGATGCTCGCACTATTTCGAATTGTTGAGTTATCCGGTGGTTCAATCACTATTGATGGGTACGTGGGTCATCGCTCGCAACGAATATTTGTTTTCACACCTTCTAGTGTCGATATATCTACAATTGGTCTTAAAGATCTCCGCTCCAAGATTTCGATTATCCCGCAAGATGTTTGTGATTTTTTCAGTATCATCTAACACAGGACTGATGTACGAATGCAACAGCCCCTTCTATTTAGCGGTTGGTGTCGTGTATCTACACACTCTTGTGTGAAATGCTAAATGATTACCAGGGACTATACGCTCCAATCTGGATCCGTTCTCCCAACACAGCGACGCGGAGCTATGGGATGCGCTGCATCGGTCTTGTCTGCTTGATTCTAGCACCACCTCGAAACAGTCATCTTCCAGTAATGACGTCAGAAGCGAGCAAGCTTCCACCAGCCGCCACGACCTTGACAGCACCATTGAGAGCGAAGGAGCGAACCTCAGTGTTGGGGAGAGATCTCTACTCAGCCTAGCTCGTGCGCTAGTGAAAGACTGCAAAGTCGTTGTGCTTGATGAGGCCACGTTAGTCATGTGCTCTTCTTCTAGACGCTTGATATTGAATTTATTCAGAGCCTCTGTCGATCTCGATACTGATAGCAAGATCCAGCACACTATCCAGACGGAGTTCCAGGACCGCACGCTACTTTGCATTGCCCGTGTGTTTCACATTTTTTGCTCTTTGTGCAATGCTGTAATGTGATACTTCAGACCGACTTCGTACTATCATTTCATATGACCGGATTCTGGTCCTTGATGCTGGCCTTGTTGCTGTAAGTTGATTTTAAACTCCTTTGACAATTCATACTCATGCCCTATCGAAGGAATTCGATACTCCATCCAATCTTTTCAAAATAGAGAGTGGAATTTTCCGCGGAATGTGCGAGAGGAGCAACATCTCTTTGAAAGACATAGAGACAAGTAGACAGGTTTAACTTACCGTAGGACATGTTTGACCTCAATTTAACAAGGCCTGCACCTACTATGTGGCACTTATTTCTTGTAGCGATTTTGAAAGTGATGTCGTTCTTTGCTCAAGCTCAGGAGAATGTATATTACGGTACATAGCTCGCGACGCCAATCTATCATAATGGATTTACGTGGTACATCTTTGGTGCATCTTGCATGGGGTTCACATCATATCTGCAGCATCTCAGTGTGTTCTCCCTACAACATTTTAGCTCCATGACAGGGAGGTGTGGATGACGCGACAGATACTGGAAGCTGGAAGGAGACAGGCACGTTGGATCAGCCATGATTGCAGATGGTCGGAGTCGTCGGAGGCGTTGCAGAGGAGTGGAGAGTTGTTACAATAACGCGATTTGGCACAGGGATGTGATAATACTATCGGTGTGGATGTCGTAGTTGTTGGCCATCTGTCATGCACAAGTGCAGGATATGATTTGAACAGATCATGTTACGTTGGCTTGGAAAGATTGGAGAAGAGGTCTCGAGTGCAGATTTGATCGTGTTTGAGAGACCCAAGATCATGATGATATGGACAATCTTGGGGAATACTATGTTGGAAATTTGAATCAATGACCTATGAGAAGGGATTAGGAGTTTCGAATTTAAGAAAAGACCGGGAACAGAAAAGGGCGCCAGACCATGCAAAGGTCAGTCTTGGGCTAGAGGGAACTTGTTAAAACAATATTTGGAGGTGGATATCGGTCCTCGGAGATATAATTCAAGATCACGTGTGGCTTGCCACGAAGTTCTCTCGAGTCCAAGAGTGCTTTGTGAACACAACCAATGATGATCTCACGGTCACTGCACTGGTGTTACAATATAACTTCCCTCATGGCCTCTCATTTCTGTTCGAGCTATGGCCCTATGGCTATAATTACATTCACCAGGACAATAATTGCCATGATGACTCGGGGTAGCTATGCAAGGTGACACACAATCCCACCACCGCCAATGCACCAATGTGCAAATTGAATGCACATAGTGGCCTGCGTCTCTCATCGGTTTTCACTACCCTTGCATATGGCATTGGGTGGGAGAGGTGGTTTATCTGCATATTTCCTTGCGACCTTTCTATCGCGCATTTCGGACTTTTTTGTTGTCGTGATTACAACTTACTCTCACCAAGTTTGCGCATGCAATATTTACGTCGCCCTAAAAGATCTATGTGCACATGGTGTGATCGAGGCTGGGGCCCTTTCTATCTTATCATTTCCATCACTCAATGCAAGAATAGGTATAAAGCAACGAGCATATTCTGGTAAATAAATCCATGACACGTCCATTAAATTCGCCACTCACTCACACTGTCCCTCAAGCATGACACTAATTTCAAATGATCCCAGTTGGTGGCCGCTAATCGTTTCGTTTCGTTTTTCAAGCTATTTTGTAGGTTGGTGGGGAGCCAGTCATTTCCAGGCTTAATCTGACCTGAGTCACTGCGTTTTTATAGTTGCCTCCGCTACTGCGGTGGTATATGATTGGGGTGAGCAAGGTAGTCTTAAAGAATCAGTGATATCCTTATTGACATATCTAGCACTGACATTTGGACAAGAGGTGGGTTGATGTCATAACCGGAGGAATAATCACACTAAGAATACCAGATTGAACTAGTCTGGGTGAGTAATGTTCCATGCCATCAGACGAGCGCCACGACAATACAATCAATACGGGCAGAGATCACGCTGGTCCCTCATGACCTATCTATATCTCGGGGTACGTAGCTTGATAAGTATGATCAAAAATTTGCGCTGACACCAAGATATTCTAGGTGCGCTATGCTGGAATACCATATGTTGTGTGGGTTTACAATACCAACAAGTAGAAATTGTACTAATAACGCGTATTTCGAAACCAGCCTGTCCACGCTGCGTATGTCTCCTCACATCCATGATATTTGTCTTCTGACCAACAGCATACAGGAGTTCTTCCACTAGTCTCCACAACAGATGAAGTGCGTGTTTTGCACCAATCCATGCCGTTCCAAATTCCATGCAATTAAATGCATTTCTATCTAGGGGTGAGTGGAATTTTCGACCAGCTTCTTGGTCCAATATAGTGACTCGACAGATGTGAGTGCGTTTGGCGCAATCAATCATCTGAGGCCGATCGGTGACTGGGTTTTTCAGGCAATATCATCTATGCAGCAATAAATGGGTTGGCCTTTGTTGTAAATGCGATTCTGGGTGGTGAGCACCTCAGCTACAATATTTGCCTCAGCGATTTGACTTGACCGAACTATCATGCAAGTTGTCATGATCGCCCGGTTACATGCCATGTATCTGGGATCCAACAGGATCCTCATGGTTCTTGTTGCAATCTTCGTGCCTGTTGTGGTCACCTGTGGTGTGATGGTAGCAATAGCAGCTAGTCATACACCAGGGGGTAAGCTTTGAATTGCAGACAATGAACAATGGTCATACTCATGGGACATATCCAAGAGGAATACATCCTCTCGGGGACTTATCAGTGCACCTATGTCTGGGAGGGAAACGCCCGAACCATAGATTCCATGGCTTGGGCACTATACACTATTTGGGAGGCCCTCGCACTGTGTTTTGCACTCCGGATTGCTGTAAAACATTTCTGTGGGCTACAACGACCATCACATATATGGGCCATAGAGGACTTAATCATGGTGTTAATGAAAACTCACACAGCTTACTTTGTAAGGTGAGCTTGTAACTCGGATGTGGTTGTTTTTTGTGCTGAAGGCGCACACTAGCTTTACCACTGTTTCTTGCGTTCAGCTTGTTTATGACTCTTCGGCTATTGTACGCTGAGCTATCAGATCTGCATATGATCAATATTCATTGTTCCCACAGGACACATCCTCCATGGGATATATTTTTGCTGTTCTTGAATTTTTTTGGAGCTTGCAGTTGTTTGTATCGGGCCCACGCCTCATCCTGAGCGTCCGAGAATATAATGCCAAGTTTGCAGCCAACTCCAATGCAGAAGCCGGCACATCTGCGATTGTCTTCCAGGAGCACGGTCACATTTTAAGCCGGTCAACTGGTGCCTAGCACTGGAGATACTCCAAGTGATGACCACTTGGCTTGGTGAGTAATTATCTTCAGTGAACACCAGTGAGGCGCTTATAACAAGTCAATTTTTCTTCATTATAGGATTGTAATATCATATTGTAAAGATATCACTACTCTAACTAGCTCGTACTCACTGTACGGCTCAGACAGCCAGAGACTTGTGATATCGATCTCACATGAAACTACTTGAAGTTAGTTCTAATTCGTGTCAACAACAGTAGCCGACAACTTTGATGACACGAAAGCGACTCGGAGAAAGCGTAAGTTGTTTCGGTCTCTTATGAGAAGTGACACTGCCACTTCCAAAAGACGCAGAGGAACATTGAGAGACTGGTTGCAGCCTGAAAAGTCCTGAAGCCGAGTATTGATGTAAACATATGGTGCAGCAGATGGCAATTCTAACTTTGGAAGAATGTGCAATGCATGTCAAAGGACTTTGATCCCCTGCGCAAGGCTCCCGTGGAACCATCAGGCTGCTGTGCACTGTCTGTGATATCCGATCGCAGTCTATAGTCAGTGATTTGTCTTGTATCTCTCATACGTTCATCATGTTCTAGAATTAGTCTATATGCCGAATTAAGCAGAAGAGCATCACTGAAATGCAATGATGATCAATCTATATTGAAGAAGGGCTTCTTATGTGGCTATAACCCATCGTGGCGCGTGTTCGAGTCGATTGCTCCGTTGATTAATTTTTGTTTCGAACTAGGTACCTGCCAAATTTTGAACCGCAGCATCACCCATTTTATTGGTGTGTTCGATGATGCGGTTGGTATGGGAGATCGAGACAGAACATAAGGAGTAATCTGGTATTTGTCGATGCTTGAAAGATCAAAACTTGCAAGGTAGAGGACCGCCCGCCTTGATATCCGTCCAGATTACACATTCACCGCCCAAACCATACGCAGTTCGCAGTTCGCAGTGTGCACTCGATTTCAATGACATCCGCGAAGTGCATCTGTACGTCGTGGAGTCTGCACTGATGATGAAATTATTCAACCACTGGACCAAGGATCAGTGCGTGTGCCGGTCGTTGTTTTTTTCTCGAGTGGTACATGAGCTAAAGCATCGACGTACACCTTGCATTATGTTCTTGTATTGTAGTGGTTCGCGAGTCCTCAGAGTCCCTGGGCAAGTGACCTTTCAAATACTCATGATGATACAGATCTAGATGCCTAGGCTGAGAGTAGAGTAACGTTTTCAAGTCGGAGTTCCGAAGATGCAGGTGAAAATCAGGAGGCAGGTCCAAGGCTGTGCTACTAGTAATGCAGGACATATTAAAGAAACAGAAGTATTGCGGTGTGTGAGAGGATGATGGGGCGTACTTAATAGAACTCGAAGTCCCCAGACGGATAGTATAATCCGATGGGGATGGTGGGCGAACGGTGTATGTCACCATCAAGAAGAGCTATGAGTACATTCACATACAAGTTTCGGAGTGCTGCCAATGGGGCAGTGAGATGACAGACATGTAGTGGGGAAGCGACACAACAATGTTACCACAGACGAGTGTAAGCCGTGCAAAAATACTCGAGAGAGAGGTGTAGCGCTCGCCGGTGGCTAGAGGGATCGTGTACAGAGAAACAGTGGTGGATAGCATACCGCGGTCCAGGTCGAGGTTAGCAAATTTACATGGCTACAATGGTACAAAATGGTAAGTCCTAAAGATCACGAAACAACACGAGGCAGAGCACTGTACCTTGAAGCATCGAACACGGGTTCATTGAACCTAAGAGCCATTGACTCGGATGAGAGGAAGATTCACTGGTAGATGACAAATTTGTAGTAGTCTGGCAGTACAGCGCCCAAGTTGGGCTGAGATTAGTACTGTGGCTGCATTTCCGCGATGTATGGCTCTTGTTTCCGATCTAACCTGAGCGCTTACTGCATCCAGGACATATCATCATGTGGGCGTTTCAAACTGAGTTATGTATACCGAGTTTTGACCGAGTTGGTAAAAAGTTGTCACTGTTTGTATTGGAGGGTCTTACCAAACAAATACACTTCAGCTCCGAGTCCATTGCAATTGCGGACCACGACATCGACGTGGTAAAAAGCGACTTTCTTGATATTCCGCTACAAAAGTTGCGGACATCGTGTGATGTGGTCATTGTATTCAATGTCCTTGGACTTTGACACTGCGTTCACAAGGGCGCAACCATCAAACTACCTTGTGGATTCTACTAAATTCTGCCCGTGATATTCTCATATGGTGGGTTATTTGAATGGCGACGTAGAAGATCACTGATATACAACAGCTAAAACGTTCCGCAGCACCATGGTTGATTAAAGGGTCGTGTATTGAACTGTGAACATTCTAAGAACGAGTAAGTCGGGTTTCCCCGCGTGGTCGTGCACAGTAACTTGTGACTCTCGTTTGACAGTAGCATTAGCCAAAGGTTGCTAGCCAGTAGGACGGCCGCCATCATCTGGCTGTGCAATTTGATGCACCATATGCTCGATGGATTTACTCACGCATTGTGCACCGCTTTTGCACTAGAGTCACGCTATATGCCACATTTTGCACACTTATAAAGATAACCGAGGCAGAGGATGAGAGGTGTGCATGAGGCTGCATCACCACACAACCTGTGTCAGACTAATGTCGCCATGGAATCCCGAACTGATGCAGGTGTGGCAAGTGCTCGAGATCCATCAGGTTCCGGAACTATCGAACAAATTCCGAAGCGTTGTATTCCTCGCGATTCTACCACTGCTTTACATGTTCAATTTGATTCGATCTACTTACTTTGGCCACCCGATGTGGCAGGAAGGTACACTCATCCTCATGGCCTGTTTGGCGACAAAAGTGCCGAATGGTCGTATATAGTGCAAACGTCATCGTCATATGTTCACCAACTCACTCGAACCCTTCTCTCTAATATGACTTCAGTATCAAATGACCCCATGTTGTGGCCGCTAATAAATTCATATCGTTTGTTGAGCTACTTTTTAGGTTCGTAGATGGCGTTGTTGACACTTCAATGATTCAACCTAACCTCGGCCACGGTTTTGCAGTCGCCTCCTTTGCTGCAGTCATATATGATTGGGGTGAGTATGATAGTATTGCGGAACTACTGACTCATGTGCTCACAATATTTCCAGCACTGACATTTGGACAAGAGGTAGGCTGATGCTATTACCGGGGCAAGCAGTCATTTCACTAACAACGTTTTTATAGCTTGAACTGATCTGGGTGAGCAGATTGCCATATCAACAGCAAGTGTATACAATTAACACGAGGCAGAGACAACCCTGGTCCCACATGACTATTCTATATCTCAGTGTACGTAGCTTATGTTCACAAGCAGCTAGCCAGTTGTGCTGACTTCAACACATTCTAGGTGCGCTACGCTGGACTACCATATGCCGTGTATGTTTGCAAGGCTCACTATATATTTGGCGCTATGCTAATAAGCCAGTATTGTAACCAGCGCTGTCGTGCTGTGTATGTCTCCTCACATACGCTGTGTTTGTCTATTCTGACCAGTGGCGCACTACAGCAAGTATTCCGTCCGTATCGGTGTCAGATGCAGTGAGTTTCACGCTGATACCTGTCATTCTCATTTAAATACGTGCACTCCTATGTAGGGGTGAGTAATATTCGCGACTGGTTTGTTGGATGAACATGTTGACTTCAGCAGTTGTGAGTCTCTTGATCCTCCCGCACCGCTCATCGCTAACTGTATCTTTCAGGCAATATCATGTACTTCATGCAAAATTGGATGACTGTGGTAATCATTGCCATATTGTGTGGTAAGCTACCCAACTCCAATACCTCAGTGATATTGACCCGAGTAAAACATCATGGAAGTCATTGTGACCAGTCGGTTACATGCCATGTATCAACGATCGAGAAAGATGCTTATCTTTCTCATCACAATCTGTCTACCTGTCACGATCGCCTGCGTAGTGCTCGCCGCGATAGTAAGCAGCCATGTTTCTGGAAGTAAGCTTTATTTATAAATGAAGGACTGAAGCATGTAGAGCTCATTGATTGAATATCAGAGGAGCTCGTTCTGTCCGGCTGCTACCTATGTCATTATGATTTCGAAGGAGTCGACGAACTTCTGATTTCCATGACTTGGATACTCTGCACTGTATGGGAGGTGCTCATACTGTGTCTTGCAGTCTGGATTGTTGTAAAACATTTCCGTGAAGTACAACAACTATCAACGGGAGGGACCATCACAAGCTGTTTCATGGTGTTAACAAGAATTCACATGATTTATCTCATATTGTGAGCTCCTAATTTGAATGTGCTCATCTTTCCCGCTAAAGAGTTTTCGTTTTCTAGTTCTGTTATTGTTTTTTCCTTTGGCCTCGGTAGTTTCTCTCCAAAGCTATATGTAAGCTAATGTATCATCGAATCTGTGCCTGTAACACTGTTCATCACTTCTACAGAACTCATCCTCCGTGGGCGCTGAGGTTTATAACGGTGTTCTTGAAATTCTGTTGTTTGTACAGATGTTCGTGCTAGGGCCACGTCTCATTCTTGGTGTCAGAGAACATGACGCTAAACTCGCAGTCAACTCTGATTCTGGACCATCCTTCACCACCATCATCTTCCAGGAGCGCGGCCTTGTCTCCACTGGCAGTTATGCGTAGCAAGGGACACGCTACAAGTGAGTAGCACTTGTCGGGTTGTCTTCTGCAACGAGCACGAAAATTTTATTCGAAGTTTCGTCGTGGTACTGATATGGTGTATTAATGTAAAATACAAATGAAGAGTAGGTCTTGGCAAACCAACACCGTGTTGTGTCACTGCGGAATTGTACCAAAAACTTACTTCTGAATAGCAGCAGCTCGTAACCCACCAAGGCTTACGGTCTTCGATCCTGAGTACTGAGTTACAGCGGATGATACATTTTTCGACATTAGCGACCGGTGGCGATAGGATATGCATAATCCCCGCTGCTTATGCTTAGTAGGCGCAATCTGCGTCTTGTCGCACCAATGAGCCTATCTCCACCTACCTACGCTATGTCCGCCTCGCTGTCCTGAGCCCACAGAACATACTCAACATGATGATAGATTCCATTCTGTCGGCATGATTCCAAAGTTTCAGATATGAATAGAATAGGTCGAAACGCAGCAACATATGGGTGACACTAGTCACCTCATACCACTCCCCCCTTCGAGGATTGTGCATGTGTTTGATCGACGAGATACTGATGGACCTTAGACGATCGAGCTTTGATTCAATCAAGGCCCGAACATACCAGAATTCTTACCCAAATCTGACTTGCGCAGATCTTGATGCTGCAACTCTGTTGTTTCAATAGCAGTAGCAATCATCCTCGCATGTAATATATATCGATGACAAGTAGTAAGTAGCCTGCATAATTTCAACATGATTCTCGTCTGTATTGCGCATGCACAAGCTATCACCAACACAAAAATCCTAACACAAAGGCAAAGCAACGAAAGATCGAAAAAGTAACACAACAATAACAACAACAACAATGCAAATGTCAGTGTCTACGAGATGCGTACGTATTTACAGTGTACAGATGCAATGGGAATGGGAATGGGGCGATGAGATACTGAGTCTATAGATGAAGCAATAATATACACAGATACATTACACAAATAACATACAACGTTTGTCCAATCGATTTTTGGGTCCTATGCTGTCGTCCTCGTTCTGAGGTCGCGCAATACATTCTTGACGATACGCAACCATACGTTTGCGCGGTCGATCTCGTCAAAAGCGCCGTCGATGCGTGCGCTAATTTTTCGCAGGAGGAGCCTGCGCAATGTTCGTGAGTCTTCGTCTTCGTCGTCGTGTGTGGTGGCGGCTAGGGATATATGTGAGGACTGCGCGGAAGAGCATCGCGAGGAAGTGGCACTGTCGGGAGAGAGGTAGAAAGAACGCGAGGAGTTATCGGGGTATGCAGAGGGAGCCAAGGAGAATGCAAAGATGGGGCTGTAGACGTCAGGGTACCGCAAACGGAGATTTTGAATCATGGCTTCACGCGTTTTGAGAGAGCGCTTGATAATGCGCTCGGCGCGGGAAATTGAATGGCAGGCAGTAGAGATCAGATGGTCGACCTAGAAAAAATTCGTAAGTCACATAAGCTGGGATGACGGAAATCGAACATACTCCGTGAAGGCACTCGTCGATACTTGACAAATCACGACTTGCACCGGAGAGGACCACTTGGGATGAGTGGGACCCATCGCTTGAAGGAGGCGGGGATATCGATGCGGCTCTTGAGGGCTTTTCTGAATCCGAGATCGTGATAGAGAGCTGCGTAAAGTCCACCTTAACCTCCCTCCCGACTGCACATTCGCCGTTAAGGTCGTATGCAATCTGCAGTTTCAAGGGTTTCTCTGTCATAATCTTCTTCTTCAGCCAGTTCTTGAGCTTCGATGCTCCGCTCTTCTCAACTTTCTCGTAGCGCTTGCGACTGCGCAGGAGGCTCTTAAGCTTAGTTTCCTTGTTGGGAACCTTTTCTTCGAGTGAGCTCATCGCCTCGCGGGAGAATAATTCTCGCTCAATCTCAATGAGGTTGGCGAGGTGCGCTTTGTACGTCGTGGAATCCGCACTGAGGATGAAGCTATCCAACCACTCGGGCCAAGGAACAGTGCGTGCGCCGGATGCAGACGTCGTCTCGAGAGGTACAGGTGCCGAAGGATCGGTGAGAACAGAAGCATCAGCGTACACCTTGGGTTCTGTCTCCTTCAGGATAGACTTGACGTAAATTGGTTCAACTTCCACCGCAGTAGTTTGTGAGTCTTCAGAGTCCCTAGGCGAACGTCTACGTTCCAGGAAGCGCTCGAGACTCCGGCCATCAGGAAGTGTACGAAGGTGTTCTTCCACTTCGTGCGAAGTTGTATTCCACATATGATCGATAGTGTTAAGAGCTGCCCGCATATCGCGTAGATCACTCGCGGCATCATCTACCTGCCCTCTGAAGTGGGCAAGGACATCGTGCCCGAGCTGCGAGGTCTCGCTCACCACGTTGGCCAGCCGATCCAGCCCTTCGTGGTCACGAACAAACTGAGCTTCGGTTGAGAGCAGGGTGAAGTTTTCAAGCAAGCGTTCCGCGGATGCAGTAGCATCAAAATCAAGAGGAAGATGAGAAGCTGGGCCATTGGAAATGCGGATCGTGGGCGGGGAAAGCGGGGTAGTACGATCCGCGAAAGAGGTGATAGATGTAATAGAACTCGAAGTTCCTGGCCTTATAGTACGATCGGAGAGAGACGACTCCGGACGAATGAGCTGTCCGTCTGGACTAAATGCGGAACGGAAAATTGGGCGTGCGACTTCGAAGGCTGTGAGGCTGTGGCAAATTTGTTATGGCCCTGATGGAGGAACATGAAACACAAATGAACTCACCCCCGGGAATTGCGCAGATTGCGAATGGTACCTGTGGTGTCACAATCAAGAAGAGCGAGGAGTACATCAAGACATTCGCCGTGCTCGGCGGCTACATGAATGCAAGTTTCGTCATGTTTGTCAGGCGCCGCGAGCGGTGCACGGAGATCACGGATAAGATGGATAGCGAATTGATACAACAACTGGGGAGATTCTGGAATGTCATCACAGACTCGTGCGAGGCGTGCAAAACAGTGGAGAGGGGTGTAGTGTTCGCCTGTAGTGAATAAGCTGACGTCTGCGCCAGCGCGATACAGGGCGTCGAGGATCTCGATAGAGGGATTTGGTACAGATACGCAGTAGTGGATGGCGCTCCATCCCTCCAGATCGGATACATTTACAAGAATCGGTCCGGGGTCCAATGGGCAAGGTTCAAAGGATTGTGAAAACAACAGGGGGTACAACACAGAAAGATCGGCAGCGAGTACAGCTTGTACAACAGAGTCGGTGATGAGTGATATAGATTCAGATGAAAAACTCGTGGCAGGTGGAACGCTTGGCGCGAAGTGGGGCTGAGTGGAGGTTTGCGGTGATACGTGATTAATAGCGAGGCTGGGCTTGCAAAGACCTCTTTTGTTTCCGTTCTATCACAACGTATCAGTACCTGTGCCGAGACTCTTGGGCTACAAATCGGTTACCTGATATTCGCGCAGGCGATATTTGCATAGCGCCTGTTCGCATGTCCATAAGACGCGCGGATGGGGTAAAGCGAATTGGAGCGAAGATCGATGATTTCGGTCTCTGAGATCAGGCCGGGCATTATGAGCAAGCTACCGAATTGCGATCAGATATCTGAAGTCCGCGCGAACTAAACAAACCGTGACGTACCAGGTGTTGAACGACAACCAACCTGCCGTCGCGTGCTGCGTCTGTCATAGCGCCGTCAATTGAAATTCAGGATTGACGCCAACTTTCATATAAGACTCACACATCAGAGGTGTTGCACCATCCGTGTCCTCGGCGTCGACGGAGATAACGCCTGAGCTGCAATCTAGAAGAACTTGGACTGCTTGGGGCATATCAAGCCAAGCTGCCATGCCAAGAGGAGTTACGTCGTTTATTGAGTCTTGCGGTGCATTGAGCGTGAATAATGAGATTTCTGGATGCGACACAGCCATGCGAAGGACTTGAAGGCGATCCTCGGACAAAAACGACGCGTCAGACGCGTCGATGGTCTCCCACCTGAGGACGCAAAATGAGTTGTGGTAAATTTCAACGCGTTAGAGAATGACTCACCTATCAGCGGTGAGAGCACATGTAAGAATAGTTCTGCCAGAGTTGTCAGTCGCGTTAATGTCAGCTCCAGATTGGAGTGCATCGCGCACTGCGGCGGCAGAGCCCTCTGAGGCAGCCTGTAGCAAAGCAAAGTTTTCAAAAGAGCGTTGTACACGACTCATCATGGTGTTATAGTCGTCAGTCGTAAATAGCGCGCAGCGAGTGTGAGATATGGGCGTTGGTCGTAGGGCGGATGAGTCGGTCAGTGGAAGAAGAAGAGGTGATTTTGTGAAGTTGGGGGAATGATTTGAGTTTTGTATACGTACAGATAATGTTTTCAAATGGGGCACAACGAGGCAAAAAGCAGGTCTTCTCATTGATGTTCTGATGCTCATTTTTCTTTCCAGTTGCAGGCGCTCTCGAGCCGGGCTGTCCGACCGGCCTCGAGGCCTCAATCACGTAAAATAAAATAAAACATAATGGTGAAAAAACAAACAATGGTGGAGCTTTGTCCTTCTTTTTTTCGTTTCCTATTGTCAGCTTCATCTTTATAGTCTGGGTCGAGGAGCAATGCAAGTAGTGTTCAACAATCTGGGTCAGTCCATTCACTCAGGGTAGTAGTTTCGACGACAAAAACCTAAAATCACCCAACCCGTCATGCAGGGCGGTGGCGAATCTGCTGGGAAATCACATAGTAGCTATCTGATGCGCAACTATCCCGAGAAGCAACACATTTTATCGCGGGCGACAAACCGAAATACTTTATGATATGATAGTAATATGATATGAAAACGTTACAACGTTACATCGAGACTGGTACGTTGATGCATCAAGTGCTTTCAGCTTGCCAAATGTATATAGAGTAGTCATGGGGTAGCGATGACTCTATCCCTGACCTAAAGTCCACGAGCGAAATCCGCAAACTCCTCGTAATCGAACCTTCTAATAATAACAGATGGCAGGAAGGGGGTTCGCCGTATTAGAAGTAAAGTTACAGAAATGCATCCCGTGACAATTGCCCCTGGACAAACAGCAGTGAGTAAACGTTTCATACTCTAAACACCCCGCTTACCTTGACTTGCTCAAAGTTTGCGATGGCACGGTCGATAACCCACGCGTTATTCTGTAAGCAATCCACGGCGTACTTGGCAGTTAAGCCCGTCCGCTCGCAGATCTGCATGATGAGATTACGCTGTGGTTCAGACTAACCAAAGTCAATAATGCACGCCCGCGCGGAGATGAAGACGTAAGCGAAAGGTATGAACGACGGGAAGCGAACGCTTACGAATGTCGATATCGTGTGTTCTAGCTGCGCCCGCGCATTGGCGGGGATCAATGAAGATGATGTTAGGGTCGACCCTGTCGGTTGCTGCGTCGGCATAGCATCCCCAGCTTGCACACGCATCGGTCCTGGGTGCCATGCATCGTGGGTTGAGTATGCTCGTACAGACCACTGGTCTGACAGGACCATAACGTCCCAGCCATTCAATTTAGCCCTATCAGATTGATCATTGTGTCAATGGCAAATGCCGAGCGCGTACGATGAAAAGGCGGCTTACCGAGAACCTGGTGGCGCTGGAGCTAGGACAAACGCCCTGTCAAATGACCGAATACCCTGCGAAGGTTCTGCGAGAAAGGAAAAAGTCAGCTGTGAACACAATGACGTGGGATTGAGGAAGAGAGAATTCGAAGATGCGAAGGTCACTGCATAGCAACCAAGGCAATAGAGGACCCAACAGCATAGGGTGTCAGATACTTCCGCGTGGATCGCGGGTGCTTACCTTCTATGAATTGCCCATGCAGGGAAATGAAAAGTTTTAAGTTCTCGCCCTGACCCACAGGCCATGCATCGATGCAGAACTTCTCTGGTGAACCAGATACATCATGTTTCGTTTTCGGTAGTGTTGACATCGCTCGAATCGCCTCTTCGCTACCTAGGTGGAGGCTGTTAACGACTTTGTCAACGCCACCTCCCATGCGATTAAGATTTCGGGAGCCATTGTTGAGCCAGAGACCCCAATCAAGCTTGCGCTGATTAGGCATGTCCTTAGATACGTGAAGACCCTGTATACGTGCGCGAGAAGGAATGGTTGTATTACACGAGAACGAGAATGTCGCGGAAGGATGATATACATCGAGAAGGGCAGCTCGTTGATCATCAAATAATGGGAAGAACCTGATGTTGACGTTTTATAAGCAAAATCACGAGATATAAGATAAGGTGACGCACCGGACCAGGAAATTGCTGACAATCGAGTCTTCGACACCCGTGATAAATGGTGGTCGCATGTCATATGGAAATGTGGTTGCGGTAGCTCGTTTTTCTGTGACAGGAGTAGACGAAGGCCCGGGAGCGTCGAATGCTATAGTAGCAATAGCCTCCTGATCCAGCATTATCAATGACGTGAAACGCCGTGCCATGTCGCTGAATATCTTTAATTAAATGACCCTGTTGACCTCCTGTCAACGTACCTCTTGTACTTATCTCCCCTTCCATTCTGAATTTCCAGCTCTCTTAATGGATTCCCAAGGAGTATGAGTTCTCGCAAATGCTCAAGCTTCCCTTTCCGCCCGGAGATGAAGTCAATATCTCGCCAAACCTTGAGGTTGTTATTTTGCAGTGATAGATTGGCAAGCTTGGGGAGATAGTGCGCTAGCGTTGAAAGGAGCTGACCGGAGCTAATGTTGTTATTTGCGAGAGACAGTGTTTGGACCTATCAGTCAAAGCATGAAACTCCAACGTAGTCTAGAAACGAAGGTTCGACTTACAGCTGGTCTCAGGTGCGAGGCTAACTTGAACAAGACCGAGGCCTCTCTTACTGAGGAAGAAGGGGCGCCTGGCGGCAACAAGTTATGTTTTTGAATCTCTGGATCGTCCATCATCCTCTGCCCGTGGTATCAACCACTGAAATTCTCAGGGCTAGATAAGTGTCTACTCACCTCTAGGTTCAAGAATCTCGATTCGGGATTCCACCGTCTGTTCACAAATTCCCTCCATACTTCTACTGCTTTCACTGGTACTGCGTGCGCCTTGCCAGGTGCACCTGTAACTGCCAACGTAACGGCGTTCCTGCGAAGTCGCCCCACCGTCGAAGCGCCGCGGATCGTGAGAATATCAGACGCGCCGCCTGGTTGTGTCCGTGCAGCGAGCTGTCCATGTGCGAGCGGCGGTGGGTGCCAGACATTTGTAAGCGAGGGTTTTACACAAAAAGGAGATGAAGAGCGGGTGTAGATAGACAGACAATGGGAAAGGAAAGGGGTGATATAAGACGGCGATAGATACAGCGACGTACAAAAATCCCAAATCATGGACATGGAAAACATTCAAAGGGAGATCAACTAAGCTAAGAAATGGGGATAGGGAAAGGTCTCATATTTACCATGCTAGCTCGACCAGGGCCGTGAGGTTCCTTGTAGGCATCAATCGGACGTGTGCGGTGCGTGCGGATCTTCGAGGCGCCCTTGCGACCACCCGGTTTGTCCGCTGTGGCGTCCCGCATGCGTGTGTCACTGTCGATGAGGCCAGCGCCCTTGAGAGTGGCGGTTGCGAGCGTACGGCTCGAAGTCGGGCTTGAGAACATTATAAACTCCGTTTACAACGCAAAGAATTGTTGTTCGTATAAAATTGTCTGCACAAGTGTTGGTATTGGGATGGTGGTGGTGCAGAAGCAAGAGGTGGCGGCTGAACTCTGCTTGCTGTGGCCAGTTGACTCAAAAACGGAGAAAGGTGGGCGCTTCCGACAAAGAGGCGACAAGCTGACTCAGCACGGTGAGGGCTTCATTTAGTCAAGTGACTCCGCTACTAGTATGTCACGGCGACGATGATCTAGTCCAGACTCCAGAGACTGACAAAACAAGTAAGCACAATACTATCGGTTACCACAACTTCGGTCAACCACTGGTTCGGACACTTTTCAATATCTCACTCAACTCTGCTTCCAATCATATTCTGTTCAACCACATATCATTGTATACTTATAATACACTACTGCGAAGTTGAACAATTGAAATTGGTGGAGAAATGATTGAGATCCTTGTTCAGGTGTGACAGAGCCAACTATCACGTCTGCCTGTCACCAAGCCGAATCTGCCGTAGCGGAGTTTGAGATCTGCCGAACCTGCACTCACTGCTCATAGGGTCTTGGACAGCACATGGGGCGTGCTCGGGGCAAGGGTGCCCATACCCAAACTTCGAGCAAAACGATCCAGCGCGAGTCGCGGATTCAAGAAGCCCTCGCTGGAGTTCAAGGAGGAGTGTACAAGAGCTATAGGGCAGCAGCAAAGGCTCACCAGGTGAGATCTGTGCTTCGATGAACTAGTATATTTAATACTAAGACCCCACATCTTTTGTCTAGGTTTCTTTCCAGACTCTACATGATCGCGCAACTGGGCGCCACCAAGTGCTGCCAGGAAGCGCCAATTGTTAAGCCCATCACAGGAAGCTGCACTGCTGGATTGGTGCCGCCTCAACTCAAGTTTTACTACTCCTCTCCATGCTCGTGCTTTGCGGACTCGCGTGTTCGAGATATGCCATAGGCGCCCTGGCTTAAATTGGGTGCGCCGATTCTTACGCCGTCATCCTTGTCTCGTCATGGCGAAACCACGAGGACTTGATCCGAAAAGAGCACAGAATTTTAACAAGAAAACTGTCGGGGATTATTTTAACATGCGTAAGGAGGTCGATAACAAGTACAATAAGATCCCTCCAGAGCACAACTGGAACATGGATGAGAAAGGCAATCAGATGGGAGGAGGTCGCAAGGGTGATGGCACCAAGTATATCTTCTGGATTGAAGATAAAGACCGATATCGTATGCATAGTGATAACCTAGAACTGGTCACAATTCTTGAATGTGTCAATGCTGCAGGCACAGCAATGCCGCCTTTTTTTGTTCTCTCAGATGGACCTGTCGCAGATCATGGAGATATTGAGGGTATTGGTGGGTAAGTCTAGTATTATAAAAGCTATCAAAACGATCCTATTAATGATTGTGTAGTATTGCCACATCTCCGAATGGTTGGACCGACCAGGCCATTGGCGAGTTCTGGTTCACCAAAGTATTCCTCCCAAATGCTGAGAAGTGTCGTGTTGACCAAGAAAAACCAATTGTTTTGAATATGGATGGGCACAACTCGCATGAAACAGACGCAATCAAAGTTATTGCGTATGATCATGGCGTGATCATCATTGCTTTCCCTTCTAAAACCACGCACAAACTCCAGCCCCTTGATGTTGGTGTTTTTTCCTCAGTTCAACGCAAATGGATCTCGCACTGTGACAAACGACTCGCAGAAGGAATCAAAATGAACCGCTACAATTTCATTCCAGAATATATGTCTATTCGACATGTCATAACACCAGCGTTGGTCCAAAAAGCCTTTCAACGCACTGGAATACACCCTCTTAATCCCGACGTCTTCACCGACAAAGATTTTGCACCAAGCCAAGCCACCTCCACAACTACGCACGTCCCAACTTCGTATCCTGAGGAGGTCCCGTCATCACCAGTTTCTGCTACCATGGCGGTGTCAGAAGACGAATCCGACTCGGAATATATGGAGTCAGATGATGAGGTCTCCGATAGCTTGTTGGAATCAGAAGAAGATGAGGGATTTTATTTTGTAGATCCACTTACTGGCCCATCGACTTCGAGACGGAGCACACGGTCATCCTCTGTGCAGTTCACAGGCCCTATCCTTGCAATGCCATCATATGCGCAATGTATGACGCGAAGTCGAGAAGAACTCTGGGACTACATATCACGACTGCACAGCCAGAACCGGGACTTGATGGAGACTGTCGCTACGCAGTCTGCGCAGCTCGAAGCAGCAAATGCACACTGTACAGTGGTATCACACGAGAATACGCAACTGCGAGAGATTCATTCAAACAAACAGAAGCAGAAAGATTATCAGTCAATGAGGTTACCGGCTCGTTTCGTCACCCACCCAGAACTGCGCGCAACATTCGAGGCTGATCATGCCGCCCGAAAGGAGAAAGAGCAGGCAGATGCGGCAAAACAGGCGCAGAAGAAAGCTGAAAATGATGCTCGGACAGTGAAGATCAATCAAAACGCAGTCACGAAAAACTTCGACGCTCCGCTCTCCTCATACAAGCTCAAGGACGATTTTCTCACTATCGCACAAGCTCTCGGACTCACTGTTGAAAAAAAGGACACGATTGCTTCGCTGACCAATAAAATCAAGACGCACCTTGACGAGCACCCTGCGCTGGCAGACAATGCACGTTTTTCTGCATTGTTTCAAGTTGGAGGTGTGAAGCGCCGCATACATTCGAGACCTGCGACCCCACTCAGCAAGGACTCTGCGCCTACTACTAGTAGTACTAGTCATCTGATGCCGTCCCCTGCACCACATTTTCAAGTTGGCTTCGGCTCATTACCCCCAGTCTCACAGCCACCTGCAGGACTCGAACACACATGGGATACTCCCCCTCCTCCGTCAAATTTACAATATCAATCACACTCGTCAGCTACTAATATGTCCCATGAATCTTACACACCACCTACTTACTCCTTTGCAGCACATTCTTTCATACCATACCGCTATCCTAGTCACATCTAAATAGTTCCTACAGCCCTCACACTTTTGGACAGCTCATAATGCACATAACTCTACAAGGCCCATGCACTTGAATGCTAAACGGCGCTGTTACTGGATGCCGAGCGGAGCTTGCTTTCGGCGGATGTGACATTGTGTTACCATTGTGTTATGTTGTGTGACTGTCCGAACCAGTGGTTGACCGAAGTTGTGATAACCCATAGTAGATCGCGATATCGTCCATCATGATGTGCCCAGGCCGCTGTACAGCCAGAAACAAGCCTGAAGGTTCTCAAACCTTACATGTTAAGCTTTTGATCATCTCCGCGATTTTCAAACCTGCAGCCTGCCCGGGCCAATGAGGGCCCCGACTGATGGGTTCTTGTCATTGTCATATCACAGGATACCTTGCCAACTATCCTTTCCTGGATCAATTGGTCTACGTCGTACACGGAAAACAGCCTATGGTGAATAATGCCGTTAATTCTTTCACGTTGAAGTTGAATCCTCATATCCCTCCTTATTTCAAACAGTGTCACAGGCGGCTGGCTTGTTTTTCATGAGATCGATGTTTAAAAACACGCTTAAACGTGCTGGCGGTATTATATATAAATCATCGGCTATATTCTGACTGGCATGTTCCAGCCGATTTGGCCGCCAACACCACGATGTTTGCTGTATGAGCCGGTGCGCGAACCTGCCACCGTCCGATTCCTCGTGATAAGCACCCGTTGACCAACCCCTATCGATTATTGCAGAACGAAGATCTTTCTGCAAGGAATTCCAACACAAACACATCAATACACTTGTAACGAGCGCTTTTCCTTGTGACAAATTGAGATCGCCGTGAAGGTAGCGTTATTCCGCTCTTCCTGTGGAGTCGCCGCTCAGGGTGAGGTTCGTGACTGTGCAGTATCCCTATCGAGTTGCATCGTTCCATCCTCCATCATAGAGTCCCTCGATTTGAACTGCGCGAGAGCGCAATCAACTGGTCTTCCACGGGTCCGATGTCTCCCCACAATGCTTCACTCCTGGTTAATAGACGCTGGCGCTTACTATTGCAGCATTTTTGCCTTACCCTTTCTAGCTACTACCCGTCGTCATCGTCACAAGATAATCTGCGAAACAGATCTGCATGACAGATTTCCTCAAAGGCGGTCCCGAGAGGCTTTTCCCTCTATCTAACTGTTTTTCTCACTGATTTCATAGTGACCCATATCCTCTTCAAATTAATATCCGCAGGCCAAACACAAACAGCGGAAATGACATTGTACAATGGTACCGGAATTCTTCACTTTCACAATTTGGCAGATTGGCCTAATAGGTCAGGTATGTATACCGCTTTCAACGGACTGCGTTGCATGGCCTCGTTACTATCTGGGTTCCTCGGCTGACAACGGCTTGGCCCTCTGGCACAAAGTATTTAACCACCACTTCTAATCTCAACAAAGTTCCTCTCATTAGCTAGTAATCAATTCTCTTCTCATTCAACGCAATAATGGCGCCCAATTATTCTCTACCAGTGCAAGGCCAAACGTTTGTCTTTGCCATTGTCAGTCTTCTTCCTGAAAATCATGTCACTTGTCCCTGACGTCGATGTGGCGTTCTACAGGACCTTCACAATGATCCCACTGTACACACAAGCCCGGACCACACTCTCTGTCTATGGGACATCGGCGGAGGTACACCATGTGGCGCGTACATCAGCGTCTTGGATCTTTCAAAACACGTGCGCATGCATGGCGTGAAGGGACCTGGAAATTTGGAAATACAGTGTGCGTGGGATGGCTGTACAAGAGCCCCCATGAAACGGGAGAGCGTCGTTCGGCACCTAGAGGAAGTCCACGTCAAAGTCAAATATTTGTGCAGCCAATGCTGGGCTCCTTTCTCTCGAAAATATACGCTTGGCTCCCATGTCTTAAAGGCTCATTCGCATGCATCCTAGTACGGTTTCCTGGTTCTGCACACATTTATTTTTGTGGGTGTCGCCCTCGCTCTAGATATACCATCATCTGTGATATAATTTATCCGGATTCTAGAGTATCGTGCCCGTCCACATGAACAGCATCCTATCAATATCCTAAACTTCATGATGTTGAATTGATGTGCCTGCTAATCCAGTGCATAGTGCTGAAATTGCGAAAGCATAATTTCTCTCAATTTGTCGCATGCCCCCTGTAAGATCGAACTGGTGGTCTGGCGTCCTAGTACAATATCTGTGAGGCTTTAGGCGAAACTTTCCAAATACCTCGAGAGGATCTAGAGGATCTTCAAGTTTGGAAGTGGGTTGGCAGTCACGGTATTATGACCAAGTCCCCGGCTGCTCAATAAGAAGCCGCTTGGGGTGGAATCGGATTATCCTTCAAGCAGAGGATAAAGACACCCCGAGACGGTCATAGCCTGGAACTTGAATCTATCAGAATTTTCCAAGGACTAGAATCAGAAATATTGTTCATCACAAAGCTTGTCAGTAGAAGGATGTCCTCCCCAATGATTGAATAACATCGTAGCTGGAGGCTTGCCTCATATCGAAGCATTCATGAATTTAGAACTTCGTGTGCGGGGACACTGCAGGGGTCCCCATGACTGTCCTTGGATTTTGAAAACAGATAACGAACAGATATCGGAGATGTGGGATCCAGTATTATCCCACATGCGGAGTCCCGAAGCCATTACTAGTAGCAATTTAGGGCAGGCCATAGAGCCTCCTGACCTGCTAGTCTAGCTACAGACCACATGTACTTGGACTGTAACAGTGATATCGATAGCAAATGTTTGAAGTAAATGAAATAAAGTGATATTGCAGCGTGTATATATTGGAGGTTTGGCATATTACTTGCATATTATTCGCAATACCAAGTCCGCGAGCCCTGCGTCCGCGTGGCTGACGGTCGTAACAAAATGATTTTACGATAGTTCTAGACAGGTGAATACAGGGCCTGCAAAAAGCACAACACGTCGACCGACCATATACGCGATATCTACACGTAGAAAACTAGTGACTGCACTGAACTGCATCGGTATCAAAAAGTAAGATAGCAAATTATCGAGCAAGGAACTCCCGGCCACGCGATAAAATCAGTAAGATCATGTCAATTAACCCTCTCGGCGCCCTCCATTCGGCTGATACATGAACTGATGTGTCGATCCTGATGATGCAGGTTTCATCACAGGAGCTGCTGGTCGTGTACGATAGTAATTTCCGCTTCCTGGACGATCCATCGGGTTCGTCGAGGTGGATATAACAGGTGAGGTTGCAGCAGCAACCGTCGGCATTGGATATGGGAGAGCACGTGTTGGTGGTTGTTGGTGTAATAGTGGTTGTTGTTGTGGTGGTTGCTGCTGCTGTTGCGTCTGTGCATGTCGAATTGCTGGAGAAGGTTGAGTGGACCCTGGTGCTGGTGTCGAAGGTGTTGGAGAAGCAGATGCCCCCTGTGCGGATTGAGGAGCAGGTGTGGGAATGTGATTCGGTACTGGAGTCTGATGGGGGGGATCTGTACTTGTCGGTGTGGGGGCTGTAGGTGGAGGGCGCTCAAGTTGGCCATCTGTCTCCCGTTTTCGCTTCGTTCCTCGCGACGAGGATTCTTTCAACCCCAGCGAGGTTGCTTTTATCAATATTTGGTGTCTATCAGGCCGAGTGATAAGCCCCCCTGAAAGATCCGATATGCGAGATAGAAAAATACCTACCTCGTGCGAGAGTTGCCCCACTTTTCGCATAGGGCATCCCATATGATTTCCCCGTTACCGTTGCGGTGCTCCTCGGCAAGCTTCTTTAGCCTTTCCGTTTCTTCTTCGGACCAGGCGCCCTGATTTCCACCGCTTCCTGCAGCACCTCCTGTGCTTCCACTCGCAGAGCCTGTTGCAGGTGCTGGGCTTGGCCCAGGAGGGGGTACAGAAGGATAGTAACCCCCGTATCCGCCATAGCCATAGTACGGTGCAGTGGGGTATGCTGGAGCGCCGTATGGGTATGCTTGCTGATGGCCTAGAGAAACAACAAATGATTGTGGATCCGAAATTACTGGCCCTGTAGTGGCGGGGGATTTGCCGTTTGTAGAGGATGTAGATGGCCCAGGTTGGGGTTGAGATGGTGGTGGCGGTGGTGGCGGTGGCGGAATGGGAGCTGGGTAACCAGATACAAAGTATGGTGGAGGCGGAGGGTGTGTAGTTAATCGAGAGGGAGATGCCAACTTTGAGAAATAAGGACGAGGTAGATTGTACAATCAAAATTACGCGACTCACAAGGGTATCGCATATTCTTTTCGCTTCGCCGAGCATGGCCAAGGGATCTACTTTCACGCCAGGGCCCATCTGGTAACATTGAGCAATAACAAGGGAGGGTGTAGCTTTCTGGACGAAGTTATTTCAACGCCTCAAAATCACGCAGCGGACGCTTACAACAAGCTCTTCAGCGGCTCCATAGAACTCTGCACACAGGTTTAGCACACGCCACTGAAACTCATAGTACTGCTGATTGTGTGGTTGTATCTCTCCTGGAGTGGGAGAAGCGGTATATTGATAAAAGCCGTGTTGCGGCGGGGACGCTTTGGGGGCAGCATTAGCCGGCTCCTTCAAGTCAGTAGCTGATGCCCGTGACCGTCTGTTTTTCGATCCACGGGGACGACCAGGACGCCTCTTCCGTTCTGAGTCTTGTGGTGGGTCGGGTTGAGCTGTACCTGCGCGCTTTCCAGCTGCAGTTGTACTTGATTGATGTTGTGTAGATCTAAACATGACGGAGCACATATGATATGAGTATTTACGAATACTTGCAATCAGACGCGTGTCATTAAAGGACTTGATAGTAATTACGCACCCAGCGGCGACCTCGTGATCATCATCTTCAGGATCAAGTTGCTCTTCGACGACACCCTCGTCTTCATTCTCTTCCTCTTCCTCCTCCTCCTCGTATGTAGGGACTACGGGAGGATGAAGTGCATGGGAGAGCGGTTGGTAGTGCTGTGGATTGTCCATGCACACGCTCCGGGTATGTGATACAGGGATAGATAGGAATAAAGAATAGCAAAGTTTGGACCACTAATTTTTTTTGAATATCTCGGGGTGGTTGTAATCCTGTCTGGCGTTGGGGTTATGTCGTCGCCGTGCGAATAAATCATCAATATTCCCATGTATACACCTATTTGGCACGGGGTTTATCTCTCTCTCTCTATGTTCAAAATTCAAAGGTCCTAGGCTCGCCTCCGTCAGCGCATCATGTTTCAATACTAATTACCGAATCGCCAAAGTCCCGGCACTGGGGTCCAGTTCCAAGTCCCACACCCACGTTTCAGGTCTGGTTGCTAGCGCCAGCATCGAGAAGACCGTCGTCATCTTATTTTGGAGTATATGCGAAAACTCGAAAATATCAATTCTGGACTTGTACTACTACAAATTTGTGGTACATATCCTCCTGGCGCATCACACGATCACTAAAGATAATAAAAATATTCGAAAACGTCACCGACCGACAAACCTAATCGACGTTTCGGGACTGTGATCGGTTTCTTCCGGGCCGTCCTCTGAGCCGATCATATTCAGCACATTCAGGCTGCAATTGTACTGCACTTAGACAAGAACAAAAGCGCACTCTGGCGGAAATCAACCATTACATCTTGCATGATCTGACCACTTATCATGACTGCAGTCCCAACCCACCTCCTGGGCATCGTAGATTAACTCGTCGACACTCTTCTCTTTCCAAGACGCGGTTACGAGTCCAATCAAGTTTGTCGATACCATCTCATGCATGTAGCTCCTTATCGCACTCCTTGTATCTAGGCATAACGCCTACGACATCGCTCATCTCCTGCATGAGCTCACTGTCATTCTTGTGGCCTCTCCACTTTGGACTGTTGGCTGATATGTCAGAAGAAGGGGTGACCAGGCAAATATACTCTTACATGCCGTCGCACACTTCCATGACGCGCTGACCGTAGAAAATATGGCAACTGGGTTGAAACTCGACAGGGACTCCACCATAGTGACCTGGAGGATGGATATCTTCGTGCTGCGGATCATGGTGGCCTTCCCCTGTGTCCACCGACTCGCCATCTTTTGCGTTAGCAGCGTTTGAGCGTGCTTTGATAGAGGGAAATTTGAAGCCACTAGGGTAGGCAAGCACCGTGCGCTTCCCCTCGTCGAAAAGTGGCGCCCGACAGACATCGCAGGAGACTTTGCACGGGACGTGATGACTAGCCTTTTTCGTCGTGGTAGAGAAGCAGTGGAGAGCATCACTGTTATTCTCCAGAAGCCGAACGCTTGTCTTTGGGAAGATGACCGCCCACTGAAAGGGGGCGCCGTGCAAACGTTGGCATTGTCTGCAGTGACAGTGTTTCGCGTCGAATGGGTCGCCCGCAAAAGCAAAACGCACCGCACCGCACCAGCAGGATGACTCGTATTTTGTCTTGAAGAGCTCCTCACCGTCCGGGCCACGCGCTGGAGACCAGTTGTATGGCGGTTTTAACATCCAGTCTTTCTCAGAGTCACCACCGTTAGATGAGGGGATGGAAGGAGAACCGCGCCAGCCAGTATCGGGGACGGGCTTCTTGTCAGCCGAGTGGTCAGCTTGGTGGGAGTGATCTTCGGGAGGAGGATGATGGATGCAAGAATGAGGCCCAGTCTTGGTTTGTGATTCTGGATGAGCGTTGGTTGCGAGGGACATCGTAGTTGCGATTGTCATTTTGCTCAACAAGTCTCACTTATAAAAGTCTAAGTCAACTGGAGTGATGTCATCTGAATTTGCTTCCGTTCAGGTTACATAAAGTAGCAACCGAGTCGTTGACGTCAGCACTAACACTTTGCTTCCGCCATGATCAATTTATTACCCACACATTCGTTTGGGTGGCAAAATTTCTCCTTCCATATTTCTTCAGCTGCCACGCTTGGCTCAGAAGGAAATCCTCCTCAGTGCTGCCCTTGCTGTGTGTTCATTGAATATTGAGGTTCGAGAGACCAAACACAGCAGCTGGCAATCGATGGAATCATGAAGGATAAGGTCAAGTTCACCGGTGCATGGATGGTGCAAGCCCCTTTTTGCGCTCGAGGTTGTAGAGGACAGGCAGAAATCCACGTGGCGCCGCGAAAAACAGGAACACAAACACGAAAACTCTTTCATTTCCAAAGCGAGCATGAAGCCAGAGTCGTCGTCCCAAGTATGTTGTTCTGTTTCTTGTTAGGAATGTAGGCTCATGTGTCGTGTGTAGTTATGTGGATGAACTCGGTATCTGGACTGGAATATTTGGTCTCGCCTACCTGTCTCAGCAGCAGTTGCGATCGACGATCGCCCAAGTCCTCTTTTGACCTATGTTCTGCGTCGACACGTGAGTAGAATTGAAATTGTCTGACTGGCATAATCGACCGCATCATGAGTCCGAAATTGCTTTTTAGGTGACAGGCATTAATCCTCCCGAACGAGCCGCAGAAAATGTCTGGCGACACTAAGAAATGGCAGGAGTGGAAGAGGTGAATTTTTGAGGGTAAGCCTTTGCTTCTTATATTGCGACGGAGAGCCTTGCCCGCGGGTGATCCATTGGCGACGGCAGGGATACCGTTGGCGACGGGGGTACGCGCTGCTATCCGTTGGCGTTGGACAACTGATTCAAGTATTAGAGGGGTTCTCGCTAATTCTCATTGCAGTTCTTGTCCTCCCATTGGATTGGAATATGCGGTCCCGCATTTTCGCTCCCGTTGGCGTTGGGACGTGTGGCTGAAAGCCTGCCGGCTCCGAGAATCCGGTCCGTTGGGTTGGCTTTGTCGAAGTACCTGCTGACCTTCTGAAGTCGTGTTGTCAGTTGGGCAAGTGGCTGAATTGGCAACTAACATACTGCTATCTTGGACTCGCCCACACTGAACTGAGAAGTCATTATGTTTTCGATTACAAGTGCTACTTGCCATGGCCAGCACTTGCAGCAATTTGAATAAGTCGTCGGTCCGAAGGGCGTTAATTATTAAGCGCCCATAGCATTTGGGTCATCGTCAATCATCTTTGTGCTGCGCGTCCGTTGGGTATACGGTTCTGTCTTCCCCGTCGGTGCCTCTACAAGCGACGGTTCTCATTCCTGTCGCCTCCGTCGGATGTGCTGCTCTTATATGGATTGCGATTTGCAATTGTTTCATTCTTGCAGTAATGTCTTCTGCGCACCCCAGATCTCGAATTGCCCCACTCACTCCCAACAGCACTGGCGATCTTCATTTCATCAGGACCGTGCCAGTATTTGCCCCTGGGGAGGGTATATAAGTCATGTGCGATGAATTTGCCGGGATCATGATGTCGTTCACGACTCACGGACGTTTTATCTTGGCGGCAATGAGTTTGCACCAATTCCTTGTTCCGTTGGATTTTTTGGACATACTCACGGAGGTTCCCCTGGATTCTCGGTACCGGCGTCGATGGCTATTTCGATATCGATCATGTGGCTTGTGTTTGGCAGAAGCAGGTACTAGTACATTAGATAACAGAAACCAGTGTTAAAGTTGCATACGCGTTTTAAAAATAACCAGCAACTATGGCCTACACACCATCAACCCCTCCTCGTACAGGCCCACCATGTACAGTGAGCCGGTCCTCGAATCCCTAAGCGTCGTACAAGATGTTCCAAATACACTCCCGTCGCTCTGGAA
This sequence comes from Suillus luteus UH-Slu-Lm8-n1, assembly GCA_000827255.1. Classification (NCBI taxonomy): domain Eukaryota; kingdom Fungi; phylum Basidiomycota; class Agaricomycetes; order Boletales; family Suillaceae; genus Suillus; species Suillus luteus. The sequence continues at coordinate 35,593 of KN835179.1, forward strand.
CAGTGTTTCCACCTCCCATCCTTCACTAGCGGGGACAACTTCTGAGACAGACAACGGCGCGCGTAAATCATATTTCCTATCCGCTGCGTGTGCGTTCTTCGCGAAATGCGTATCATTTGAAAGGGGGGTGAGCGAGACGGCCCAACTTGGCGCTCGCGCGCCTGTTTTATTGGCAGCGACGGCAATGAGAGACGGGAAATGTGGATGCCCAGTGACGATCAGTGTGCCGTCCTCGTCAAACGCGATGTTGTCGTTGAAGAAGGGGAGGCTAACGGTCTCCCGGTATTTGAGTGCATTTGTGGCTGTGTTGCGGTCGTAGAAGTGAACTTGACCAAGAGAAGTGGAAGACAGTGCGAGAGTCATGCCATCTGGGGAGATGGCGACACCATTGGCGAAGGCTACACCGAGAGCAGCTAGTTCATGCGTGATTGTGCCATCAGGGTTAACTGTGACATGTGCAAGCCAACCAAGGGGCAGTCCAGTAATACTCTCAATCATCGGCAGGGCGGGTGCAAGGGGGGAAGGAAGCCGACGAGTCATGAGATGGTCATTGCTGACGTAGAACGACGTCTCGTTCGTGATGGCCAAAGCATTAGGAGACACAAACCAAGGCGATGAAAGCGTGCGTTGCCAGAGTGCCTGTGTTGGGGCATCTGGAGAAATGGTAAAATGCTCAATCGTTGTCTTTTCGCGTGCGTGATTGACTACATAGAGAACAGACGGGGCTCCATTTTGAGAGGGCGTGACCTCTATCCCAAGTGGGTGGAAGTTATGTCCTTCTGGGTATCCGTCCAATTCGATACGCTGCAAGCTATTGTCCAATGTATTGAGTAGCCAAAGGTAGGCCCTTGGTTCGGGATTGCGCAGGGGACCCATGACAGTGTTCCATGCCTTGCGGTTAGGGTCGCACCCTGCAATCACAAAACGGGAAGCTACAGTGCCGTCTGCATCCAGGTGGTCCCAGAAAGTTATGTCTTCGCAGTAATCAAGGGTATGGTCTGGCTCTTGAAGAAGTGTGCAGTGCGTCTGGACGTCGCCATTGACGTAGTATGACAGAGGTAGTGCAGGAAGAGTGAAGATGCCATGTTTAGCAATACGACCACTCCGATAGATGAACGTTGCCTATAGAAAATGAGATACAATCTCATTGCGTGGATTGAATACATACTAATAGTACAGCAAGGACCGTAAATACTCGGGAGAGCATGACTAGCGTTTAGACTGAACCAAACTTGAACATCCATCACGCTCCCCCAAACTTAATGGACTTACTTACCTATATGGAAAGGAAGTGAGTCGTCCGCAGCAGCAATGACGTGGAAGAGAAAAATAGCAGCGGGCGACTCCGTTGAACTAGGACTTAAGTAAGTACTTACGAGAGTTCAATCAAAGTTAACATATGCATCAGTGATCAAAAGTCGTCATGCCAGGGAAGCCAGAAACTCCCATGAGTTGGATCATATATCTTTTCCACCGAAGGTCATTTCCTTCCGACCCTCGGGTCAGGGTCAGGTCAAGGCCAGGTCAACTGACGCGTCGTTGACATCACGCGCATTGTTGCTCTCACACACATTTCCAAATTATGCCTGAGCTATCTTGCCTCGATTCACCTAGTGAGGCATATTTGAGATGATCATTCTCCAGCGCGTACACATTCTCGAAGGATTCGCTTTCTCGTCCACCGTGACAACTTCAGATTACAAGCGGCCTTTTGCCAACCATGCATAGCTTGACAGCGTGAGCCGCGGCTAGGCTTCATCTCACCGTTAAAATTTCCCATCTGTAGGAGCCGTTACTCCTATTAGTTCAACAGGAGACTTTAACTGGTGCTGCGCAGTCATAACTTGAAGGTCTGGGCCATGATCCAATCACTTTGGGAGGTGTCCACTTTGGCCCACTGCGGCGTTCCCGTTGAACGATCCGTTCCACAGAAGCCCTTGCGGTCCCCATTCACCCTTGAAGCTGCTCAAAGTGCCGCTAAACCGAACCGTTTTCTCGACGAGTTGTCGAGTAAGAATGTCAGGAATGAAACTTCGAAGCACCGTGATGATTAAAACCCGAGTCTACCCTGAGAGCTTACAGCAACATGAAACCAGCGAACGTACACGCTAACAAAAATTGTAGCGACTGTCGGCTCCACGTGCAAACAGGTGTCAGTGGCAATTCGTGCTCCGCAGACATGGCAAGACATGCAAGTGACTCACTCATCGCAGGCGGTAACGCGGACGCGAAACGTTTGCTAGGTTATCACAAAACACATGGCGTTTTCGTACCAAATTCATCACGTAACCCTGCTTCTTCTGATTATCTTCAAGTTAGACTCAAACTCTGACAAGCTTTGGTGCCATGCGGAGACTGCTTCATCTTCCCCATTTTCCTCCTGCGTAGCTGCGCACTCTTGGTCTTCGTTTTCTGCACAGAAGCTTCTTCATGGCCCATCTGCAGTAGGTCCAGAACCATCAGATCGATATACATCAAGATAAGGCCGTGGCCAATGTGACCCAAGCGAATGCATTGCTTATTGACAGGCGCCCTCTTTTTTTGATGGTCTAATTCTTGTTCAGATAAACATCCCGCGCCCCTGATGCTTTAGCGCTGACTAGGCGGCGCGGCCGTACATGTACGTGCAAATAAAGCCTATCAGGGAATATTTCGTGACCGGGGTCGGGGAAGCGGCTAAGTAGAATTCGCGAATTGGAAATCAACTAAATACAGTTCGCGCGAGGACTCGGAGGCTAACAACCTCGCAGATTTCCGTTTATCCTCTCTTATATTGATCAGGCTGGAGCGATGTCGATTCGTTGGCATAATTTTAAATTCGATGACTTCTTCCCAAGCTGACGCCCTCTCAAGCTTAAACGTGAGTCCAAGTCATGCTATCCAGTCCAAATTACTGATTCATCCCCAGTACATTTATGGTACAGTCGTTTTCCATGACCAGTCTTGCAACTTCAACGGCTGATCCCTTCTCCTTGATAGTTTCGCTAGTAACACTTTGGGTGAGCTATTGAGTGAATATCATCAGCAGAAACTTAGGTTTTACAAGGTGTACGACTACATATTGTGCCTGCCCGATGCGGCAAGTACATATTTTCTCGAGCGCCCGGCAGTCCTCTGATCTTTAGTCGATGCAGGTTACTCTTCTCACCGACACCCGATGGGGGGTCAGCACATTTCTATATCTAACTTGCAGCCACTTGCCACTTGTCTTCATGCTACTGAATATGCTCGGTGAGTATCCAGTACGCATTTCCATTTTTACCTTTCTCATAATTTGATGCCTCTCATTATCACTTTCAGTGATTTTTCAGCCTGATATGCCACTCCATGTATGTGCAACCAAGTTGAAGCGTCGCAGACGTTGGAATTCAACCCATCCCAATTATAGCTTTGCCGCTCTTACAATATCGCAAATACCTGTCAGTTTGGTGGCACTTCGCCAGGCACGTACTGACACTATGTTCAATTCTTCATCAGACGTAGGGATAGTATCGATGGCTTGTGCTGAGTGTGGGTCCAGCAGTCATGCTAGCTAGCGGTGATTCTGCGCTCTAACATTTGCACCGACTTCAGGCATCTTCATGGTCAGAGCATATGCAGTATGGGAGCAGGGGAAATGGTTCGCGGGGTTGGAGATTTTTACTATTTTCGTGAGATCAACATATGGGGGCTGCGGATAATGGTATCTGATTCATCTTTTGCAGGCCTATATAGTGCCGATTACTGTCAGCCTGCAACAATTCAATTCGAGAGTCTCAGGTGGGTAGACGTTCGGGTTGGACTCTGCCTGCTTCCTTACCTCTAACATACAGAACCATGCTGGGTCCCTGGAATTTCTGGATTTCTGGATACGGAGACCAGCGCCAGAATATATATAGCATTTGGCTTATTAGCTCTTGCCGAGTTACGTTCGTATTGGGTGCCTCTGCTAACACGAGCTTGGGCTGACTGCGCGCTTCTGCATGCACATAATTCAGAAACATTTTTGCTTCTGTTGTATCGCGCCGTTAAAACTCATGGTGGCTGGGGCATCAACAACCGTCTCATACGTGGTCTCCTGAGAGATAATTTGCTATACTGTAGCAGCGGCTTTGGTTGGTGCTTATACAGATGGTCCAATACATCTCACATATTTACTTGCTATATTTACAGCTTTTGCTGTCGGTATCATTCTGACCACTATGTTCTTTCCAGTGAGTTAATGCATATATTTGAAGCCACTGGCACCCCATTAACAAGAGGCGTAGTTTCCAGTTGGACACATGGTTGCAGAGTTTGTCCTTGCTCACTCTGGAGGTGATGATTACTCATTCGGCGCAGGATCCAGGTTGTTATTCAGGCTCTCCTGGTCACGAGAATGCACAGGAACTTCCGAAGATCGGACCGCGCCTTTTGCGGCATTGCAACAGATATCACTCTCACAACATGGATGATGGGATCTCTACATTTTAGGTGACGGTGTGTCCCTTCCCCCAGATCATCATGGCCGTGCAGCTGGCACCGAAGCGATGAAGAGATAAATGTGCTGCTTGGAGTGCACCAACCCGTAACTTATGGATGTGACCATTGCGCAGGCTCTCATACAGGCGAGGGCCCTTGAAGGTGGACGAACAGTGTCTATAAACAAGTTGAGTCGAACACCTGCAACATGTGTTGTAGATGTTTTTGTTATATCACAAGACTGCAACACCTTGGAGTGGCTAGACATAGGTATATAGTCCGCTGGTCGTAGTTCATCTTCGATACAACTGCCGCCTTCTGGCTTAGGGGGTTGGCATCGGGTTTTCCAAACATTAGCCGTCTGGACTATAAAGAATGTAATGATACACGAGCACCAGAAAATGCGCTCGTTTGCCGAATACTATTCCAACCACTCATCTCCGAAATCGCCTCGCTCGACTTCAAGGACCTTCGCAAAGGGTCTCCAAAGTTGGTTCTCGTGGGATATATTTTGATTGTCCCTTGCCGCAGTCCAAGTGGATTATATATTGAGCCTTTGGAAAAACAACGATGTCAATAGTTCGGGAAGGAAGATTGTTCCTAATTAGCATCTGTTGTGATTGATGATGATGTCAATGAACAGGCGTGAGAAATATATGCGGGTTTCTTCCAGTCGTCAACCACTTTCAGAAGCTTGCTCGATGCTGACTCCCTTGTTGCGATATCATCACGCTATGATGCAGGCAACTCGGGTAGCACAGTGTGTTCATATTCCGCCAGATGGTTTCGCTATCCATGGAGACCTGTGGTCCCGAGTCTTGACAGGTCTTGTATGGGCGTACCACCCTTGTTAGTTCCAAACAGGGATTACCTCTCTCCACACATCATGGTCAAATTCCGAAATGGTCCACTTTGGCCACTCCACTGCGGCTAGCGTTCCGATTGTATGCTGCACCATCCACATATCTCAATGGAGACCTTTGCGGATCAAAAGACTCGACAATAGTTCCACTGCTTCATCTTCAGCTCACCTGCGCACACAGCAGTCTATCAGATCCTCACCTTCTCCAAATCACTAGACTCTCATTTTTTGTCGCACCATAGTCTTGTATTGGTGCGCACTTCTCTGTAGGGCTGGTGATGAAATAGCTTATGATCTTCATAGCATTATGTGTAAATTTGTAGTCCCCATTCGTACTTGCTCCAAGTGCCACCAGAACGAACCGCTTTTCGACGAGAAGGAAAGGCGGCTGTCGCATGTCAATGAGAAGATTGAGGTACCACAATCATCTATACTCAGGAGTCAAATGGCTCATTGCGTTCCCAACAGCGCAAGCCAACATACACGGCACCCCCCCAGGATTGCTATTCGCGATGGTGTATCTTCAGCAGTGAACACCCTATCACTTGCAATCCCTGTCGGATCACTTGTAAACAATCGTCAGTGGAAAGATTTTCTATCATGTGCGGAGACTTTGATGTATTTCATGTTCCGCAGACATGGCAAAACACGCGAGATTCGGGGTGGTTCACCGTCGTATGTTTGCCACAGCTGCGCCTCGTGCTCTCAGCGGCATAGCCCATGTAAACAGCCTCGTGGCATGCGCAATGGTGTGCTTCGTCGATGGGAAATTGGTTGGTTTACTGGGTTAAGAAAACCTTCCACAAAATAATGTCCAGCACATGGCGTTTCTACACCCCCACTGCAACATACCAAATCCATCACATAATGTTGCTTTCAGAATCACTTTCACTCATCAGACTTGACAGGGTTTGAAGAGTCAATGGCGCGCCGTGCATGTTGGGGGTCTCCGACGGCTGGCCAGTCCTGAGACCTCAACATAGCCTTGGGGTTTATTGTTGTATACTGCGTTTAAGGCTGCGTCTTGGATCCTGTTGATGTATCATGACTTGTATGTCAAATAAAGAGGTACCTGCTAGATATGTTTGATGATGCTGAGCACATGTATCTCTTCGGACCACATTCTTGTGCTTATAGTCCACTTTCTAGCGTCAGGGTACTTGAGAGAAATGTGGGCACCCGCAGCACCACCTGCGAAAATACGATTAAGCACAAGGCACGTCGTTGAATCGATACCCGTAATCATCGATGAATCAAAGTAATGGCTACACACTGACATTATCATCAAAAGCACAACTCAGGCTGAGCCTGTATGCACGCAGCTGTAAAGAATGGGAGAAGCTGGATGTGTGTTCAATAATAATTACAGGATCTCGAATCTCGATCAAATTTCGGAAGGACTGGACAACATGTGCGTGAACCCTACCAGTGGTAGATCTCGCGTTTGGGAGAGCCGAGACTGTTCTGTAATTCACTGGTAAATGGTTTTGCGCTTACTAGTTTCACCGCTACGAGTTGTGTGTAATCCTGATAACCTCGGAGGCGAACTAGCTGGCGCCGCGGCAGACGTGCGATTTTTCAAGGACTCCGAGTCAGCACTCAAGTCTCAAGGACTCAAACTTAAAGAAGTCTTATTACGACATGGCTGTACAAGTACTGTACCATCAGTGAACTGGTGAATGTATGAGAATGACATATATAACAATACATAGTAAATAATTACTAAAATCTGCATAAATCCGCTATCGATCATCACATCATCATTTTTGACCTTGTCGAGGGAGGAAGAGTTCTAAATTTCGTACACCAAGCTTGTGATTGGTAAAAGACACTCGCTCATCACTCAAGGTCAGATTCGACGGGAAAGTAGAGAAAAGCTAATAGTTCAACTAGACGGATGGCAAGCGCCATGTCAGAATGAAGTTTCGCGATGTCGAATACAAGCATGAAAGTCTGGATCTTCTAAAAGACACTCACTCATCACTCAAGGTCAGATTCGACGGGGAAGTAGAGAAAAGCTAATAGTTCAACTAGACGGATGGCAAGCGCCATGTCAGAATGAAGTTTCGCGATGTCGAATACAAGCATGAAAGTCTGGATCTTCCTAAGGACAGTAACGCCGTTCAAAATGAGCAAGAACTGACTCACGAATTAAGCTTGCAACATCAGCAGTAAGGGCGCCCACTGTTAAATCCAACATATCTCTTTGGAAAGCCAAATTTACCTCACTTCAAGGAAAATTTTCCATGCGAGACTGAAGGCCAGTATCTTGCGGGCAAGGATTATATATTCAGCCGCGCGCACGACTAGAAAATCATTCCGCGCTTCAACTTCAGAGGCTATCTTTTTGATACATCTAATTATTGTCAGCTTTATATGAATTGGGAATGCGTGTGAAGAATCTATACCTTTGCGCAGCAGCTGGGTTTTGTTTTGACAGGCAGGCGACAATCAATTTGTGTCATCCTTGAGTCTCAAGTCGGAGTTCTCTGAATCACTAATGGCTGGCAATGGTATACCACTTACGACTGTGTCCCAATAAGTTAGAGTTATGCGCGAACCCTGCATCGTGGTAGCAATGTACCTTAACTTCAAATTCAGTAGTGGAGGTTATGTGTCAACTCCGGTACCCAGCTTACCGTTCCATTGCCGTGGTATGTATTGTGCCGTGCATCGTGGTCCTGTCGTAGCTGTGCACAGCATTCAGTTATGTCCATAGTTGCCCTAAACTCCCTAGATCGAGCTTATTTGTATTAAGCACGCAAATTCATGAACTGGCGCTTGAATCACACAATAAGCGTGAATATTTGGCCTGTAAGAGGTGTTCATATCTCCGCTGTACCCTCTGAATCCAGCCTAAACAACACATGTGCCTTGCTTACCATTTGATTAGAGTAGGGCACAGTGAACCATGCGTCCACGTTATTTCATGTCTTTGCACGCCGTCATGGGAGTTCTCGGCGAAGGCACTTGAGATCTTGGTGGGTTAGGCTGCTGATCCGAGGCCAAGGGACATCAAATTGGATGCGTCTTTCAATTGCGCGAGATCGCCGAGGTTGCAACACATTTCTTAAACTCAGACTATTGAAACCAAGCAGGCGGATCCACGATTTGGAGCTGAAGTTGTGCTGTGAGTGATCGGACTTGAGACTGCAGACAGCGCCATCAACACCTTATATTTTCTGCATTCAGCCTGGTGGAACCAGGCAAGCAGGTGTGCGACTTTAGGCTTCACTTGTGTTATCAGCCAAAAGACTAACAGCTGCAGGCTTTGCCGTAGTCGCTCTAAATTTCCTACTTTCGGCCATTTGAGATCACACAGCTTGATTGTCCCATACTATGTCTTCGTGTTTATTTTGAATGTTGCCATTCATGAGAGGTTGTATCATACCAAAGATTGAATCAAATGTTTTCTAGAATCATTACCACATTAAAAGCAAACTACTATAGCAAATCAACGTGGTAAGGGTGATAACTTAACACTATCAATAGATGCCTAAGGTGAATCAAATTCGGCGTCGGCACGCTGCGCCCTCTGCCTCGCTAGGGCATTCACTGACATGTTGGCCCTTGCCACATTGCTAAGCTCATTGCGGTGATTCCTTCCAAAAACCTTCCTAAAAACGAGAGTTCAGCTCGGGCTGGTCAGCAATGTAAGTGACATGCCTAGTCCACCACTCAAGGAGATTGTCAATTCTGCGGTGAGCTTCGCGACCGGGAGGCCGCTCGAAGAAGTCCACGATGGTTTCCCAGAACTGAACATAGTCGAAGTCCCCGTCAACAGACCGCCAAGACGTAATAGAAGACAGCGCGAATCGCACCTGCCATGATATGATCATCAGTTATCATTCAAATAAAAACAATACTATGAATTACTTGACATGCGATGTATGCGATTGAACGAGGTGTGACTTTTCTCATCTTGATGATTTCCGCGACGTGTTTTTTGACTTTGATTCCGGAGGAAGACTTCTTGGCGCGTCTATTGTTTCGGATGACGTCGGTACCGTCACCATCACCTTCGACATCCCTTGCTGATGAAGGCGATGTAAATACAGCTTTATACCCCTAAGAAGAATCAGCAAACTTGCTGTCCGGCTAGAGCCCAGTGCGACAAACCTGAAGAAGAATTTTGCCCTTAAACAGGCCTTCCTCTAGATCGTCCGGATTGGTGGTGTACTTGTCATACAAGTAGGCCGGAAAAGAGAGGTCTGTGACGACATAACCATCCGAACGATCTCGAATGCCTGCCTTTACCCTGGTGAATGATGAGTATTTCTTTTGGCAAGTCCAAATGCGCTACTTACGCTGGGTTGTTCCAATCCAGTTCGGCTGGGCAGAGCAACCTGCCGCACGCATCGCTGGTGAATCCACGAGAATGTTTATCCTCGGGGTCGACCGGTGGATCAGGCTTGAATTCACGATTGATCCATTCGGATACAAGTGTCTTGAGCTTAGAGGTGTCGTCACCTCGAGCGCTGTCAGCGCCATGCCGCAGCTAATAAAGACTTAGTGAGAGAACCGACTGTCATACACGTGGGTGAAGCGTACCATTTTTATCATGTGCAAATAATCGTCATACTCCAGTGCGCAGCCCTTTTTATGAAACCATGGTAAGGTCTGCGTAAGGACGACGTATCCTACTTGCAGGCGATCCTGTCTAGATGCGCTGATTGGCATCATCCACGATTCAAAAGTAAAAAAAAGTACCCTAGAGTGGTGTCCTGGTCCTCTTGAGAGTCATCATATCTTCTGTCGTTTTCAGCGACGAGGTCCTCGACATTGTCGAACAGAGCGACAACCCGTCTGAGCGCTCGTCCTTGAGCCATGTAGTAATTTACTTGCCTGATAGACGGTGAGAACTGGTAACTCAATGCAAGTAATGGGGAACATACTTTTGTTTTGCTTCCCGCCCCGCCTCGAGAGTCTCGAGTTGCTCCTCAAGTTGAGCGATTCTCCTTCTCTGTCGCGCCTGCACAGCAATTATCGTTTCGGACTGCCGAGGGCTGCCCCCGTCCTGTCGGTCCTCATCGTGAGATGGGTTGCCTCCATCCTGCCGGACTTCGTGGTGTGACGCGCTACCCACGACAAGTGACATAAAGCTAGAGAGATTAGATGAAGTAGAGAGGACAGAGCGAAAAGTAGATGATAGAGAAAGAGGGACAAGAGTAGGGCAATAACCAGCCAGGTCGCATGAGTCTTATATACCGCTAGGCGTGGCTAACGCTAGTTTCCTAAAAACGGAATGTCTCTGCAACAGATTACCGCAAGAAATCAAGCGACTTGGACAAATGCCTATCTGGGAAAACAACAAGGCTATTAGAATAGCCGGTCCTTCTGAAAACAGAAATTTGGGCTGGTATCATAGTCAGGGAGACTTAGTGCTCACGTCAGGTATTACGTGCCCTAGAGTATTTTTGCGAGGCACGAAATCGCAGACTTCCCGAATACTGCCTGGACTCGGATCTTGCAGCCGTCAGTTCATAAATTTGCATGCAGTGATGCCTTCCTGTAACGTCGACGCACATTTCAGCTTCTCGATTGTGTGCAATAAACATGATACGCAACTATGACTAGAATTCAAAACATAAGTGAGTGATGTCAGGTATTCGTAAGCCAAATCATACCTTGGCTGCATGTGACAACACACCCAGTGCTATCTTTGCATAAGGATGTACCTGTGGAACTAGATGAGTTCAATTTCAATTGAGAGGAGGGGCCATACATTCGCGGTCTTTCTGGTGACTGTGTCGAGTATTCTGAGGGGTTTGAGATAAGTGTCCTGGAAACTATCAGCAGCATTGAGACAGCGTGGTGCGTCTTGGACAGCAGACGCCACAGTTATCGCATATCCCGAAAGTGGGTGCATGCGCTTTGCAGCCCGAAGTGCTGATTGGGTTTTAGCCTCTTTCACATCAGACGGAACAGCCTGAACCTGCGCGACCACCAACATTTAGAGAGAGCACAGACACTGAAGGGTAAGAGTGACAACCTACCTCAAGATTCGGGGGTGTAGGGCTACGGCTGCGGGAATCTTTCGAACGCTTATGCCAATTTTAGTGGGATGCTCATTGAGTAATGATAACTGGATGCTGTAAGTCCACTTGATCAGAAGACCTAAAACTGATTGAGGTGAGATAGCGTGGCAGGGTAAACAGGTGGAGACATCTACAGACATGGGAGAACCTCAGGCTATCATGATCATTGTCCTTGAAAGTGGGTTCACTTTGATGCAGAAGATCGGTGTCAAGTTGCGTGAATAGCTAAGTCTGGTGTTTGGTTGATGGTAGGCAGGCGCTCTAAGTGACTAGGAGACTAGGTGTGGGGTAGTGGTGGTTGGAGCCATGGGCGGGACGCTTCGAGGGCGCGGTTCGGTACAGCTGGGTGTCGACAAATTAGAAAAACGTTGATTGACGAGGTCGAAGAGTTGACTCGAGTGGGACAGAAAATACGGCCCATTAGTTTGGCTTCTGAGATCAGTGGAAGGTTAGAGAGATCAAATCAGGGGGGGGGGGGGGGGCATGATTATTACATAATCTAAACGACGACTTGGGACACAACATCAACGGAAATTCTGCCGGTAGCAAGCAATCACTCCTGCTCCTTTAGGGGCTACTGGTCCAGCTAACGTATCTGACAAGGTTTATGTCCCTCGGGAATGTAACCACTGCCAATCCTTCCCTGCGCAGTCATCAGCTAATTGCCGACTCATTGGCCGATGATGGTGCTGCTATCCACCAACTTGAACGCCTCATAATTTGAAGCAAGTCCATTGACAGTGTGGTACTGGTATGTACTGCTATCGCGTATAGCTTTGGCAATTCTCACCATTGCTCTAAGCTCGGGATGCGTATTCAAAGCAAATCGAACGGCTCACCTTCACGGCGCTGTGCACTACAAAGAAACAGTTCCTGAAAGCAGGCGTTTGTGTAGACTTTCTTCAAGGTTCTCGCCAGGAAGGCTGTCCGTCCGTCTGAGGTGAAGATCCAAGACAAGGACACCTTCCTGAATAAATGCCTGATCTTCGCACGAAGGCAGACGGGGATGACTGTACGCCGTCTGACTCGGAGTGTTACAGCATCTCGAAGGAATTCTCTTTTCACTTTTATTGCGGCTTGGTAGGGGCATGCAGGTCTGAGTCGTACTAACCTTCATGAAGGCCATCACACCGGATATGGACTCTCGGACTCCGCCATCGACGACGCGATGACGAAGCTTCAGGACGATTCGGAAGAGGGCATTCCTCCTGCTTCATCATCGCACGGAACGAGTTGCTTGAGGAGTACAGTATACTCTCTAGTTGTAGTGCTCAGGAATGAGTGTTATTGTCTCATACTCGGTGTTCCTAATTTATCCGCACCTGTAGTGACTTCAGTGGTCCATGATGCTGTTAATATATACTTTCTCCCGCACTTAATCTCAAGTTCACCTTCGAAGACAAAGATAAGTTCAATTCAAGAAATAGAATGTGGTTGGGAAGGTGCTTTTAGAAAGAGACTTCTTCGTCCTCGTCACTGTAATCTTCGCCGTCCATTACTTCTGAGTCCATGTCCTCTTCACCAACGTCATCGTCACATTCCAAGTCGTCATCCTCGTCACTGTAGTCCTCTGGTTGATACTCATATTCTCGAAAATCCTCACCACCATCTAGGTCCTCTTCATCTACAGCGCCTATGACTTCGGTCCCTGCCAGTGAATCTGTACCAAGGGTGTCTTGGGCGATCCTCCGAAGCACGACTGAATGGCCGATACCCAAGTCAGTATACCGCATGAACATATCTCTATCGACGAAGCTAGCTCAAAATTGTGAGGACTAATGCACTAGGGGTAGTAAGGAATATTCACACTTACATCCCGACATAGTGTTCTTCCCAATCATCTAGCTCCCCCCCAGGACGTGCCAGCGACTTTCCGTGGCGAAGCGAATTTATCCCTCTTCCCGAGTGAAATGCAGGAATCAGATGCGCCCCTCTAATGACTTGCCCTGGGTCAAGAAAACCAAAGGCATCTGGGTCTGATTCTTCTACGAAGGCAACCTTCGGAAGGCGAGCGCATTTCATACCAGATCTATGATTCCGCAAGGGTGCCAGCCACCTAACCCACAGAGCGTCTAGGTGCTGCTTCACAGGCGGGTGCCCATCATTGATCCACACCTCCATATGATAGATGCCTAACACCCGGGCATACCAGTATGGGTGCCTAGGATTCACCTCCCCTGACAACACCATGACATCCCCATGAGTTTGGGGGTTGATGATATCATACTCACGCCTCAAGTCATACGTAGTGAAGTGTACTTGCATTGTCTGGACCGAGTATATGGTGTTGTTTGGGATGATCACCGAATTGCGTTCCTGGTCGGTGAAGACATGATCACAATAAGTAACGTCTAGCTCCCGCAATCGATAGAGGATATGATCCTTCAATTTCGGCATGAATTTCTGACGAACACCGTGAGCAGATTACAGGTGCGTCAAAGTTAAATTCTACCTTGACGGCTGGATCGCCCTCGTGTTCCCGGATAAAGGCGAAGATCGGTACTGCGTTGTTGCGATTAGTTGTGATGTGATGATGCTTTTCCAAGGAAGTTAACTGTAGGGCGTCAGCTCCTGACTGATTGCCTGAGGGCGAGGTTCCTTCAACTTCTGCGACCTGCCGCAGAACACGACGCCTACGCTCGTGCTTTGCTAGTTGCGCTGGGGTATCTAATTTGCTTGTCAGTGGATAAAAGGCCTTCAGGGCCCTGTGAGCAAGCTCTCCCTGGACGAACTAAACATCAGATATGTAGTGTGAATTGCAAAGGTGCTTACAATCTGAGTGGTGAAAGAATCTGTAGTTCCGAAGAACCGGATGGTTCGCACATAATCGCCCATCGCATGAAATTTATAGGTCCTTAAGTTGAACTTCTTCGGCCGCGTCCCACTCGATTCCGCGGAGGTGTTGTTGCTTTCAGAACGTTCGTTAGCTTTTCGTTGGCGAGCAGCTCTTTCTCTGGGTAATTCCACGGTGTTGAACTCAGTACAGGTGTAGAGTTGGAACTTCCTCAGCAGCCCAGACAGCTTCTTAAAGGTTTCTGCGAGGAAAGCAACACTGGACTCTGAATGAAGCCTGAGCTTGGCGAGCGCATGCCACTGGGCAAAACGATACAATAAAGACTGTACCACAGCATCATGGGGGGCCGGGAAAAGTCCTTCAAAGGCCGGAATAGCGCACTAAGAAAGCATCAGTCAGCATAAAGTAGAATATAAATAGATAGACAACCTGTAAGATATCTTCAAAATCACGCGCCGCTAATCTCTTCATCTCAGAGGTGTTGTTTGCAAACGTGCGAATCACACCATTGCCAAAAGTCGGGATCTGTCGAAATCTATGGAGGGTTAGGAGTAGAATACTAGTTAGCAGGCAGCAGCGTTACATGTGAACTCTTCATACCTGCCGTCCAGAGTAAACACCAACTGACTGCCCCCAGGGATGGCGTAGAGTAATCTGAGCAGGTGAGTAAGTAGCGCCTTCCAGGTGCCCAGTTCGCACTCGTGCATGAAGTCGACCACGAGCATGTTAAATGTATCAAGGCCAAGCGGTCCAAGCCTTTCGGCGAACTGATTCTGCAGTATTTGGCGTGGTCAATTCATAAAACATAAGGAAGGAAACAGTTTCACTCACGAGAATGGGCACCCAGGAGCCCTCGCTGAGAGTATTTTCTACCTTTGCACCGTCGACGGTGCTTCCGTCGTAGATAAACTCGCGAGCCTTCTTGACTTTCGCCATAGCATATATCCGAAGGTTTGTCACTCGACTTTTCATGTCCTTTACAAGCCCAAGAAAACTAAACGAGTTTTTGGGCGTGAGACAGCGGGGGCAAGGGCATAACCCCATGTCCTTGATAGTTGCAATTAAAACTCTGTAAATCAATTGTAATCGAGTGTTCTTGAAACAGGCGTGCGGAGCAACATACTTTTCAGGATAATTGGCGGAATAGGTAAAGATTCGAGGAAAGACCCTCCGCCGAATTCCGTCGGCACATTGAAGAACGACCCCGTGACGATATGCATGAACGAAATCTTCATCTAACAAAATTGCCCAGCAGGAATGAAACAATTCCCTGCGGCAGTGGGCTTGTAGGGACGCTATGCCGGTCTTCGATATGCGAGATAAATTACTCAAAACGTCTTTTACGCTATCGGGAAGCTGATTTCATCAACAGCAGAAGGCGAGTGCGTTGAATGCAAAAAAAACTCACCGACGGCAAAAATCCTACTAGATGGCAAGCTCCTGAATTGGGTGACGCCCTTGCATATTTGGTCAGATTTCCGAAATATAAGTATATCGGCCAGGCCTTGGCAGTCCCAAAGTTTGCCAGATGAGTCGCGTCGGAAAAAGCATCAGACCAGCGATGACACGCTCCAGTGAGCACCCAGGCTCCCTGGGCAGCTTCTGAATGTGGTCCTGTGCTTCCAGCCATGCGTCGGAGGTGTAGAGCTCGTCAAATATCCACTCTTCGTGGCCGTCCAAGAGGTCTTTCCATAGCCGTTTGAAAGGGAAGAGATGAAATGCCTGAGCTTGAATATCTGCGAATGCAGCGCGCATTACTTCGACAAGAGGTCGGTAGTGAAATCCAGGAATGGTATATGGCCGCGGGCCGTCCTCCTTCGACTTCGTTGGAATATTGATGGTCACGTCTGCCTCGATCCAATCATCAGGGAAGGTGATCTTTTTCCCATCCGCATCTCTATCCAGCTCTCGCAAGCTTCGCTTCACAGAGAAGTTCTCAAGGTGCTTGGGGTCAAAGTCTTCCGCCAGTATCACATCCTTAACTAGGCGTGAGACTTTAGTTTCAGACAACAGAGCACCCCCAGAATTCATCCAGGACATAAGTCTATGAACGGTCATGTTAGGAAAGGGGTAAGGAGGTGTGAACATCTTTTGTTGAGAATCAGATCCTTCGAGTTGGCTAACCGTTGGAGACGTTCTCGCAAGTAAGGAGGATGGAATGAATCTATCTGGCTCGAAGGAGGGACGGCGAGGGTACAATCAACAGAGACCGAATGAGTTGTAGGCAGTCTGTAAAGTGTCCCTTAGCGTTAGAAGGACTCGTCGAATTCTGGATTGGGCGGGTAATGAAACAGAGTTTTGAACTGATGGAATGTTAGCGCTATCCGAGTGGTTGAGATCGTCTTGTGAAGGTTCGATGTCACGGAAGGCTCTCGGAATTCTTCTCATAGGTAGTCTAGTTTCGTCTGAAAGGTCTCAGCTCGTTGATGGAACGATTGCTACTCAGGCGACACCTACCTAGACCATCACGATAGTCCGAGACGTTCATATTTTCTTCCACACCCTCCATTTCCAAGTCAACGCCAGTAGGAACGCTTTCAAGTTGCTCTGGAATTTGCAAGTCTCGGGGCCTGAAGGCACCGTGCAAGCTGTCAGACATAAGGATGGGCCTGCGGAGTTTGCCACTAGCAATTGGCTTCAAATTCGGGTGATCCCTTACATGTCGAACGGCGGATAGTACTCTCTAAGATGAAATTAAATGATGGGGTTCAAGTTTGACGCAGAAGAACACCTACTGGCGCATTGGCGATTGGGGGCAGGCTCGAAAAAGCGGCCTCTTTCGCCCGGTCTTGTCTCCTCTGACTGGCTAGAGTGCTAGATCTCTTATAGAAATGGCACGTCGCGCGATGCCTGCTGAGTCCTCGGTTGTCAGTCGCCCTTTTCCAAGAGCAACCTAAAGCGTCACAAGTCACCATTGCAAGAAATAGGAAAAAGCCAGCCCAGAACGTTTGAGATATGCGCATTGCGCGTTCAAGTCACTCCTGAGCGCTGAGCAATTGGACCGTTGTAACCGTGATTATGCAGGAGTAAGCAAACTGGTTTCTACTTATCCACGACCAAGCCACGACGGTCAAAATTCCCCAAATCGGATATAATGAGGCACAGCACGTGGTTTCAAGTCAGTAGGCAACTCGCACCTTAGCTGGTAGTCTGGACCTCAGGCCTCAGGCCTAGATGCACTGATAGGTTGTAATTAAGCCAAAAATGTAATGACCATTTCATATTGTATTTAAGTCTGAGACGACGGTCACGGTGAAGGCATCTAATTACACCTGGTAAGTGCAGAAACCAAAAGGTGCACCGTGCAGCAAACTAGAAATATGCGCTAAAGCTTCAAGTTGCGGCAGAACGGAAGACGGACTCCAGAAGAGCTACAGAACAAGGGTCTAATGAGTGAAACAGATGAAACTAATTGATCTCTGCGTGGAAGCCAGGCGCCTCACCTGCCTATTGCCGGGTCATGATCCTTGTGAATCCTAAGTATGCAAGATGAGGTTGTCTAAGTAGAGTCGAAGATTTGATTTTAGCTGTGTCTTCGACAAGTGGCCTGCAGTCTGCATCGTCCACCTCCTGCCGCACTTACCGCTGGCTCAAGAGTCATTGTCATTGATAGTGCTGCCGAAGTCCGGTTCGGTCCGGTTCTCTGGCAAAAATTTCCGAACGCTGAACTGAACACTAGGTTCAGGTTCAGCTGTTGGTCGAACTCTGGACCGAACGCCTCTGAACGCGTTCAGGAGGTCCGGTTCGCGTTCGAACCGGGTTCGACTGCAATATTGAGGTGTTGCATCGACGATGCCCACCACGTCCACCAAACTGTTCCCAACACTGAGCTCCAAGCCTTGGCAATGCATCGAGAGCCCACACCTTATCCAGGAGTGCAGCACTCGGACCGTCGTCATGCCTGTGGGCCGTACCATTGGGGTGGAGTCCGCCCTCCGATCGTTGATGCCCGGTATTTGGTGCAAGATGACGGGTGGTGACACCACCCTGTGGAGATGATGTGATGATGATGGGGACGGGATGACCAGAAGCTGGGAGCGGGAGAGGTTGTGCTGCTGCAACACCTCGGCGAGCACGAGGTACGTATGGCGTGTAAGTTGTTTGAGGAGGCATGGACGATGAATGGCGTGGAGGAGGCAGTGCAGGCCCTGTACGGGCAACAGGTGATGGAGGGGGTAGACGAGCAGAAGGAGGGATCAGTGAGGAAGGTGGCGAAGAGATAATGCTTCCATGCGCAGGAAAGGTAGACGAGTTGGGGGTAATAGGGACCACGTCTGGGTAGTCTCGGACCATGAGAGCAAGTGCGACAGCTCCTGTTGCATTGATGCGATTATGGCGCAAAGAGACACTGCGAAGAGATGAATGACGAATAACTCGGGCTGCCACACTTAGCGGAAATTGGCCAAAGTGTGAACACTGATGGCTTACCAAGTACGTCCAGCGCTGGTACCCTGAGAGAACAGTCGTCTAGACGGAGAGAGATTAAACCAGGCTCAGGTGCTGTGGTCAATGAGACTACGATATAGTCTACTGCCTTCTTGTCTAGATTTGTTTGTGAGAGGTCAAGGAATTGTAAACTTTTTGCCTGGCAATGGAATACATGAACAGATGAATTGTCATTTGCAGAAATGACGCACTTTTGAGGCATAAAAACCAAGCACTTTAAATGCGGGTGTTTGTAGGTGACGATTTGACGCGACAGACAGGAAAACGAGGGTGCCAGGTACAAGCAGCGCATGAAGCATAAGCTTGAAGCTTCTCCACGGCTATCTTGCGATATGCAGGTTCTCCCAATGTGGACTCCAAGAACAGGACGACTCCTCTGAGGTTCGAACCCGTTCAAACCTATTCACCATCAGCCAAACCCCGAACCTGGGACTGGGCCATGCGTCCGGTTCGGAACCGGACTGCGGCAGCACTACTCAAGACGGCCAGCAGCTCCTTCAAATAAAGTGATAACCTGGCGCCAGTTAAGCTAAGGAGGCCAGGGAAGGGATGTAGAAACCAACTCACTGATGCCGTGCTCCCCGTGACCCTGCTCACTCTCAGCAACTCGTTGACGATAGCATAAACATGACACCTCCAAACCTCCAACTCTGCACAACAGGGGAATTAGCAAACGCTTCAAGCACACATCCTCCTTGACGTCTGTTTTGTGGACATGGGGGAAAGGGCAAACGGCTAAACCGTGCACAACGTGGAGGAATGCGGACGTCGCAGGGGGGCAGATGTGCCCAAAAAAAAGGAGCAGTGCTCACTAGCGCTCACCCATCGTACATAATGCGTGTAAAAAAAAGGTAGATCTTGGGCAAACAACATATCCAACGATTACTAATCAATGCGCTGTTTTAACATTCCCACAGTGCGGAAGTATTCCAACAGTTACTACTAGTAGCTTACTGACCACTTCTGAGATTTGAGGACTCGGAACGGCTGTCTTCATTCATCCATTCGTCTGCCTTCCTCGCGGCGGGAATGTTGTGTATCGTGATCGCCCTCGAAGGCCTTGCAACATCCGTTTCAGTCTACTGTGATGCTCTGCTTTGAGAGCTTGCATTGATTGATACTCGCCCTGTCACTTCTGATTTAGGGTCACCGGTCTGTTTCTAGCGAGTCACTGCGCCATAAAACTTGAACCTCCTGCTGGTATGTGGCGTGCACTGGTACGTTTGTCAATGCAATGTCTTGCGCTCCACTTTCGGTGGTACATAATTTATTTTCGGTCTGATGCAATTTAATTCGTTCTTTGTGAATCTAGAGGAACCTGACTTATATAAAAGTGCAAAGTATGATCCTACTCGAAAACAGGGAAACTAACAGCAATTAGATCTCAGAAATGACCTTGATCCCCGAGGAGATGTTTTTCCCAACGTGGGTGAGGAAGAAATGTCAATCAATGCAAGATCCAAGGGAAGACGCGCATGTAGTGAACGCAGAACAAGAAACTAAGTAAGTGGCACTGGCGGATGCTCAGTGCGAGTTCTGTTTGACCTAATGTCCAAGCCTTTGCCATCGCCGCTGGATTCTTGGCCATACTCAGCAAGGTCAAGGACTGTTTGCCACTCGGTGCCAGTCTTCTCCCGGCGGATGCGTTTTGGAGCTGGACCCATATTTTCCTTGTTGGAGTGGGCGGTGTTGGCATCATCTGCCCCCCTTTTCATCATCAAAGGCAAGTTTGTAGCGGGAGAGGTTTTAGTTTTCATATTATCGTTGCTGCCCGTGAACTTAAACTGCTCGACCCCGCCCCCGCGTAGGAGGCCGGGTGCACCAGTCTTCTTGACGGTCGGAACGGCGATTGGTACCAACTCCGAGTCAGAGCTATGCGATGCACCTGACGCGTACATGGCTATAGGCATGGTAGACTGCTTTTGACCACTGCAGCTGCCGGAGAGGGGAGTCGGAAATGAGGGCGAGGGTGAACTCCTAAGAGGGGTGGTGGTACTAAAGTCTTCAGGTGAGCAAGTGACATGGTCTATCACACGGGATGAATCTTACTCCAAGGACATCAATACGACATTGTCACTCCCAGCCTGAGGCGTAGAGAATCCATCATGATCCCGTTGATCGTGTTGGACGCGGGCGATTACTTTCTCATCCCAAGATTTTTGGGGAAGTGTGCTGCTAGTTGTGTGTGGGTTGGCACTCGACATGCTAAAAGCTGGTGGAAGGTTCAAGGTAACAAACTGACGAGCTCTTATAGTAGCTAGTGTCACTGGTCACGCACTGCGTCCGATCATACCAAACGTAGTAAGTGATCCCGTTTGTAAATGCTGTGTTCCGAAGATGGTAAAATCTCGTTGTGCCTTCAAGAATTCCATGAAGCAAGGACAATTCCCGTTTTTGGAATGAGGGCGATATCGCTAGTGTCTCTAATTTTATAAAAGTATAGATTCTGGAAGCAAAGAAGGCGGTTCCCATGTTTAGAATGAGCTGACTTCAATGTGTCTCCACCAATACTCCTAATAGTAAAATCCTGCCAACGCAGTGACCTGCTGTTCCTCATCGTGACCTAAGAGCAACCTTCCTGGACGCTTCCAACATGCATGACAACTCAAGATGTACGTACTAGGCGCTGATGTGCGTTGCAGACGTTACTCACAGCGGCGTAGTTAGAACTATTGGCAACTACCATCAATTAGGTGGCATGCTCTCAGTTTTCCATTGCAAGTCTCCCTCACACTCGGAAAGATTGTTCTGGCTGATAAACTTATGATCATTCCTTGAACATAGCACTTGCTGCAAAGCGGATATCCCCCATCGGTGGGTGACTCTATGAAACAGACTGTCGCAGAGAATAGCACGCACTTACTAACTTTGCGTCCAGTACGGAGGATCTCCACCCAAATCTCAGCGAGACATTAATTTAAATTCCGGTGCGTGTTACCAATTCCTCAAATCCCATTTTTGGGAAGTGCTGAGTTTCAAAGGTTCCTTAAGCAGGAAACTCTGAAGGTTTGGCAATACCAACCTTGAACGACTTAGGCGACCTTCGAAACCACGTAGCTAGGAGTAATCATCATGTTGTGTCCGCTTGTTCGGTAGGTGCTGATTCAGTGTTGCAGACAATTTTAAGCGAGTCACGAAGTGACTCGGAGCACGGATATTTGTGTTCACTGTGCGCTACGTGAGTTCTTCAAACTCCGGTTCGTATTTACTAATCGCTTGTGCATTCAAATCATGCTTTGTTACCCAGAACCCCATCCAAGTTGTTGAAAAATGAACATGACTACTGTTGCCTGTGATGATGGCCACCCCACTACACCTCTTCGATTTTCCAACGACAACATATACCCCTTCAAGTTTGATCAAAGCTCCCCTCCACTCTCTCCAACTCCCGGGCTCTCAGAATCAGGTCTGATTAATAATCTATAATGTGCTATGGTCCATAGGCTCAAATATGACTATGACAGCTTCCAGCACATCCTCAGGCTCCGATGCTGAAGATCACATGTTACCTTTGACGCCTGATTCCAAACGTTCTTACCGCAGAGCACGCTGCGCGCCTATTTTTCATCATGGATCACCAACTACAAGACATTCTAAGATGAAACCCAACCGAGGCTTTCATCCCTACTCCCGGCCACCCTCATGTTTCGAAGAGGAACATCTAGGCCATAAATTATCAGGCAGACCCGTCAATGATGACGAGTCGTCAGAACTGATGACCCCCACGGTAGGCCCCGCTATTGGGTACAGTTCTAGCAACATTTAATATGCATCTAGGCTCAGGATGCGTACTTAAAGCAAATAGAACAACTTACACCCGACTCTTTCCGCCGCGCTGTGCACTACAAAGAAGCAGTTCGCGAACGCAAGCGCATGCGCATGTTCACTGCGGCATGGGAGCTCGAGGAGACCAAAAGACTGCGCACTTTCCTTCAAACCGCAATGGGCGGTTTGGAAACGGAATTTGTAGCAGCGGAAGAGGAGTCACGTTGGCTACTCGACATGATCGTTGACCGCCAGAAATTAGAACGTATCGAAGCAGACACCAAATACATTGCCGCCGTCTACGATAAAGACAAAAAATGTCTCAATCGAGCTGATGCGGAGTTGGCCCTTCTCAAGGGCAGCGTCACGCAGAGGCCAAGCCCTAATGATGAATGGTAAGCATTTTTTCAGTAATGATTTATCATGTAATCACCAGTATATTCGCAGATCTTATGCGCTACGAATAACTAATGTCTCGATGAAGTGGGAGTTGATGAACGAAATAGGTTGTTGTACTTTGAGTTTTACTGAATACCCTTGCCGCTGTACGTTGTGCTCTTCACACTCGCTTGCAGACGCCTTCTGTAAGGTGCTGCGCCTAAAGTGACCGTTGAAATATTTATTTGTGACTTTGCAAAAACTTCAGTGCAGTGAGATATCATGATAGTGATTACTCCAGTATATTTTATATGATGTAGGGTATCGCAGATGCTGACAGTTTCGCCGCGCTCAATTATTTTTGACAAAGTAAAAATCACACCGGGGTGATCCCCTGGGCCTCGTTATTGTAGCTCCTTTATTTACTGATATAGTCTCGTAAATGCCATGCAATACAATTTTTTTAATCGAAGAAATGGGGTTTAAAAAGCAGCGCCCAGATACGAACACCAATCAATCTTACCATCAGCCTCGATCCATCAAGACGATGTTACCCGCTTACGAGGGCGATGACCAACAGTTAGTAGAATCGGATGTCTTTTCCATCGACGGCGAATACAACTTGAATGTTCTCTTCAACGATGACTCTGGATTAGACTCCCATCTTGACGATCACCGCTACCGTGATCTACCTCCACATCTAAACCATCTCCATACTGACTCTATCTTTCAGTCTAGCGAGTCGGAGACGTCAAATCAGCTTTTGATTCCTGGGGGAAACTTGGTAGAAGAGACTCACCCTACTAGTAGTACCTTCTCCCCGTCACCTCAAACTTGGCCGCAGACGGAGCACCGGTTATACCAAGACGCAGCCAACCTTAACACTGCGGCGATGCAGTCAACCTTTTACACAGTGGATAACCCAAGCACTACTCTTCACTTCCTACCGCCACCTACCAGTACTAGTACCGTGACTAGTAGTCAGCTGCCGCAAGCCAACCATCCAGGTGGTACTGACGGTCAACACCATGACACAGACCGTCATCCCAAAACTGGCCAGACAACTGTGCCCTCCCGAAATGCAGGGGAGGGCTCAGAGGCTCGCGGTAGCTTCCAATCGCCTCCAGGCGATCATCGTCAGGCGCTGCCGTCAGTCTATGACACAACATTCGACCCGTCAAATATTGGCAATTACCTAACCGGGTATTCTCCACCGGTCAAATCTACGGATGGATTGTCAACGTTTCCGCAGGGATTCAACCATGATACAAAGCCACTGGGAGAGCCCTTACCAGTCAACAAGAATCGCGGAGCGCCAAAGAAAAGTCGCTTCCTGTTTCACCCATATTCCCACCAACGAGCAGATCATGAGGTGAGTGCGGCGCTATGCACCAGTTAACTTGCTGATGGCCGCCGCCTCGTGGTTGTATATGCCCAGACTTCCGAGTCTGAGCCGCCCATTGTTCTACTTTCTATCTATACCGAAAATGATCCTTTGCACGAGAAAATCGTTAAGGCCGCGCTGGAATATGTGATTGACTACGCGGTTAATGGCCATAGCCTCCTGAAACAGAAGGAAAGAAAAGGGTTAGTCGAGCAAGCTTTGACCAGGGCGGTCGACTCCGTCTGTCATCATACGCCGGCGGGTAAGCATGTACTTCCCTCCTTTTGATGAAAGACTTACTTTCAATTGGCTGCGCATCAGAGGACAAAAGAAAATGGGTTAAGAAGAACAAAAAAGTGCTCTACCAAACGATTTCTGATCCTTTCAAAAGGATCATGTCTACCTGCAAGCGAGTCGCACGTGCCAAAATTCAAACGGGTTATGACTTGCGTCCTGAACCTTGGTCAGATATCTCCGAACTCAATCACCAGAAAGAAACTACCCTGGGCCTCATCGATGACAGCATTTTTCCTCCTAAATTCAGCGTCGGGGACAACGGTCGTCCGTTCGAGAGTAGAGTGTTATGGGACGTCATTCTAAACACCCTTCAAGAACTTGGGTACCAACAGTACCTCAAAAGGCTGGATAATATGATGTCCACAGCAACCATAGCTGTGTACTGCGCGTTGTCAGAGCTGTCAAGTGGAACACTGATAAACGTTGAATTTGAGGCCGAGACCTTCAGAGGCCAGTATGAAACACTGAAGACTCATATCAGCCAGAGAATCATCTCTGACAAAGAGTTTTCGAGGCAATGGTATGATTACGAGGAGGTGACTGTTACTAGGTTGCGTCAGATTTAATGATTCGTACTCAATTATGATCATGATAACGTACCCGTCGGACAATACCCATGTACTACCAACTTCACTACTCAACACTAGTCTCATCTCAGCGTCAGTACTACAGATGTAAAATTTAGATGTGATTCACCTGATCATGACTCGATATGTGCAAACTTCTATCGACATTGCGTTCCCGAGTCGACGACCGGACGCGCCAGTCCCTTATGTTACCTTTGAGGTAGGATGCCTTGTTTGCTTGTTTCAATGTTTGTGTATCTAATTACTTGTATTTGCGCAGTCAGGGTCAACTGGCATGTCTGCAGTGCGTACTGTCTTATCATTAATTATGATTTCACCAGCGCAGGGTAGCTCAGAGGGCCATTGTACCAGATCTCTCCGACCGGCGTGCTATCCTGTCACATCTACATCTTCAAGTTCATATCTTGACGCTCGAAGCCCTGCCGTCAACACGCAGTTCAAAGATGCACCTGAAAATACTAATAAAATACAGCATGTACAGCTAACCGTGACTATCTAGCTTCACTTTCACGATCTCTTCGCCTTCGACAATGATCATTTACTGTCCGCATTATCGAGCTCTGTCGACGCATCTGTCCAGACAGTGTACGTGTACTAGTCAAAAGCCTTCTTCGTCAGCGCCCTAACTGAGTCGAGCACATCGACAAAACGGAGATGTTGAACTCGCCGCGCTGCATAGTACGAGTCAGACCTCGCACTCATAACTTACTTTGAAGCTACTCTTCATTGACGACTCACTGGCAGGTGCGTTTGTTCCCTGATTTTAGTTTCTTCTGATATTAAGTTATCACTCAGGCTCAGTAGCAGGTGTTAGGAAGTCCAGTCTTTTACTCCGCTTCTGCGATAACGCATGGACAATAATGTTCATCAACACAATCGGGATCGACTTTAAGATGCACACGATCGAGCTAGATGGGAAGTGCATCAAGCTTCAAATTGTGGGTCCATCTCACCCATCCTGCGGCAAGCTGCTGATTCGCACTCTTACCCACAGGATTCTGATGCTGTCAATCAGCCGCAGGCAGCCACAAGCTCTTATCATGATTTCCCAGCTTCAGTTCCCCCAGCTTCGCATACCTGTTATCAGCAGCCCAACAGCTTGGCGGTTTATGATGGTCTTTTCGAGACAGGTGCGTACTCATCGAAAGTCTGGACCGTTGTATCTGACGTTCTCAGAGTCAGGTCCACCCCCGAATGGGCAGCACAACGCTGGTATCTCAGAATTAGCAATGCGCTATATGCCTAGCCAAAGCAATTTGTTGTCATCGATGAGCATTCCTGTGCTCCCTGCGCCTGTTCCGCGACAAGCATATCTTGGATCATCCATCATCAGTGATTATGAGCGCACGTGTCAGGAACAGAAACAACAACGACAGGCTTTGAGAGTCCAGACACAGCGTTTGCAGAACCAGAGGACTGCAACCTGCAGAGGTATCACCTGTGATTGGGTTCACGGATCTATGGGAACCTGAGGATGAGGATGCTGAAGGCGAGCCGGACATTGCAGCTTTTAATCACCATGGGTCCAGCCATCACTACGGTTACTACAGACCTTTCTTTTTCAGCCTACTCAGTGGTTGTCAAGTACTAGTACGCATCCGAACTGGCCCGGGGATTTGGTGCGATTCAAAGTCATCATCCTCAGGCTTGTGAGGTAGACGTTGATGGTGAGATCATTTCATTTTATCACTGTCAGCTGAAACAAAATCAAATCATCTTTAGAAAAGCGCATTATACTTTCAAGCTAGATAAGAAAAATGGTTGGATCTCTCTTGAAAGAGGTTTGGGTTGCCCCTTGTGAGCGCCAAAAACTCTTCATGGCTGTATCTTAATTTCTTGCAGTGTGTTATGTGTTATTGAAAATAGTCATATCTAGTAGGATCACAGAGCTACAACCCCAAGAACTTTGGAATCCACTGATGTGATGGCGCGGATTTCATCTGGCCCAAGAAAAACACACAAATCAACAAGGCTTCCTACTGGATCAAGGTCAAAGAACCGCGCATGCCACCCGATGATCCTTGGACCTTGGGCAACTCGCGCAAAGCCATGGCAGCACCATGTCTCGATTCCCAGTTTGCAGAGAACAAGTCGACCTCTAAGAGGGCTACAATACCCTGCCACATCCAAGCCCCCAGAATGACTTCCAGCGCATGTGATTGTTGGGCTGCTTTCGGTGACACAGCGCCACCCTTTGATGGGTCTATGATAACCTTCTCCTGAACGAATGATTTGGGAGTGTCAACGGGGCTATCTAATCGTGACCTCGGCGCCTCCTGCGGTTCGGATGATCGCACTCTGAGCGATCAAGACAGTGAGTTGCATAAGGAACTGTCGATGCAATTAGACCTACTTATTCGATGGCCTTGCAGGAGTTGCGTTATACTTGGCGCCGACAGGAGGTGGAGGGGGTGCCGTAACAAATGCAGAGTTGCCTGGCTTGCGTTTTCGTTTGCACAGGCACCTGTTTTCATTAACTGCTTCTTTGTAGTGCACAGCGCTGTGGAAGTGAGCCGTTCTATTTGCCTTAAACACGCATCCTGAGCTTAGAACTGTGATGACCAGAGGCACATGCGATAGCGTGCACAGTGTTGTGCCAATGGACTTGCTCCAAAGACTGATGGTTAACAGATGCCTCGGAATGGTTGCAACGTTTGACCTCCGAGTCAGACCGAATTCCTTTCGGTCTAGCGCGTCGGAGATATCGGAAACACCTGCTAACAGCTCCAGTGCACACCCGACTTGAGTCCGATTTGCCTTATCTTCTTGTGGAGGCGAAGAGCTGACTGGTGTCACTGGACTCAGACAAAAAATCAGTCATCTGACTATCCCTTTGAAAATGGGCAAGGCGTACTGAGGCGCGTCGAGGGACTTTTCTGGTTCGCATCTGGAAGGCGTAAGGGCTCCCTGCCCCATTCCGGGTGACAAGGGTGCCATCAACTCCTTTTCGGTTCTTTCAGAACAGAACGTGCATGTTATTCTCAAATAACTGGAGGGCGACCCATCTATCCAAGACAATTCGTAGGATGATCAACTACTTCACAAAACCCGTATACTGTATACCTCATGCATGGATGAGGCGCGGCTTGATTATCTTGGCCAGGAGCCATTACAGAAGTTCGTCAACACAATTCGGAAACTTTACAGGGGGAAGACTACTCAAGCATATATCATGAATCCGAGACAGGGTTTATCCAACGCTCTAGGTTTCCTGCACTCTCGGGGTAAGAGTTGTTAATTTTACTTGATGTTGCTTGTTCGCTCATGCCATAACTTAGGTGTCGACGCACTTTTTGATTTTAGCATTGAAGGCGACTCTGGTGCTGACCCAAACAATATGATTTCGTGGTTTAGTCAACCCAGTCTGGAACTCCCCTCCAAGGTCAGCTTCCGAATTCTCAGAATTCTCAATACATCTAACAAGTATTAGGAGTATTACAAGGACAAGAATATCATCATCGTATATCAGGATGTCATCGAGCGCATCCTGTCATCCTTAAGGGATGACCAGGTTCTGAGTCAAGAGAACCCAGGAATCATCCTCCAGATGGGAGAACTCGAAGATAGCGAGCACGTATGGCCCCCCTGGCCCTGGCCACCTTGGGATGAAGAAGGCGATGACGACGACAATGAGGATGGTCGGGAACGCAGTCCTGGAGATCATTTCCAGAACGCTCGCGAGCTTGCGCACAAAGTTGTCAAGTTCGAAACTGAAATTGCGGACGCGACACTTGACCTGTAAGTCAATTCACATCCCGCCATTGGCAGTCTCTCACTGTTTGTATCGCTAACAGTGACAAGTTGCAGTGTACTACCTGGGAAGCATAACCCCGCTTTCCAACTTCGAGGGGCTAGATGTAGGTCCTGCAACCGTTCTCACATTCCCGCTAACTGAAACTTGTTTGTATTTAGCCCCGTACTATTCGAAATCGAACAAGTCCTAGATTCTATCTTGAGCGACAGCGAGCACGATCATTGTGCTGTCGATTGCATTTACCACCAGCAACTGCCCCTTCCTTTTTTGGAATTGGGGCATCGCAGTTTGGCTAGATCTTCCCGCGCATGACACTTCACTAGGTCCTGCAAACTGTGTCTAAACCCCCTTCACTTCTTGGAGGCGGTTGTGAAATGTGCTGGCGTTCTCGGACATTCGCTTCTTCTCATTCTCTTGTTACAGCGGACGTGACCCCACCCGCCGTTCTCCAGCATCATCAGGCAAATCATGATGATATCGTTCAGGAGGCTCGATCTAAGACACCCGGATCGTCTTGCCTGGATGTCTGTACTCATCAACTACCCATTTAGCGTCTCTCACACGACTTTGATAGGCGGATGCTACGCGGTTCTCAAGGGACGGTGACATTGAGGAGGGGCAGGAAGATTTCAACACACACTTTTTCAGAGTAAGTAGCCAGCGGTTTGTCTTGTATCGATTGACACTAATGCTGATACATATATGCAGCCTTCCGAATTACCTAGTCACCCTCCGCACTCCCACAGTTTTTTTTTCCATCGCATACGGCTAGCAATTCCTCGACACCACCGTGATCTACCGGTAGAGCAGAAGCCCTTCAAACTGCATAACTGGTTTAGGCGTCGCGCTCGATCAAGTGTACCGTCGGATCCAACAACCAGCAAACTCACCGAATCAACATCGGCTGCAACGATGGAACATCCTGAGGTCGTCGAGGTTCACGCCGTGCGTGGATTCCAGGTAAGCTCCATTTTCTTGTTCTGGACGTCCTTATTGATAGCGATAAACGCTATAGCGGTATGTCGTGTCGGCTCGCAGAAAACGGACCAATCCAACGGTAGTGGTGGGCGGTGCATCTCCATCCTCGTCACAGGCTGGCGCCACACCATCGCATACGGCGCCTGGACGTTCTCAACATGACAATGCCGGCCGCGACTCGGATTCAATACAAGGCTCTTGCAACAAGTTCCTCGACAAAATATGCTTTCCCTGCGGGCACTTTCACGACTAAGAGGAATAAATGTTTTCTTTTTCCCTTTCGCACCTTACTTCACGTCGTTTACTTCACGCCGATTGCTTCACGCCCTTGACCTTATCACATCGAAACTCGTTCGGGTTTCGCGATTTAGCAGAACAGAGACTTACACGACTGATTCCAAATGAATTTCTTTTTAACAGACTTTACTTTAAAATGTTGTGCCCCAACCCAACCCTGATTTCACCAACGCCATGAGCGGTGACGATAGGGCCTTGCCCGGCGTTGTCCGTAGCAATGGCCACGTGTGTGAACATTTTCGTCAACAAGATCCTTGACGACCTCTTCCCTCCTCTCTCTACCCCCAACCACATCTACTTCCCCCATCATGATTGTCCATCACAATCCCGACGCTCTTAACCTCGATTATGATAGTGATGACTTTTTGCAGGTTGATTCTGAAAACGAACAAGTCAACAATCATCACACTCCTGGTGAACTCATGTTGATTCATTGGTCGAAGCCATGACGTTCAAACACCTGGTGTTTCTTCCAATGATGAAGCACGTCTTCACAGAGCTCTTTCCTCGACTTTAGCGACCTCGTTCCGACCTCCTACTCCAGACTCTCCATTAGATACCTCTCGGTCCCAAGAACAGACGATGCCAACATCTTTCACTCCACCGGGAACGCCGCCAATGACCAGTCCCGCTCCTCAGGATGGATCTTCTTCTGAAGCCATTCCCACCTTTGCACTTACAACTCCACTGCGTCGTCTTTCAATCCCTTGTGTTTCAAGGACTTGTTGTCTATTGCAGCGGTCGTCTTACTCGCGCTTGGCTTGTTCCAAGATTTTGGGACACCTCAGCCTGCCGGTGAACCTTCGGTGGATTGGGTGGAAGGTGTTACTATCATGATCGCGGTTCTTATTGTCGTAAGTTAGCTGTGCCTCCTGATGTCACACAATCCTCAATTTTCACAGGTCGTTGTCGGCTCGAGCTCGAAACGATTGGCAAAAGGAGCGACAATTCAAGGTCCTAAATGAGAAAAAGGCCATGAATTACACCATTGTCGGATGCTCGGAGCACAGCGGGAACTACGTTCCGGAAGACATACTGGTGGACGCACCGCAGGACCCGTCAAGTAGATGGAGTGGCGCGCAACAATAACCTACAGCGAAGCGATGGATCCTGCTGAAGTTAGAAACACTCAGTGTTGTCAGTTGAGTAACTGCTGCGCTTCACAATCTCGCACGCGCTGACATGACATACCCCGCTCTTGATGACATGAAGAGAGCATAACATTTGGAAAGGTGATGCCGACCAACCTTGTCATCGATATGAAAACTAAGTCTGGCGGATGAAGTTTAACAGGAGTATGTGAGCTCATTCCTCCAACATTCGGGCTCTGAATAAATTCAACAGAACATCCATGCAACATGAGGGAGTTCAGGGTGTATGTAGGCCTGAATCCACACCATATGATGCAGGCGCTGCACGCTCAGCTCAAGGACGATACCATATACGAAACATTTTCTTTGAAACATGTGAATAGCGAGGGCATCTGCTTTCCGATACGGTACATCAAGATCGTACCAATCTCGTGAGTGGGCATGTTGCATTCGTTTGTTTGCTAAAATATGTACAAGCAGATCTTGATCCAGTCTGTCTATCAGATCCCATCGCATTGCACACCAACTACGTCCTTTGGTTCTCCGCACCCCGGCAAGTGTCGTGGACACTGAAGCACAACCTCTTGGCCAGAACCTGCTGCTGTAGTCACGAATCAACCCCTCCTTAAACTTTACCTGCCGGACACACCCATCAGGTGTCTTGAGGCGCCTAGCATCAAGTGGCTGGAGACGTCCACAGACCCTGACGTGTTCCTCGCCGCTGCTAACCTTGTTCTATCTTGTTCTCCAGTGGCATTCAACGCGCCTTCGACTTTACTAAGGCAGAATTATCAAGACAATAAGTTTTGGAACAAGCGGCTGTGTTGTACACTTGTATGTGTTGTGTCGTGCACTCGCGTCGTTGTGTCTTGCGCACATAGCAATTGTATGTATCTCGCGCAGTATATTTGAGCATTCGCAATGACCAACGCTTACTGGCCGTGATGGCGCCATGTCACATCATAGTCAAAAGCTCCAACACTAACAATTGTTTAAGAATTCCGCTAAAGTCATTTTTTACGGGAAAGCCTTCTATAACCTTGTAATTCAAACATCAATGAATAAAAAGGCGAATGCCCAACATCCTGGGCGCAGCTACCCTATTACCCGTTACTGGCTGTGATGGTTACAAGTCGCACCTTGGTCACAAGCTCCGATACCAATATATATTTGACGTTCAGTGTTAAGGCCGTTTCCCAGCAGAAAGTCATAAATAGCTATATAATTTAAACCATGCATGATGACAAATGGCAATGGTTAAAACCGGGGACACGATTTCGCTAGAAAATCTTGCTGGCTGTGATGCTGCAACGTCGCAATGCTTTCATGACCTCCTCATTGTAATCTATATTTGCACATATACATGCCTATGCATCAACAAGGCAGATTTCTACCACTATAAAAAGTGATTTCCGGTAAGAACATAATTCTGTGCGACTATCGTTCTCACGGCTACCATATCAAGGACTCATCAATTCACTGATGACAATGCAATGCAAAGCACATTATTCGATGCTACTACACACTGAAGGTAAGCTTCAAGTTGTACCAGTTCTTGCAAAGACGCTCGTAGCGTTTACTGAATACCTCCAACACACGTACCGGCGAGCAGGCAAAGTGTAGTCAAGACGGTTTTAGAAAGCACAGACTCCATTCTGACCTTCGATCACATCTGCGCATGTCACTTCCAATATCACCAGCATACAATAAGTACTACCTACTCGACGTTTAACAATAGAAACGGTCTACCTAAGCCAACCGGAAACCCGAAGTTGGCTGCGAAAAGGTGTATAAATGGACATTATGACAGACCATGATGGGAAAGAAATATGCCGCAGGAGAGCAGACGTACAGGTGTTAAGATGACACCAGAAAAGAAGGGAAATGAGAGCTGATAATAAGGAAAACAGATAAAAAGGCAGATAATAGTTCAGAATATATTTGGGATGAATGTTCTGTATCCTCGTCAGCAACAAGGACAAAAGCGAGATGGGTAGACACTTACACTGCACTCATTCCAATTGCGAATGCCGCGACACCCCATGCAAATGATTTTTGCCTTGGCTCCAGATGGAACCTTCCAACTCGCTTGTTTGTTGCGATTTGCCTTTCCTGCACCTCTGGTTCCTTAAACTGGAACCTAAATTCAGTGCCCTCATCTTCATCATCCCTCGGGCGCTTCAATGTGTCGGTCTCCATCAATGGCGTATCTCTCTCCGCCTTCAACCGCTCAATTAATTCCTTCTGCTCGGCTATGTCCTGAGACATATTTGGGTGCGCAATTTCAATTGTCTCCACCTCTTCCTCCACAACAGTCTCGTCAGATCCCCCTGGAGTAGTAACCTCAATGATCCGCACGGCTCGCGCAGATGACTTGGGCTTGGGAGATTTGGGCGGTGGCGAGATAGGTGCCGGTGAACGACGTGCCGGCGAGCGAGGCGCTGGCGATTTGGGCTTGACGGGTGACCTGACCGGCAAGGAGACTGGGACAGGTGCTGGACTCTTTGTCCGTGCTGATCGGCGTGGAGGAGGCAAGGTGGAAGGTGCAGGATCTGTGACCGGTACGGGAGAAAATTCCCGCCTGCGTTTGGGGGTCGGAAGTGTGATTGACGGAGCAGGAGTTGGGAGTGTACTGCTCGCAGCAGGAGACGATCTCGGCACTGCTTTAGGTGTCGTTTTGGTCGAAGAGCGACGGTAGGCTGCAGAGGGATCGGGGGTGGCCTTGGCGACATGAGGAATGACGCCCCCCAAACCATATGTTTGTGCGAATTCGGGAAGAAGAGCGACCTCAGAACTGACCCATGTTCCGGCAAGACGCACGATGGCAGGTTCCTTAGCGGAGCCGTTATTCCCAGCGAGATCGTAGGTATCCTTTACCCAGACAGTTTCGCGACGTTCATCAGCTTCAGAAGCAGTAGGGAAGGCGGCCCGGAACATGGTAGTCAGACTAATGGCACCCGTATCAAACCGTCTCAAGATGAAAGCATGACCGCCGGGCTAGAAAAGATTGATCCATTAGCTATTATCAAATTGGATTTAACTGAACATACTGTAGGAATCTTCATGCGCCCCACCTTAGGAGGGGTCAGGTTGTGATAAGGATGAGATAATCGATAAACGTACTAGAACCTCATGGCCATCGCGATCCAGGGACTGATATTTAACAGGAGGCAATTTAGAGAGGTCGACTAGGCGAGGGTCAGGACGTATGCAAGTATTTTAGAAAAGGACTTACGCGAAGCGATATGAGGATTCTGGTGTTTGAATGGAAGTTCAGGTCGTGGCGGCAATATTGTTGGAGGCATCGTAGATGATGACAATCTCGTACAGTTAACAAGTTAGAAGAGATACAAGTCAAGTCAAGACTTGGGAAAACCAGAACCAGCTGCAAATATAAAACGTGCAAACTGTTGGTCACGTTTAAAACGCGCCGTGTGAAAATCAACACTTACCATGTGGCTGTGTCATTCTCTACTTTCGCACTCCGCTTTTGTTGTATGCTCTTGTCCATGGACCATGGACCATACAGTGGTAGTGGTCAATTTTCAAATGGCCTGACCATCATGCTAGGACACAATGGCGTCCACAATATTGCGACCAGCCTGTTCACTACGAGTCTCAACCACAAGGCAGATGATCACACCTGGTTACAGGCAAATTTGGTTGCCCGTAATCGCTTGTCGTCATTGCGCGGTCCCAAGTACTGACCCACAGTGAGGTTTCCATTGTGGGCCAGAAGTTGGACAATGTGGAGGTCGGTACTGCACACACCCAACGACAATAACTGAGTGGATGTATGATATCATTCTACTTGTATCTGTAACTACCAACCGTCTATCAGCACAACCAGAAAGCGAATACACTGTATACAAAGATAACACATGCGACACATTGATTTTTCTGTTCGTCTTCGTCAACTCATAAAATTTCAGGCCGTCCAACCAGTGCCTCCACAAGATCCTTAATCTCCGCCCACCAAGCTGTCTTTCCTCTGCGGTTCTTCATATCTGCGTGTTGCACCATCTCCTGGACCGGCACCCATTTAAGAGCAGATCCTTGTATCGTAATAACTGCAGCACTTTCGGGTGGCGCCTGCTTCACTTTGCCAGCTTGTTTCTGCAGGGCATTGTGATGTTCTTCAAGGAATGCCATGCATCGCAGAGATAGACGCGCAGCCCGTGCGCGATCCATGGGTGATGGGATCCCACCCTGCAAGGTGTGTCCGAGGGAGGCGGAACGTGAATCGAACAGGTTACCGCCTTCTTCCTTGAACATCTTCGTCACAACATCAGTGGTGTAAACCGTCGACGCGCACTCATTGCTGGGAAAAATCTCAGCAAGTTAACCGTTCGAGTTGAGAAGCAAACTGACCGAATAACCATACGTCCTTCACTCTTGCCCTTGGCATCCATCCCATATCGAATCTTCAGGAATTTGACGTCCTGGCGAAGGGTATCGAGGTTCATTCCCTGCTCTGGAGTGTAGACAATGCTAGCCCCAGTCTGATTAGGTGCACTCGTCAGATTAATATTCTTTGGACATTGGCAACAGATCACTCACTGCCAACGCGCCCATGGTGGCGAGGTACCCACACTTGCCACCTTGCGTCTCAACCACAAACACCCGGTTTCTACTCGCACTCGCACTCTGTTTGATCGAATCGCATGCATCAACGAGCGCGTTCAAACTTGTGTCACTACCCAAGCTGAACTCCGTCATCGGCACGTTATTGGATATCGTAGCTGGGAGATGAGCCATTGGGATGTGGAATGCAGGGTAGTGCTTCCGCCCAGTCTCAAGGATCAGCAGAGCGTTGAATGCCTCAAACCCGCCGATCATCAGGAGCGCGTGAAAGTCATGTTCTTGGAAACGTGCAGCCACTGCGCCGAGGTCAACGTCTGGAAGGGTACGGTTTGTGCCAAGCTCAGAACCGCCACGGGAAGTCCAGGCATCGACACCGAGCCAGGAAAGCTCATGGATGTTGTCTTCGAGCAGACCGCGGAAACCGTTGTGCACTGCAAGCGGGCGATGGCCTTGCTTGATACAGTAACGTACTGCAGCTCGGGTAGCGGCATTCATGCCGCCAGCTGGGGCGCCCATGCTACGTAAAATGAGAAACATTCGTGATATATAAAATAAAAGGACGTACTGCATGATTGCAACACGCATTCTCTGGGTGATAAGATATCAGATTAAGCTTGACGGCATACGATAAACTTACTCTGCAATGGGGCAGTTGCTTCTCTTTGAATAGCGTCGAGGTGGCAAAGAAACCCTCCAAGCCCTGGTAAAACTCGGGGTCACGCATGGACATTGCTTTTTCAAAGTCCTTCGCGCCGATTGCATCAGCTACCGCGCGGGTCATCGCGACCGCCTCCATGAGTGGCACACGGGTGATTTTATTCTCCCTAACACCAATCATGTACGATGGAGTGTCGGGCGTAGCCTCTAAGAGTGCCTTGACAGCCTCCTCGCCTTGTAGCGTCGGCTAAATCGAGCTGCAATGAACAATAATGAATGAACGAGTCATGAAGACCTACTAAAATCCTATCGAAAGCGCAAGGCCTGCCACCACGCTGGGTATGTCCAAGAGTTGTGACACGTGTGTCGAGTCCAACGCGTTCAGTAAGGATCTCTTTGACGTATTCTGCGCAAATAGGCTTAAGATCCGCATCTTGCGCACCCTCAGCGACTATGACGATTGTTTTACGCTTGCCAGCTTCTCTGTGCTGTAAAGGAGGCTTGACACAACAAAAGAGGTTAAAAGGAATTCAACTTACGCTACGAATGGCTTCACACATGTCATCCTCCCAGGTCCCCCCAGGGATAGTTTGGGGCGGGCGTTCTGGGATAAAGATAAAATCTGCTCCAGAACTGAGCAATCATAAGCATTATACATGTGTATATATCGGTAGTCACAACGTACCTGATGCCAGCAAGCAAAGCGAGCCAGCCACAGTGTCTTCCCATCACCTCCAGCACAAATGCACGCGAGTGACTTGCAGCAGTCGAATTAATGTTATCGATAGCTTCGCAAATACGGTGTAATGCCGTCGGTGCACCGATAGTAAGATCTGTCATGCTCATGTCATTGTCAATGGAGCCAACAAGGCCAACAATCTTGAGATGTCCGTGCTTCTCTGCCTGCTCTTCTGTGATCATACCCTGAGTGAGCAGTTGTGACACGAGGGAAGGCCATTCAGAGCGAAATAGGTCGGCACCGGTTAGGGAACCGTCACCTCCACAGACAGCAAGGGCGTCGATTCCCTCTTTGATTAGGTTGTGGGCAGCAGACAGACGACCTTCTGGAGTACGGAAGGCTGCAGATCGAGCTGTTCCAATGAGAGTGCCACCCTGCCGGGTTATAGTCAGTATACATGTATTGTTGGGGAACATGCACATACGCACTTCAGCAAACCAACCTCTGACATCATCCCACCCAACACGAACGATATATCGACCTTTCAATGTGCGGCCATGGTGATGATCACCCGTACCATCTCGTAGAAGGTCACCATCTCCAAAACGGAGATTCTGCGTAAGATTGGTGGGTACTCCTCGATGAGCGCATTTTAGTGCAGATGCATCGGTTGGAAGATCTGCATGGATTGCATGGGCCTGCGTATTGCCCCTCACAAGCCCTTCATATCCTTCCCGTACAATCCATGTTTCGCAGCCTCTGTCACATAAATGTTGATGGAAGTCGAATGTGATGAAGACGGGAGAATCGGAACACACCTCAGGATGCCGATCTTGACGATGGCACGGACGACAGCATTCATGCCAGCGCTGTCGCCTCCCGAAGTAAGGACTGCAAGCTTCATTTTGCCTGTGGATTGGGACGTCGCGGGCGTAACGGATGAAGAAGGCATTTAAGGTGCTTGATGGCGATAGTGAAATATTATTGGGTAGAGTGGGCTGATCTAGTGTCGTACTATGGCTGTATCAACTAGGAACAGTCTGAGGCTATGGCATGCCACCAAGTTGCCAACTAGTCACGGTGGTACATATCGTATGATCTAGCGTAACTACTATTAGAACCGACTTAGACGTTTTCGGCTGTTTATTCGGATCAGCTTTTTCCTTATCGAACGTTCATCGATGCATCAGCTGTTCAACTTCAACGATTCACTGATCATGATGATGCGGCGGCCGACATCCTCAACCTTTGACTTGGCTCTCACTGCTATGTGCTGTAGTGCCACAGACTTTCTGACAAGATTTTCTTTTTTGTAGGCTGCGACGGTAGCATCCTGGATTTTTATTGGATCGGTCAGGGTACCGGGACCCTCGCGCACAGCCTGCTCCCTTCAGTAGAAACTGCCAATAGTCTTCTGCTGCGGTGTTGCTATCTCGTAGGAGCAGTCTCAAGTTGTAGCTGCACGGGGTTAGAGCTTGTCACTGCATGTAGCAGTCGTGGTTGCATCTAGACACTGCCGCTGTGCCACTCTCCTTTGTCTGATATACTATCAGCGCCATCTCCAACACACCGTATTTTCACCGTATGATTGGGTTGGATTTGATATAGTATTATCACATTTGCCTCAGCTGGCTAAAAAGGAGCGATGGGCACTGGTCCATCTCAGCAGATGAACTATGTCTTCCATTGTATCGAGTTGCTGATAACTCCCCATAACAGATCTCTTGATGTCTTTGACCATCTGAATCTCGGCAGAATTGCAATCGGACATTAGTTCTCCCCGGGTCGAGTAACGGTACAGACTACAGGGCGCTTACTGAAAAGTTGGTATCGGGATTCGAGTTCAGAGGGTTGCTCTCAAAGGTGTATATCTCCCCAGAATACACAATGCTGTGTACGTCGTTTACGCAGTTGGGGGCCTTATAAATACTCGAGCCAGGGTGCTGCGAGCTGTACAATGTCATGGATCGAACGTTACTCAGATGGTCAGCATGCATGACTTCATTTTCGCCTTAGCTGAACCCAAACGACGGGGTCCTTCAAGTCCCTTGGCACCTAACCAAAATG
Source organism: Suillus luteus UH-Slu-Lm8-n1 (assembly GCA_000827255.1). NCBI lineage: Eukaryota > Fungi > Basidiomycota > Agaricomycetes > Boletales > Suillaceae > Suillus > Suillus luteus. Next base: position 74,691 of record KN835179.1, read on the forward strand.
TGAAATCTGTAGTATGCCCATTAGCGAATTGGCCTCAAGGACAACAAACTCGTGACAAATTCTTGCTTAGCATAATGAAATTTGACGGCTGTGGTCATGTCATGAACACAACGCTTGGAACTTGAAAGTTGACTTCGGAGTGCAGGTACCAAGCTTGGTGAAGGCATTTTCAATTGCCAATAGACCTTGGTTGCAGGTAATCTGCTGGCATTGCAGATATGATCTGTTCGAATGAGGCACAACCACGCAAGAATCTCAGAAGACCTTCAAAACTTGGACAGCTCGTAGTAAGAGTCCAATTTCCTCCTAGAATGTGAATTCATCATGAGCACATTATCCAGCATACTAAAGCAAGGCGCCTTCCTACTAACCCTCCACGTTTATTTGATCCCATATCACATCCTCACACATAATGCGTTTCTCCTCTGTCATTGTCCTGTCCATCGTTGCTACTTCAAGTTTAGCATCAAGCACTGACACAACCGATGACGATAACAAAATGTGTAGCATTTTTTGTGTGAAGAAATCACAGTGCGCGGACTGCTGGCCATATCAAGAATGTGTGAGTATCAGTAGTTTTCCTGGACATGATAACATAACTCACTTTGCACTGCAGAGCCCATTTTTCCTCTGTTTAGTGAGTCACAGCAATGCAGTATGGCCGTTGGCACTGACGCGTGAGTTACTAGTGATTGGTTGAGCCGATCAAGGTGCATCTGCAGGAAAACATCGGTCCAAGAGTCGGCGCGGAATTTTCGTTCAATTAGGAAATGTCTATAGATAAGACTTGAGAAGAGTATGAAAGAGTGTGCAGATCAGCCCAGTCTGGCACTGTCAAAGACTGCGACTCCTACTGAATAAAAACACACCGTGTCACCTAGGTCCGTATACAACTTTCTCTCACAACTGCGCTTCTCCTCTGCAATCATCCTCGCCGTTGCTGCTGCTTTCAACGTATCATCAATCTCCGCCACGGCTCATTGACGATAAGGCCTATAAATGTCCCAATTTTTGCACGGTCAGCAGAGGCTCCTTGGGGTTTGCGTGAGTGGTATCAGTAGCCGAGCGCTCGTCGATGCCGCTTATGATGCATGATGCCTCGCCTGGTAGTTACTCCTACTCATTCTGATCAGTATGGGTAAATCTTGATATGGTAAATACCTCAACGAACGCATTTCTTCACCCACTTCCTTGGACTGCAAATCTCGGACTGTCAATTTTTTACACGAAGTTGGACAAGCGGAGTATGAACTTGAAAGTGTTCAACGTTCATCCGAGTCATCATGATGGACTTGGGCGATGTGTGATCATTTGAGGTTGTAGGGGCGCTGACGCTTGCCCGCGGACGACTTGGTCGTTTGCTTGGACGGTGCAAGGCTTGCACAATATCATGGGTCGAGTGCTAAGTATTTGCGAATATTAATGGGTCGGCGCGCAATGTGCGACATGCATGACCATATTCGCTTCTTCAGTTGAGTCGGATCCGAGCAATGATCCTTCCTTCTCAGCTTATCTGCAGCTTTTTATCATCTCACATTGTTGGTCATGGCAGTCGGCGAACTCTCCTTTACAGCGCGGTATGCTCGTCAGCTCATTCGCGAGTCCATTTCTCGCCAACTCTGTGCTCTCCGGGAGTCCCACAATACAGAACAACCCACTCTTCCCCCGGGTTTAGGTGGTATTGGCACCAATCGTGCTTCTGAAGGAGGTCATCTGGATGATAGCGTTCCTCTGGATGTCAAATTCTGCATTGTTGGTGCTGGAATAGCTGGGCTGTATACTGCCATGATTTTAAAAGAACTCGGTATATCGTTCGATCTCGTGGAAGCCTCGGACCGCGCTGGGGGACGTTTATATACTCATAAATTCAGTGAGGCTCCTCATGATTACTATGACGTAGGGGCCATGCGTTGGTCCGAATTTCCGGTGATGAAAAAGTAAGCAGGACATTTTGGTTCTGAGCACAATTCTAACATGGACATCAGAGCATTTGCTTTATTCGAAGATTTGAACGTTCCCTTAATTCCTTACTACATGAATGGCAGGAATACACCGGTGATGTTCAACAACATTCTGGGTCCGCCTATGGATCTTTCGGAGTACGACCCATATAAGTTCAGCGTCACGAATGGTGGCATGGTCCCAGATGAGTATGAGGCCATTCTGTTTTGTTACATGAGCGAGGCGCTAAAATTTGAGGCCAGGTATGTGGCTATCGGAGTACAGAAAATCCTTCAGCAGGCGTCAGCTCCCTACCTGCAGCTTTTGAGGGCAGACTTCGAGCAAGGGTTTAAAAAACTCATGGAGGTGGACGACTACTCTATCAGGGAATACCTACGCGTGTACATGTAGGTCGATGTTCTATAATTCTCCATCATTCGTGTTAAATGATCATTAGGCATCTTGATTATCATACCAGTCAATGGCTAGAGACAAATATTGCGTACGAGGTGCTTCGACTCCATCACGATTCGCACTGACAGAGATATCAGCCCCAGCGACTTCTTTGACCAAGCTTTTACTGAGTATATTATTCTGACTGCGGACTTCCACGATCCGGGAGATTATGGATGGAAGTGCATAGACGGCGGCTCGTCAGTTGCCATTTCTGCTATGCTGAACAGGATTGCTCCTTATGAGCCTGAGTATCGCACTACGGTCACTCGTATCGCTTTAAATCGTGTTCATGCAAAGGTGGAAGTCGAACTCGTCACTGCATCGGGTAAATCATCCATCCGTCAGTATGACTCGGTTTTCAACACTACTCCCTTGAGCTGCTCACAAAACATGGACCTTGTCGACGCCGAGCTGCACCCTGTGCAAAGAGATGCCCTTCGCTGTTTGCGATACGATACATCCTGCAAGGTCGCGATAAAGTTCAAGACCCCTTGGTGGATCACACGATGCGGCATAACAGAGGGTGGTACATCGTTCGGTGATATCCATATCCGCACATGTTGCTATCCCTCCCACAGCATCCACGACGATCCGAAGCAGCCAGCCGTGCTCATCGCTTCATACACAGTGGGTCAGGATGCTCAACGTATGGGGATCCTGATTAACCGGGACTCGCCTTCTGAGGAGTCCCGGCTCAAGGAAATCGTATTACGAGACCTTGCGCGTTTGCACGCCAGATCTGGGATCACCTACAACTTTTTGGCAGCGCAGTACATCACGCATCACGCATATGATTGGAGAGATAATCCATTCTCCGGTGGGGCATTTGCGATATTTGCGCCTGGGCAGTTCAGTCACCTGTACCCATACCTCACGCGTCCTGCGGCTGATGGCAAATTGCACTTTGCGGGGGAGGCCTCGAGTGCGCATCACGCATGGGTTGTGGGTGCACTTGAGTCGGCGCAACGAGCCGTCATACTCTCGTTACTGAGGTTCGGGCGGGGGGACTTGGCGAAGAAGGTGGAAGATCGCTGGGGACCTTCGTCTGAGCTAGATTGGGAAGGACAGGAAACCGCATATGTGCAGGCGATGCTTGGTTGCCTGGAACCAAAGTGTGTAGCCACGATGGAAACCCCAGAGATCTGCAGCGACCCAGATGAACATCATGATGCCAAGGATGAAAAGTCTAGTGCTTCCGCCATCAATAAGCCTGACGGTGGCAAGTTATCTGTGCGATCAGAAGGATGTTGCATAGCATGATACGTCTTGTTAGAATGTTCGTATGATGCTCGAGAAGTTAATATAGATTCACTCGTCATTGTTGTGAGGCTGCAGAAAGATCACTGCGGCTCCTCCTAAGATAGCGATGTTCTCCGTCACTTGCACAATATCAGACCATCGTGTGCCATTTGAGGATAATCTCATTGAAAATAGCTTGTGTAGTAAAGGTAAGTTGTATAATTCGGGATTAAATATATAATAAGGAATAAGGTGGTTCAGCTCCAGTATATCAGTAGCGATCCAAGTAGGCGTAACCTTTAAATATTGTCCGTTCAAAAAATCCGAGCTTGTATAAATAATGTATCCCTCTGTGGCACTGCCACGTCAGCTCGGCCCACAAATTCAATAGATACGCGTCAACCATATAGCGTACACAGTTCGCCTCTGGCTTGCAAAAACGCGTAGGAGCCGGAGATACCAACGGCGAGGAAAAATTTGACGATAGGCACGCCGAAGCATGTGGAGAAGCCCATGATTTGGATGAAGACCTAAAGGCTGAGGTCAGGTGATGAAAGGGTGAGAGGAAAGGAGATTGACTTACAACCATGCTTATGATTGCTTTGCTGAGATCTGCGAGTGAGTCGCCCACTGCAAAGATCGTGAAACCAATTATTGCATCCGAGAGTCCAAAGACGAAAGCAAATGTCTGTGTATGTTGTTAGTGCGATATAGGATGCGAACACCCAAAGGGCGAAGGGGTATGAATGACAGCAGCAAGATGCCGATTGAAATGAAGAGAAAATATAGAACGGACCTGCAATAACTTGAACATTGATAGCCATCGTCGTGATTGCCAGAATCCATGCGATCGCAACCAAGAAGCCCATGCTACACCGTGCCAGACGTAGTACAGCTGGGTGGCCTCTATATAAAAACGGTGAGGTTGTCAATCGTGGCTGCGAGCTGATAATCACAAGCTCGGGAGCCAATTCAATGGCTTAAATAGTAACAAGACGGAGATGTAACAGTCTTCGGGCAGGCTTGCGGTAGGCTGAGACCAAGAAGACGTGAAGTACTCATATAAGTAGGGAGGGCGCGGCATAAGAAACTGATGTTATCATTGGTATGGCGGTCGGACAAGGTCAATTACAAGGCCGGTCGCGGTGTCGGCAGGGTAGTATCGCCTCAGTCATTGATGGGCTGCTTGCAAGAAAGGTCGTATTTGGTCTGCTACCCGGGACCAGATTGTCCAGCTCATTGGTACCATGCCAAGGCTCACCGGCTTATACCACTAGGCATTTAGCCCATCCGAGGCCGCCCAGGTACAAAATTTAGGCTTGTCCGTCGCCCACGCAGCCTGACGCTACCTTCACACAAAGGCTTTTGCGCACAGTGCGACATTGGCAGCCTACAGCATGGAAGATAAATATTGAATATCCAATCGGACGGTCCTCAAAACGATTCGGGGCGACAATCCAGGCGTCGTCAATCATGATGTGGTGGTATATGCTGGCACAGGTTGGTCAAGAGCCTAATACTAGGTCGTCCGAAAAGGCGTCAAGTCCCACACTGCCACTTTTGCGTACATAATTAAAGTATTTCCTTTGGCTCTAAGTACTACACGGGTGAAACGTTAAACCCAACGTATCTTCCAGGATTGACCTTGTCAGTTGCTGGTCGACAATATCGTTCTATTTTCCACAAACATTATTTTTTGGTCAGGGATCAATGCGACGACTGCGACTGCGAACACAAAACTTGAAGGTATTAGGGTAAGGGGCTGCGATGTATGCTAGACAATGGTCGTCAGTGGCAAGTGCGTAGGGGACGGTGTAGGCATAGCTCAGGCAGGTGGCCGTTATTGTCCTTGTAATGATGTCTAAAAATCACAAAAGGGACCCTATGGTTCAGCAACACACTCAGATTCATGCGACTTTGAGAACCGCATATAGCTGAGCATTAAACTGTTCGTGCCCACCAGGTATAGTCCGCCAACCTCGGCTGAGGTTGCATCTTCAGACCCCTTGTGTTGCAGAGATGGAGCATGAATATCAACTGGATAAAGCGTCCAAGTATGATCGGAAACCACGCGGACTAGATCAAGCCATGGATAGAAGGTGGCACTGATTACACGTCCATGCTGGTAGAACCCTAGTAAGATGAGGCAAAGCTAACTAAAAATATGGTTGGATGACTCGCCTGTCAGCTCCTTGTATGGTTTCCATGAAGCAACGATATAGACATCCCTCGCGCTATGAAGATTGGATAAAGGCTTTTAGAAGTTTTCGTGATAAAGGCAATAAACGTAACCAGGATGCTTCAAGTGAGGACTGCGAGGTATTCATATGAGACGACCTGTCTGTTACTCAACGAATGCTATTATCAAGCAGAGCAGGCCGTGGGCGCAATTGGTAAAACCATTCATGAAAACATCCTCATACAGAATTAGCGTCTATCAAAGCACTAGGTGCAGGACATTTAAATTAACATATTCAATACTAAGTCCCAAACACGGTCTGTCAGAATCAAACTTCGAACGTGTAGATGGATCCTCTTACCATCATCAGCATTCTACCACCACAGCTCCACCCATACGTTCACTCCCATGACCACGAAATACGCGCCAACTAAACAGAATCCCCACCTACGACTCAGTACGTACCCGTTTAGCGGGACGACAAGTAGTGTTGTGATGAGCAGCATTAGCAAGCCAAGTGTACTGCTCATGAGCGTAGGTGAGAAGTGTAGTGTGTATGGCTCGCCACCATCTTTTGAAATCACATATGAGCCGGAGATTCCGACACCGAGAAGGATGTTGACCATGGGCCCGCCGAAGCATGCGGAGAAGCCCATGATGGGTGCGAAGACCTGAAGGCTGGGTCAGGTAGTGTAAGGGTGGAAGGAAAGGAAGGAGACTTACCGCTACGCTCATGTTTGCTACGAGATCTGCAAGGGAGTTGCCTACTGCGAAGATAGTGAGACCGATTATGGCATCTGAGAGTCCAAAAATGAAACCGAATGTCTGTGTAGGTCATCAGTACGATGGGAGGTGTGTATAGGAGGGGAATATAGAACGAACCTGCAACACATTGACAGCTTCATCGGCGATTGCCATAATCCATGCGATCGCAACCAAGAAACCCATACTACACCGAGCCATACGTGCAGTAGGGTGGCTTCTGCCATCTGCAAACACGAGCACAAGCGCAGCAACTGCAAATCCACACACTGCTGTTCCTAACACGAGGAACATGAAGTGATCCGCCTCATCTGGATAAAATGATCAACAGTTAGCTCACATTCAAAGTCTAAAATGGCAGGAAAGGAAAGCTTGCGCAGAGAGAACATACGCACGGAATAACACCCCTAAACAAAACAAAGGGCCTAGGACACATTGCGCAGCCATCAGCCATTTATTGAATTCGATCTCGTGGAGATCCGGCTGCATCACTTCCTCCGCAATCAATGCGCGCTCGATGCCGTCTTCCTCAAAGTCCACCAACCTGCCATCCTCGCCGGCGTTATGATGGCGCTTGTGCATTTTCTCCGATGCAGATCCATTGCAGTCATATGGAACCACGACCACAGGCAGAGTCAGCGTGAGCGCCATTACCGCAGGCGCGGCAAGCAGACTCGCTATTTTCCCTAGCAAATTCTTTTCTCTGAAGTGGTGCAGCGCAGGGAAGAGGATGTAATACGTTTTTTTCAGGATCCGCAATGCACGCTTGAGTTTTGAGGGGGGGATATATGGCTCCACTTCTGTTGTTGTGGTGGATGCGACGTCTGTTGGTGATGCAGGGGTGTGCGAAATGGATGGAATGGGCGACATTGAAGTAGAGGTGCGTGCTTGCACGTCGACCGCTGACGATGTTTGCGATGGCTCATGACCTTCTGAGATCATGTCATTCACGAGCAGCCTCGGACTGCGCTCGTCCAAAGGCAGTCCTCCTATCGTTGCATCCCAAGGGTCCTCCTCGCTCAATGGGGTGCGGCTTGCATGGCTCCCGCCACGTCGGTGGTAGTGACCACCCGCGTACGGGGTGATGGGGCTTTCGAAGATAGATAAGCTGCTGGAAGCGGCGTGCGCCTGTAGGCTTGCCACTACCTGCCTGAACTCGAGCGCCCCGACCAGCGAGAAGGACGGCATCTGTGAGAGGTGGGGTGAAGCTAAGGGTGAGGGAGTACGCTCCCCACTAGGGGACTGTGCATGGAAAGAGGATGACAGTGCGCGAGTTTGCAAAGGTGTTGGGAGTGAAAGTCGTGGGGGTTGGGGACACGATGATGCTCGGTGTCGTGTTGGTGGCGAGAGAGGTACGGTAAGCGTGTCATGAGGAGTAACTGCATGTACTCAGGGATGAACGAAAATAGAATAGTACAAGTGAAGGATAGAATAGACACGCACCTACGTCATGATATGGTTCTACGATAGTTTCATCCTCGCCGTATTCTGCTCGGATGAGGGCTTCAAGCTTCTCCCTTCGATCACGCCGCCGCTCCCACCAGCTCCCCACGACGACGACAGCAGCATAACATACGTACATGGCTACCAATAATGCGCACTCTCCCGCCCTGATGCGGCCATCGTGAAGTATCACGAGTAGCACAACGACGGAAAGGGTAAAGAAGCCAACGTCCCTCAGGAATGGGATTCGCTCGACCTTGAATGGCTTGATGATACACATGCTGCCAGCCACGACGCTTACTATAAACGAGGCGGCTCCAAGCAGCTCTCCGATAGCAAGACTTCCTGAGTCTGCACGCATGGCGGAGAAAGTGCTGAACACGTCTGGGGAGGCATTTCCGAATGCGAGGAAGGTGACACCAGCAACGTTCTCATCGAGACCTAGGAAGGTTGCGATGGTCGCCAAGTTTGGAGTGAAGAAATCAGATGCGGATATTCCAAGTGTGCTGAATAGAAACAGGAGCCAGAGCACTAAACCAGCGAAAATCAGAGGTCGAAAGGGTGCGGGGGCGCAGAAGTAGTGGGACAAGTAGGGAATGCTTAGAAACGTTTCAGGCGACGGACATGAGTCGATGACATGTGCGCATTGTAACGAAAGGTCCGAATAGGATAGAGGAGAACAGCTCTTCTTTGTAGTCGTCAACGTCGGCCCATCCCGCTTCCAAAGGGACTGTAGAGACTGGTGTTGGTAAGACGTCTGGCCATATCGACTCTGTGACCACAGAACTGCGTTGATAACGAGGAATGTAACAAAAACAGCCTTTGCTCCTGCGCTACTAGTAGTAGACATGGTAGAAAGACAAAGCAGGACAGACGACGGTTGGTCTTCCACGAGCTTATACACTGACGCACTCGAGCCTCGTGCTCTTCATTTATATTTACCTACCACTTCAATGATCAAAATTGTCCTACTTTCCTACGAACTTGGTTTCCTCAATGCTTCGAACTTCTTGGGGCACAAATTGCGCAGTGAGGCACTCATAGGTCACGCGCTGTGGAGTCTGGACATTCGAATCATCTATGACTCATTGGCCCTCAACGTCAAGTGCACTTCTTGATCTTGAAGAAATCATGGACATATCAGGCACTAGAGTGCTGGCATCTTACTGGATCATATCCGATATCATCATCAGTGACATGTGTGTCGCAATGAATTTGCCCGTCCCAGCCTATGCCCACCAAGCTAACATACTTCAGCTGTTCATAGGTTAGGCAAGCAGGCAGTACCACACCGTGACTGACCTCGACTGTGAACCAATCATATGAGACAACAAAGGGTCGTCATTTTTTCTGAAGACATCATGCTAAGCGACTCGACTCACTTCATCCAGGAGCTTTCCACGTTTTCGTCAGTGTTCGCACAGTGGGTTTGCGGGGAAACGTGTATTACTCGGGAGCTGCCCGAAGAAATCGTCATTCAGAACATGGATGCCATGCCTGAAGGTCTGATGTGCGGCATATTTCACAATGAATCGAATTGGTCGGTCACCCTGGTACTAGAAGGTTGGTCTGAATGGTAAAAACACGAAAGACGTGAGGTGGGATTGCAGGCTCAGGGATGGGGGTACACCATTCCACGTCACAAAGATAGTGCTTCCAGAACACGTAGAAGCAACTAAGCCGCAGAAGCAATGTATCTGATTGAACTCAAATGTCAGAAACATGAAGGAGCGGGCGCACCAGATAACATGCACACAAGCCAGAACACTTGTGGGCGCGATGAAATACAAAAGACACGTTATAGTGGCTGCTTGTGTGAAATCCTTCAAGTATATATATTCAAGAGCATTCCAATGATCAGTACATAGTGGGTATGCACGCTACCAAGGCTGGGATCATCTCCGAACACCAACTTTTGCGGCAGTGCGACCGCTCTGCGACTTCCACCCCATCCACCCCACTAGGACGTTCTTGGCAAATATTTCTCCAAATCCTAGCATCACCCCATTCACAAATGGAAGAAATAGGTTGATCGCAAGAGAGGTGAGGAGCAAAGTCATTCGTGTCCGTGGCGCGATTGCACCGTCAAGCAAGGATGGGATGGTGGAAGGTGGCACATTGGAGGGCTTGCGTTCCGCAGAAGGTTGCTTCTGAGGTTGATCACGTCCTGTGGTTTGTTGAAAAGCAACATTTGGCGGAGACGGTGACGAGGGAATAGAAGTCTCGGGAAACGACATAGATGGGTAGGAAGAGGTGGGAGACGAATCTATATGTTCCCATTTCTGTGACGGAGACCCTGTATCCGTCTTTAGATGTTGAGAGGCGTGTGCTTGACTCGATGGGCCCTTGTGTTCACTAACAAGATGCTCAGAATCCACAAGTGATGTCGAGGCTAGAGAGGGAGACGAAGAAGCCAATACTTCGCTTGCAGCAGCGAATGAGGACGTAATGTGGGAGCCTAATGCATCCCAGTTTTCTGGCTCCTGGCCGAGCGCTTGCCGTTCTTCTGCTTCGCGTTTCCTAATCTGCTCCCACCGTGCCCGCTCGCGCTCTGCTTTGGCACGAGCTTCGGCTGACTGAGCACGCCATTCCTCTACCTGAGCTTCATATTCTCCCTTCCATGAGTCTTCTTCGACTGCTTCAGAACCTTCTGTGACCTCCGAAGTTATTGCAGGCGCGTCTGAGAGTGATATAGGAGCGGGTGGAGCAGGAGCAGCAAATTTAGGCGCAATGTCCGCGGACTGGAAGGCAGTCTCCAGCGTTGACTGAAAAGTCAAAAACTCAGTCACGAGCTAAACTACCAGCATTAAAAGATACCTGAAGCACGTGCTCGCTGCTTTGCTCGAGGAGACTACATGTGTCTGACATCGTTTGGTGCTCCGAGTCGATGACCCGATGTTGTTGAGTCTGACTCTTAGAGGTGCACGTCTGGTGGCAGTTTGCAAGATCTCACGGTTCGGTTCGTTGTAAGTAGTGCGATTTCCCGATCGAGGTCAGTTCTGGGAGTTTGCCAAATCGTTTCCAAACCGGTTGGGTTCGCCTGATACGCAAAGGTTGAAATGAGGGAACTAAACAGTTCGAATCGTAACTGCATATGTACTGGTAAATTATTACTTCGAGAAAGAGGTCTGTTTTGGTCTGTACAAACGCGCAGAGTGTTGGGTTCTAATACCTATTTTTGTTTGTTCTAATTTTTGGCAGTAAAAACAGTACCCAGGCAATTCTTAAACCGAACCGTTCGAGTTCACGCGGTCATACTTCGAACCAGTCGCCCTGCATATTCCTACTGACCTCCTTTGGTATCTACTGCCATGGTCGTAGAATGGTGCACCCAATTCTTAGATCCACGAGCTTCCAAAGATCTTAATTTCTCGCGCGCACTCATCATTTTGAACCAACCTTTCAGTGCTAGATTGTTAAAGACCCTCTGGGCTGCCTGCGAATGGCACTCTTGCGCTGACGGAGGCGCCAATCGTTTATATGATGTCTTGGGCGCAAGCGGTGATCCAAATCTTCGAACTTCGTAAGTCTAGCTTCGAGTCTTGCATGCGCTGTAGTGTATGGCGGGTGATATTAAGTCTAGGTTCCTCCCTGATATGGTGAAGGGTGATCTCGACTCTATTCGAGACGATGTCAAATTGTACTACACTTCACTGGTAAGGCTTATCTGTTTTTGGTCGACATTATCTTAACATCCCCTCAGAATGTACCTGTAATCCATGATCCCAACCAAGACTCTACGGACCTCATGAAATGTGTGCAAGCACTGGAAGAGAAAGAACGTATAACAGGGCGGGAGGTAGAACCGTGATTTTGTCGTTCGCTACCAAAATAATTTATCTCTTGAACAGTTCGAGATTGTGATCTTGGGAGGTCTTTCTGGAAGGTTGGATCAGACTGTGCATACACTGTCATACCTCCACAAACTTCGTAAGACCCGCAAACGCGTCTTCACAGTCACCGACGATAACGTAGGATGGGTCCTTAATGAAGTGAGTCAAGTTACGTTTTCAGTACTGTATCTCATCATTTCAGGGTGAACATCTTATCCACATCAACCACGACGTGTTAGGACAAACGTGCGGGCTCCTCCCTGTCGGGATCGACTCAACTATCCTGACTACTACTGGACTGCGTTGGAACCTGGACAACACAGAGTCATCATTTGATGGAATTATGTCCACGTCAAACCATCTCGTACCAGGACAAGATGTCACAATCAAGACTTCGAAGCCCATCTGGTGGTGTGCAGAGTTAAGGGACCACTAAGAACATATGCTCCTACAATCTTTTATAGTTATACTCGCTTTATACTCGTATTTTAGACATGCTAAAGTATGTAGTTCAACCTTTGTAGTTGCTCGCTTAGAAATGGGGAATTGGGGTCCTGGCGGCCGTGTTCCACCTCTTTATGGTCACCCCATCATGTGTTTAGAGCTATTAGTAGGGATCTTGGGATCATTCGTCTACTAAGGTCTGTCTGGAAGGTCGGAGCCAACCATCATGAGCCAACCAGACATAACGGTTCTCTACTTTGCTGCTGCGTCAACAGCGACTGGCTTGACGGAACAATTGGTCACGCTCCCTGCCTCGCAATACCCACTCTCTTCATTGAGCGGTTTCCTGGTGTCATTGCACCCTGATGTCGGCCTAGACAAGATCCTTCAGTCTAGCCAATGGAGCGTCAACGCTGAGATGGTAGACAATGTTGAGGAAGTGGTATTGAAGGGGGGAGAAGAAGTCGCTGTCATCTGCCCTGTGTCAGGTGGATAAGATCACCAGAAATATCCCTCAGAAGTCCCGTGGTACATTGCAGGTGGGTATGCTTCAAAGATAAGACTACAATCTTCTCATCGTGCATTTGCTTTCAACGTTTCCCCACAGGATGAGCTCGGAGTCAAGCCTGGGATCAGTACTGGTCTTTTTAGCTGGCATTCTCTTTGTATTTTTCTACCTGGTGATACACCGAAGATCACAGTCCAAGCCTCTTTTGATCACAGGCGATATGGAGAAAGGCACCAGTTTAGAGAACAAGCAATTGCCAGCGTTCACTGCTCGGCGCCTGACGCAGACTACTTTCTTGATCGTCGAATGGGACGATATCTTTAATGAACACCCATTCATCTATGCCAAGATAGTCCCATCCACTAACACCATCCTTATCATGGACACAGGATGTGGCGGAGCTACACATAATCCGGAGATCGGCCTTAAGAGCTTGAGAGAGTTCATCGAGACCGTCGATGTTCCTGATAACAACGGAAAGCCTCTCAATGAAGGAGGGAAGATGAAGTATATCGTGGTGGAAAGCCACTGCCACTATGATCATATCCGTAGGTGTTCTTTCTGGCCCAGCTCGTCGACCTGCTAATCACTCCCTGGAACTTAAAGTTGGCGTGGAACCATTCGCCACCGACAGCCCCATTCTCGGCTCAAGCCACTCACCCACATTCGTCTCTCCAGAGAACTTCCCTGCAAACTCGGAATGCAAAGCTCAGGGATTACGAACTCCGATCTACGAGCTTACTTTGGTACCGCACCTACATGAGATCACCTCATCGTCAGGTTTATCTATGGGCCTCACAGTCTTGCACACCCCTGGGCACACTCCCGACGAGCTTGCCTTGTGGGATGCAGACGAGAAAATGTTATACGCCGGAGACACTCTATATGAAGATGATCCCATAATCTTTCCAACCGGGGGGTCTTTACCCGTGTGGTTCTCTACCATTGATCAGCTCATCGAGCTCGTAAAAACACAACCCGACTCTGACAATGTGATGATTAACTGTGGGCACGCTACTGCTCTCCGTCCTGCACTCGAGGTGCTCAGGACTTGTAGGAAGTTCATGGAGAATGTTGTCTCTGGTGAAGAGCCACTGAAGAGACGTTATTTGCGTCGGGGGACATGGTGTGTAGAATTTAAGGAGGACAAGGGTCGATTCTCTTTGATTTGTCCCGAAAGGCTGGTTCTCGAAGCAAAGGGTGAAGCAGTGGCATGATGGGTTAAAGATAACGCTGTTGGAGTACAGGGTAGTAGAATTTATGGTGTTGAAAGCGCTACACGTATAGTTCGAATGTCTATCGATATCAGTGATACGAGCGGGAGCGTTGTCTACTGCTAGTTGCATTTATCAGTGGCCGCGGTGCCACTGTACAAAGTACGGCAACGAGCGCGAGCGTCATTTTTTTTTACGACGGACTTCGTGTGGCGGGTGATCCAAAGCTCTACTCTGTAGCAGTACCTTCCTTCATGAGAGTGATGTAAGTGGCTAGTTTGTTAGTCCTGGTCACATCCTGGCGCAATCGGAAGGTCTACGACAACCTCATGTTATCGGGAAAAGTCAAAACTAGATGTTTAATGAGCACAATCACTAACCAACAAAAAATAACTCACCAACAAGGGATATGAACTAGTGGCTAACGACCTCCTGATATTTCCCGCTCTAACTGGGCCAAGAACTCGTCTGCCTCTGTCTTTGGTACCGAGTCATTAGTCCCTTTCTGCTTGCCTTTTCTGTCGGGTCGGTCAGAAGCATCAGTTACTTGCCTCTTTGGCGCCGCAAACAGTCCAGATATGTCCTGTACCTCCAACGTCGCAGCCTCTGAATTATCGGGCTCAGAACCTCGGCCTGCGGGAGTTTCGTCACCTTTCACCTTCCTCCGCTTCGCATCTAATATCCTTCGCCTTTCCTCGATGTCCCTTTTCCGCTTCTCCATCGCCCTGCTCCGCAACGCGCCTGGAGTGGTGCTATCGTCGCGCATGCCCTCCACCTCTCCCGGTTTAAGATCCACTGCCCCAGCGTCTTGTCTTGTCTTCTCAGTCTCCATCCTAGCTGATCGCAGTTCTTCCATTTGTTGTTTCCTCGTCTCCTCGTCTGCAGAAAATTGATAGTGCCCAGCACCTTTAGCGCGGACCTCCTTTGAAGCATCATAGTGAGAAGATATTGGATTATTGGCTTCTGAGTAAGCGTCTTGAACTGCTTGGACGCGTTCTGCAGAAGGTTCGAATACTGGGAAGTAATTGACAGGATTGTAAATGACGTCCCTGAAGGGAAAAAAATAAGACTTGGGTGAAGAGGAATCGCTCATTAGCTTACTTGTCGTCATCTGGTATTAGTTCTGTATCTTCAGAGCGCGGAAGTAAGTGCCGAGGGACTTCAGACCTGCGTCCTGTTCGTTGTCGTCCAAACTCATCTTCGTACTCAATGATTGGATCATCCTAAACGTTCTATGAGCATCATCCCAGAGGTTCATTCGGAAGTACCTACGTCATCTTGAGGCTGTTGGGGGACCGTCAACGATTCATCCATATCATCGCTGTCCGACTCAAATTGATCACTAGGTCCTCGAGAGTCAAACTAGGATTTGGACATCAGCAAACCACTCACCGAATGCAAGTAGCACACATACATCAACGAGCAAAGCCTCGTACTGCTTTTCAGTAAGGCCACCAGATTTTCCCTTCCGCAGTTTCTCGTAGATTTTTGCCTTCCTCTCCAAGACTGCTCGCCCTGATTCGATAGTCACCTTACTGACTTCTTCTAGTTCTATGTCGCGCGCAGCGCGATTTTGGACGCCTTTATTGGAGCGAGCCCATACAGTCGGTTTCTGCATTGTATTTGTATTCAATTCTCTCGTGTCGAATACGAGATTCGCTCACCTTGTCAGGTCTCTTGACCCCTCCCACCGTGTATTTACTGCCGCCTGCAGCTTTGTTCCGAACGAATTCATCTTCTTTCTTTGCAATTTCTGCTTTGAGGTCGAAGAACGAACTCGCGCTGACACCTGCTGCTCTGGCTTTGTTAGTTGGCGCCATCCAGGGAGACCTCAGGTGAATTACTGTTTGAGTTTCAAAGTTTAGAACTTCTATAGCAATTCTACAGCTACATCGGTGTCACATGACTTATACGTAAGCTCAAAATATCGGTAGTCCAAATTCTCTGAGCAGCCTCCCTCGTCGAGTAGCTTATTATGCATCCTGTACTTTGCTCCAAGTCGGAGGAATGCTGATATGTCACTGATTGAGACCTCTTCAGACCCGGAAAATTAGCTAGACAGTGTGTGATGAGTGAGGCGGCCCATCATTGTAATGACCAAGACACACTGGCAGTACCACAAAGAGCTCGCAGAACATAGCCATGACATCCGCATGATCTAGTAAGCAAGTCAGTTCACAGCTGAAGCCGGTCATTTGCTTGAACGCAGGAGAGGAGTGGGAAGGCGACTGCTTGTGCGACCAATGTCATTTCCTTCATCGAACCAAGGACGAGACCGTTCTAGCCAATTCTGGCGTGTTGCCACTTAATATTTGAGACTTGAAAGAGAGCATTATCGTGAAACCCTTGAACAGCGTGGAAAGTGAGGACGACTGGGTTGTATGCTCCGTCCATAGGAGTCCCTGGAATTAATTGTATATGATTTAAATCGTTGATGTAGGTCAATGTGTGGTGCAAGAAAGAGGGGGCGTAAAATAGGTCCTCACGTGGAGGATGGGGAGCTGCAGATAGGTCTGACGTGGGGCACGCGAGGAGACAGGACTAGTCATGACTGATGTGTGCCCACGGAAGGAGACCAGCCCGAAGTTGAGAGCAAGGCGGAGTCGAGAATCGAGGCATGCCACCCAACCAAAGGAAGGCAGAGTCACCGACCATCTTCGAATGCAGAACGCGCAGCAATTCTGACGGCCGCCTATGTTGCACAACCCAGATGAGCGAGGGCGAAGACGCAAGAAGTCGGGCGCGGAAGACGTGGGTTGAATTGCAAGAATCAAGGCACCTCATGATTGTTCAGACGCTAAGGGGAGGAGGATGACGTCTGTCTTGTATTTCATTCAAGATCAAGGGCGTACCGAAAGCCAAAAAAGGTTAATCTCAGCGTATGGCGACAAGCACTCGTGGCGCTAGAATCCGCAAGTAAACGCAGACTGAAGTGAGATGAGCGCGCTGAGCTGCGATTGACAATGAGTCATACTATCATGCATACATAGTCACCCTTTTCGAATTCCACAGTTGAATGGATTCACAGCTGGACAATGGCATTGCTAGGCATATTGATGCAATATATGGGCCATCCATCCTACCACACGTTAAGACTGACTAGTAGACTGCTCAGCCTACTCTGACTCGCCCAACAGTTACTGATGAAAATGTGAGACGATGAAAAAAAATGCGATTGCACCATATCTAAATCATACAACGGAGCCAGCCTTAGCTGCAATACGGGGCCACAGGTCAACCTGAGGATTAACATTAGAGACTCAACCTTCCATATCTTCAAATGTAAACCTACACATTCTTTTGCGACAGGGCCGACAATGACGGAGCCCTTCATATCACCCTTAGGGTTTACAATGACACCGGCGTTGTCCTGTATAAATGGTTACATATAAAACAATGCGGACAGAATTATCTCGCACCTCAAAGTACAGGAAAACACCATCTCTCCGACGCCATGCCTTACGTTGGCGGACAACAACAGCGGGCATCGCTGCAAGTCGATCTCATCAATACAATTGATCGACACAAGGTGCAGCGCTAATACACACTTTTTTTCCTCAGTTCAGGCTTCCCCTTCTTTACTGATGCAACGACCATGTCACCAACACCAGCATCAGGCAATCTGTTCAATCGTGCACCGAAGCCATAAGGCTCGATTATGAATAGTGACTTGGCGCCACTGTTGTCGGCACAGTTGAGGACGGCACCAACAGGGAGACCAAGTGTCATACGGAATTTCTTTCCAGAAGCGCCAACTGAAAGGAGGGAATGAGATGTGAGCCACACATGTACATGGGAGAGCTACCGCGATCTTTCGCCATTGTGTAGGTTGCTGGGTGCTTGCTGGATCTTGCGTGACCGCGACTACCTGGGTATGCTCACTCACCAAAGTTTCAAACTATACAGTTACTCCGGAAACTTCCGGACGGACGCACACCACCGTCTATTTGCAGTACGTCGACGGTCCATGCTAGTAGCCTCCTGGAATGTGCACTCCTCACGCCTGCGTCCACCCTCACAAGCTGCGCTACTGTGGGCTGTAGAGACAAATGAAATCGTGAAAGATGAGTTACGATGCCAAAAATATTTTTCAGAAC
Organism: Suillus luteus UH-Slu-Lm8-n1; assembly: GCA_000827255.1. Classification (NCBI taxonomy): domain Eukaryota; kingdom Fungi; phylum Basidiomycota; class Agaricomycetes; order Boletales; family Suillaceae; genus Suillus; species Suillus luteus. The sequence goes on from KN835179.1 coordinate 92,807, forward strand.
AAACTCGACGATACCCTGCGGCTCTTTAGCTCAACAATTCATGTTCTTCTTAATCATGCGCTCGCCGTGGCCCTGATCGATATCATTTATCTCCTCGTGGTCTGCAAGCTGCCCGTAATTTCGGCGTGCATCGAGTATGCCTAAGCAATCACCATCATTATTCAAGTACTGTTGCATATCCGGGAACGTATACAGCGTGGTGATAACTCCAACTCCAAGTGCTAACTACCAAATGAAACATGACCCTCACCATATAGTATCGGATTCGATCGAATATAACAACACACTGTTATCTATATTTCATGGTGATCGGTGGCCCTACTACGAGACAGCGTCTCGTCAACATCGAATGTCGCGGGGGTGTGATGACTGGCCTCGCCTCGCCTCGCCCCTGCCTCCAGCTTCATTGACGTGTCTGCATTATGGGAAAATGTTCATGATACCTGAGGATCCGATCATATGTACATATGGTCATCATACCGTCATAAGTATCATAATGACATAGAAACCGGTCATTCAACAACAACTACGAAATGTGAATCAGCTCGAGGGACGTGGAACATTAGGACGGAATGATCTCCTTCCCACCAGGCTGTGGGGTAACAATTGGCTATGAGTATGCTTAATTTACAAGGATTTAGGCACTTCCGAGGGAGATAGGCTTGCCCAATGCTGAGTATAATTTATGCTAATTGAAATCAGTACCGTCCGGTGGCGGAAAAATTATTGGAGACGAGTGAGTTATAACAGTCTCGCAAAACTATAGACTATCAGCCAGATACTCGAGAAATTGAAAGCAAATACTGACGTGGCATCAATCTGTTTGACCTGAGGAAGCGCAAGCATTATCTTCCGTCTGTAACTTGCACCTTCGACCTGCTGACAAGGATTGCCTTCCAGGTAAATCGTTTCAAGGTCTGTCATGTTCTTGAGCTGCGGCTCGAGGGCGCGCAGGTCAGTGATCTTGTTGTTATTGAGCTGACCATAAAATGAGATCTAGGTTCCATCGCAGTCAAGAACCACCTACCCAGAGCTCCTCTAGTAATACCAGATGCGAAATATTTTCGATCGCTGGAACAAAGTTCGCACCAACATCAAGCGTTCTCAGCTTTACCTGTGCAAGAGCTCAAGTATGACGGCAGAGCAATCATCCGAATACCTACGTTGCTCTCGAGACCCTCCAAACGCTCAACTCCATTGTGACTCAGGTAGAGCTCTTCCAGATCAGCTAACTGATCCAGACCCTCGATCTTTGTGATCCTGTTAGACTGAAGAGATAATATTTTTAGTCTGCTCAGTGTACTCAGATTCTGTTGTATCGTAAGACATCGAGCATCACGATGGTGTGATGCACTTTACCTCTAGTTTCGTGAGTTTGTTCTTTCCAAGCCACAATTCCTCTAGGTTGACCAACGCATCCAAGCCTTCGATATGCTGGAGTACCAGCGTGAGCCACCCCTGCGAATTATCGGTTGATCGGTGCAAATTACCCGTATTCTATTCCCCCCAAGTTCAAGACTTCTTAATGTCACTCCCACAGATTCCAAACCAGTAATTTTGGAGATCTTGTTTTGAACAAAATACACGGTCTTCAAGGAAGGTAGATGCGACAGTGCCTCCGGCACTTGTCGTAGAAGGTTGAATGAAAGGTCTAGAATACTACACGACTTAAGAATGAATCAGAGACTTGGAGTGAGAAACTCACGTTAGAGCAGACATATTGTCCAATGCATCTCCCACCGTCTTGAGTTTATTGTCGTACAGGTCAAGTTCCTCAAGCTGCGTGAGCAGTTTAAAGATCTCTGGATCTAGAAGCGATATAGCGTTTTGTCTGAGACATAGCTTCCTCAGATGTCTTGCAAACCGCTCGAGTCGAAGATTAGCCAAAGAGCTTAACCGTGAGTGCACGAGTTCTAATTCCTAGTCATGTATGCCTTGATTAGGAACTAGACGATGAAAGACCGTGTAAGGACGCACGTCAGTTTCGTCAGGAAAGTCTTCCAACAGATCACCATCATTTGCTTGCGATCCATCTGCCTCGGCTTCCCCATCGGAGTCACCGTCTACCGTAGGAGGTGGTAATGCGACACGAGCTGTGGGGCTACCGACGTGTCAAGATGCTATGATCCGAAGCTTGGCATTGGAGCTCACCGCTCAACGACTACAGTTTTTTCATGACTCGCGCACTCCACTGATTGTTCATCCGGCCGGTGCATGATGAGATGCAGGTCCGTGGCCAAGGACGATATAGATCCGAAGGCTAAGTAAAGGCCTTATGTAACTTACATAAAGTGTGGCTTCTTGTGGCTGTGTAGAAGGAATAACGAACTTGTCTAACGGCGAGTACCATTGAATTTCTGACTATACGTGTAATGAGGACAGATCATATCATAGAATATTAGCTGCACGCAGTATCAGCTGCAGGATTCCCCTAGTTGACTTGACGCTGACACTGCGTAAAAGAAATTATTCAGGGCGATCCTAGGCCCATCTGCGAGTTGATCGGCGCAGCAAAGTTTTGAGCTCAGGATCGCGATTTCACGACCATAAACGTGGGTAGGCGCGAGTTACAATCGATGGTCCGACCGCAAACAAACTCCTGATCTCATGATTTCAAATTAGCGTGTCCACTACGATAAAACTACACAAGGCGTGTATCCATGTGTTGGTTGCACTATATAAGTCCGACAGGAACAACCAGGCGAATTGCATCAATAAATATTTTGGCAAGGAAAGGTGTGCTTGCACCATTGGCCGAAAGAAATGAACCGGAAACATAAAAATACTAAACGTAGCATTTCACAGAAACAGGGCCAAGGTGTCGCATAACGCTCGTATAAGCTTCAACTCGTTCGATTTAACCGTGCGCGTTTACCGGAATCTGCTCCGCTCCGGTGAGGGAGGCAGTGAAGTCAGGTGACGATCCTGCGTTTTTGCCCGTTCATAAGTGGTAGAATTTGATGAGGGCGAGGGATAAGGGTGATACGACCCGCTGCGAGACGACGAGCCAGGCACATCATCTTGTCCTCGTGGTGGACGGAGAGTCAGTTGGCCCGAAGATAACGGAGATGGGGAGGGTTGGAAAGGGCTGGTCGTGTGATAAGGGAATGCACGACCATCAACTCGTGGTTGATGATGCGATGGTCCAGAGGAGGGCTGAGAAGGGTGGTAGTGAACAAAATTGAGACCGGGCAGCGGTGGTGATGGCGAAGGTCGGTTATCTTCTGGTGCTACAGGGCTTGGTTGAGAGTAAGGTTCACTACCAGATCCAGAGCCAACAGATGATGGGGAAGCAAATGTGCTCCCTTCAAGAGCACCGCGACGAGTTGTCGAAGTGGCGCCGGTAATAGGTATCGGAGGAGTAGACGGCACCGCAGACTCCTCATTAGCCGTAGCGGCTCCGGTCTTGTCTTTCTTCCGACGCTGTGTCGACACCACGTGTCCTTCCTTCTTGGCACGAGAACGGGCGTAGCGCAAGCCACATCTGGTCAATGAAGCAGAAAACAAGTAAATATTAGTAAGTAGTCTCGTCGCATGTTGTGGTATCACACACGCGTTACAGAGTTCCTTCCTGCCACTAGGGCCCTTCCTCCATTCAGGACTAGATGTTACCTTGCAACTACTGCATCTGAGAACACCGAGAGGGCGATTGTTGGTGCTACGTGGCAGCGTGTCCTTATGTGTTCCTGGACTCACTCGGTGCCTTGGAGGAGGTACAATGTCGGTGCCACAGGGAGGAGGCTGTATACTGGCCTCGAAGGCCTCGAAGGCGGGTTTAGTACTGTAGTCCTCAGGGCTAGGTGTAGCCTGATAGTTGCTTAAAGACGCTCTGTTCTCGCCATAAATTGGAGACGGCGATGGTCTCGAGTAAGGCGGCTCGCGCAAGGTGCATGAAGACGATGGGAGTGATGCCATTGAATGTGCAGGGCTTTGAGAAGGCCACCTGTTAAACTGAGAAAGCGAGGAGGAAGGGTCCGAATAACTCCCCCAGGGAGAGTGGGAGTATTGGGACGTCAAAGATTGCGTGTAGTGCCCGTAAGATTGCGGCATTGAGGTAGACACAGGCGGGAGTGTGTACGAGCTTGCCGACAGGTCATAGGGGTGATGTTGGCTGTGTGCGGGCATGTAGGCGTCTGTCGACCTCGTGAACGGCTGGGACTGAGAATAAGAGACAGACAAGCTCCGCGAAGCAGGCTGTTGGACAGTGTGGCAGGCAAACGTTATTGAACCTATATCCGCTTGCTTAATAGAAGCACATGGACTTTCATCAAGGAAGCGCTTACCATGAGGGATAAACACGCTTTCTACTTCGCCTATTCCAGGCATAGTATCTTGGATTCTCCAACGTCTCGTGCAACTCGTCTTCGCACTGTTATCCCGGGTGGACGTCTGTATGCCCACCGCTCGCCTTGCAAAATCTTTTGCTCCTGGCATACCAGGATATTCTTGACTGCTGTCCGACGGCCAGCTCAACAGAAGACGACAGTCCTGCTGGTTGTAATTTGAGTTGAGCAAGATCTGGAATACCCTAGTCGTGGCGGTTGATTGAGGGAAGTAATATAGAAGCCGCTGTTGCAACAGCGTTATCTGTTCTGGGTGCATGCATGGTGTGCCACACCAATTTGTCCATGGAGTTCTGTGATGTTCATCGTTGTCACCAGGTTCAAGATCGACGACTGCGTGGATAAAGCACAACACGAGGCCCTCTGCAGCCCAGTTAATGACGATGTCGACGACCATGTAGTGGGCATCTACGGAAACCTTATCACCATCAGGCCATGGTTGAGTAGGCCCTTGGTGACCGAGGATGCGACGGACGCGAGAGAGACGGCAATACCTGACTCTGTAAAAAATGGGATCAGGATAAATCTGTTTACAATTGGAATGACTTACCTCGTAACACTACCGTGCATTGTCCTTTGTTCAAGAGCTTCCGCGAGATCTGCTCGCGCAGTAGCCTGCTCTTCGGGATGAACAAAGGATAGGAGGGACTTGCCAATGAGCAAGTCAGCCTCAGTTTCGAGATGGTTGGCAAGAACGGGATCCAGATAGACGAAATCCAATTCGGATGATAACAAGGACCAGTCTAAAGACGCCACAAAATAGAAAATCGTGGTTAGTGAAATCTTTGACGATCAAGAGAAAATTACAGGATTGTGATCGGGTTGTGGAGGTTCCGAAACAATCGGACTGGAGACCCTTTAGGGAATAATAGACTTTGGTAGACTCACAGCATCTGGTCTCGCCAACCTTTGGCAAAGATTGAGACATGGAAATGTCGGTAAAAGGTGGAAAGGGTGTTGGAGTTGAAAGAGCCTGATGAGGAGGATACCCTTCCAAGGAGGAAAGGGGTAGATGGGATCTGTTTGGCTGGTTATGTATGGAAGAGAAGTCGCCCATGGGCTGGGTTACATGTTCAAGGCCTCGTTGCGTTGGCACGAGGAAGCTCATGGCTAGCTAGAAGCTTGAAAAACGAAGTCCCGTAAAGAGACCGCCAATAATAGTTTACAGTATGTTACAATCAGTTGGTCCTCCGAGTCGCCGCTCGACAAACGGAGGTTGAACTCGGGATCGACGGGTGTCGTTGAGAGTTACAACAATCGATCGAGCACTGGTAGGAACGGGCACATTCGTCTAGGACGGAAGGAGGGTCCGTATAGTCTCAAAATTGACTTTCAGGTTCGACTTTAGTGCAACTTGTTTTAAACTAAATATCTCCGCTGATTTTATATCAGAACTCAGACTCCGTTTAATTCGCCTGAAAACTTCGCCTTCCATACCTCGGAAGGCACAAAATTCACCTCGTAAATTTAAGAGGCAGTACCACCGCGTGCTATCCTCTCTAACCACATATTTCGTCTTCATAACGGTACCGAGCTTACCCAGGGGAAGTTCCGATCAGCATAGATCCGAGATTTTAGACGAACCAACTTCAACAAATTTCCTACCGTTAGAAGCATTCGAAAATTTTCCGTAGCCTGCGGGCTCCTCGGCGCAGGTGGGCTCCATCTTCAGTGTCCGGAAATGAAGGGTTTCATCAACTGTGCACTTGGTGTGCCGATTGTGGCAAAAAGTTGGTCCCGTATTTAAACCTAAATTCCCATTTTGGGACGTCTTCTTTATCGACGTCCTTTTACCAAACAAGTCCTCTCTGGTCGCTGATTGTGCCCCATCCCATCGATGCCCGTCCCAACACGAGTTCAACCAGAAAAGAACATTTGGGTAGCTGCAGGCGATGGCGATTTGGTCAGGGTTCGAGTACGTAACTTCTTCTCACTTACGGTAGGTGCTGACCTTATCTCGTTCCTTCAGGAACTTGTTGAACAGCAATGCAGGTTGTCACTTTATACTTCACATCATGAGGTCTGATCCGGTCCTTCCCAGCCACGTCGCCCAATGCTCCAGATGAATTCACATACACTCCCATGCACGCTGCGGCCTCATACGGCCAGCTTGAGACCCTAGCATACCTATGCTCTCAAGGTCAGTGATTAGATCCTCGGCCACAAAAATCTAAAAAAAACTTCCCTTCCAAGCACAGGAGGAGACGTCAACATCACCGACGAAGACGGTGATACACCGCTATATGCTGTTGAAAATATCGAAACGGCGCAATGGCTGTTGGATCACGGGTCCACTTTAGACCGTCAGAATCATGATGGTGTCTCCGTGCGTGAGCTTGGGAATCATCTGTCATCTTCTCGCTGATATAAATTCCATATCAGCCTATTGAACATTTGCGAGAGGACTTTCCCGAAATTGCTGCATTCCTGCAGTCACGCCTAAATCCTTCCTCATGCATGATGCCTGAGGCGGTGTCGCCCTCGCGACCTTCCCAACATCAGCAAAACATCGCAACAGAATCCCTCACGTCATCGCTCATGCAGTCTGTCCATGATATCATGCAGCGGTCTGAAGCAGATGGCCGGGATCCTGATGAAGAATTGAGACAAGTCGTTGGCAGAACAGTGTTAGAAGGGGTCATAGCAGGGTATGAAATGACAACGGATAGTGACACCGCACATCATTCCGAAGCTGACTCACCCAATGGAGTCAAGAGGCCTCGAACAGATGGTAGTAATTAATGCTTTGCCCGCCACCTATGTGGATCCATGCTAGTCCTACTACGTACATAGCTCCTGGCTATACTTCACTCCTCAAACCGAATCACCCGATCGGATGATCGTCGCAACGATTAAACACTGATCATGATCACAGTCGATCAAATCAGCCGTCACCCGAGGGACGTTATCCGTAAAAAGTTACCACCCTCGGAGGCAACAGTTACTTCTTTAAGACATGCCTCATATGTTATGAGAACGGGATTGGAAGTGGTGTCCAAAATACTCGGATGTCCGCAGCCGGAGTGAAGGGTGTACGCCCAGGCAATTGGCACAGCCCAGCGTCAACCTGGGCCAACTCCGTTAATTCCTTTCGAATTTATCCGATCGAAACAGTCCACGTTCGTGGAGTGAGAATAGATGGGAACGTGTAACCATTTGAACTGGTACAAAGTTTCCGAGGAAGTTTGTTGTTTTCGAAGGTGACTAGGGTATTGAAGCTATGCCTTTGTGGTGTCTTTCTGTTCATGAGCCGCGAGGAGTGTCAGTTTGGGGGTGATTCTGGACGATAATCTATTGGCACAGCGAAAGACCTGTGTTATACAGATATGTCCATGGAGATCCATGGGTATGGGCACGAGCTGGCACGAGTGTTTTGGATAGCAGTTAATTCACCCGACATCAATCATGACTTGTCTGAGAAGCAAAACATAGGCCTTCTAGATGAACACGTTTGCGGGTGCAGAGATTCGGAAAGTCGCGAAATGAGTAGAAGAGTGAAGAACAATGAAGAGGGCTTGCAAGGGTTTGGAGACGTTAAATTTGTGATTTCAGCGTCCAACAAAAACAAGGTCAGATATAAAAACACGACACGACGCGTTTATAAACACGCGTTTTTGAAGACTGCCTATTTTGGATACTCACCATTACTTTTCTTCCCCCCAAGATCATGGCAGACGCTGCAAGCTTAGCTTCTTGTTTCACCTTTGATGACATTTCACAGGCATCTGCACGCACCGATGGATCTGATAAGACTCCCGTTCTGAAATTAATCAGGGAAAGTCACGCCAAGGGTTATGACTTTGTCTGCCTTCCTTTGACTACCCCAAAATGGAGAGAGCGATGGAGAAATATGTGCATCGTGCCATCAGCAAGTGCAAATGACACTGATGAAAATGCAACTGCAGAACAGCAGGCAGAAGCATGGAGGAAAGCACCGTCTTTCTTGCACGAGGAGGTGACCATCTCGAGACTTGGTAAGTGAGATCAACGAATCATGTCCTCAATCATGCATCCTGAGTGGCAATGCGATAGATGAGGCGGTACCTGTCCTTGTGATGGTGTCGGACTGGCTTCAGCTTGACTCAACGGATGACTGGGTTAGGCATGACTCGGAGATTGTGAGTCCATTCTGTGAAAAAAGATGTATTTACAAGCATTGTGGAGCTATCGTCGCGGAGCTTATTGTTCTGCGCTAACCCGAATATGATTTTTCAGGCATTGCGCCAGGAAGTGGCCTATGCGTCATACCTCAATGTCCAGACGGTCATTTTACCTCCACCTAGGCATCGTTCACAAGTCGCATCATATGCGCGCGCAATAAATGAATGTCTCAAAAGTACGACTTACATGAACTTCTCAATACGTCTTCCTATCTACGATCCCGCCGCCTTTCAACCGAAGGAATCGCCACCTATTCCTCCTTCGGCAACGAGCGTATCGTCGACCCCATCTGCGCCCTCAACGCCGAAAATTGTGACACCGCGAATTTCTACGTCAAAATCCTTGAAGGCCGCACGAGCTCCTGAAGGAGAGATAAATGCAACTTGGGAGATGTGGGACATAATACGCACACTCTGTGACTATAATACACGCTTGACGCTCAGTATGCAAATTCTTTACGTCCTGGAGACAGTACCTGACGAGCTGAATGCTAGCGCTCGATCTCACCCCGCCATTACCTTCTAATGCCGGCATTCTCAACAGATGGATGGCTGAACCGGTCCACCATATATTCCTCCCCGCGTCCACGTTTATCGCGAATGTGAAGGGCTACCCTGTCCTTCCCAAGGGCACACAATCATTTCTACGCAATAGCATGGCGGTGAGTTAACCCTATATTTCTGCTATTGGGCAGATGATAAAACGAGAATCGGCTAGCATCACCCTATCATCATCATGTCAGGGGTTAGTTCGGGGTTACATACCAAAGGTGGCGAATCAGCATATGCACAATATGTGCGACATGTCGAGAAGACAAGCTCGGCTGTTCAGGCAGCGATGACGGCAGGGACAGTCGAACACTTCGCTCAGGGTTATCAAGACTACCTCCAGAACCCCTTACAAGTTGATATATAAACCTCATTTCCGCATCCTATCGTACTGATGTCTGCCTAGCCGCTGATGGACAACCTCCAGAGTATTACGTATCAAACATTCGAACAGGACCCTGTGAAATACCGCAATTATGAAGAAGTGCGTTTCACATCTGTTATGAACCGAAGTTGTATAGTGACACGTGAAATTTGTAGGCCGTGTATCACGCGTTGATGGACTGGCCTGATAGTGATCACATGTGCGAATCAAATTTGGCATGTATTACAAGGCTTAACCCTTCTTCGCAGTGTGATTTGCGTTGCTGGGGCAGGCCGTGGCCCCCTTGTCGAACGAAGTTTGACGGCCATCAAGAGATCGGGAAGAAGTGCCTTCGTATACGCAGTTGAGAAGAACCCAAATGCTTTTGTGACGTCTGTTTGGCTCTCATCATCTTCACATTGACGTCTGACTGTAAACAGGCTTCAGGGCCGGAAACAGAATGAATGGGGTGACTCTGTTCAGCTGTTCTTTGGCGACATGCGGCATGTAGAGCTCCCTGAACAAGTGGACATCCTCATCACTGAATTACTCGGTTCGTTCGGCGATAACGAGCTAAGTCCGGAGTGTCTTGACGGCGCAACGAGGTTTTTGAAACGTGTGGATTGTTTATGCTCATCGTTCCATTTCGCTAACCGTTCTCCAGCTGATGGCATCTCCATCCCATCGTCATACAGCGCCCATCTCGCTCCGCTATCTTCATCGAAGCTGTTCAATAACGCGCGAATCAGCAGAGAAATCAAAGGCATGGAAACGCCATATGTGGTGATGTTCCAAAACGTTAACATCCTGAGCGGGGATGGCGGAGGAGTATCAGGCCGGTGTGGGCGTAAAATTCAACAATGTTGGGAATTTGAGCATCCGCGAAAGGATGCGACCGTCGATGAACGAGGTAAACCTGAATGGTGAACCTTTTGGCCAGACATACGCTAATTACGTCGAGTGTCTAGGCTTACCCTTGACAAATAGTCACAATGTCCGCTCCGCCAAGCTGTCGTTCCATATTCCTCATTCTGGCATTATGCACGGGCTTGCCGGTTATTTCGAAGCTGTTCTCTATGGGCATGTTGGTCTTAGCATTCACCCACATAGTAAAGATCGGGTGTCGAAGGACATGCTAAGTTGGTTCCCGCTTTTCTTCCCATTCAAAGTAGGTGTCGTCATCGACGTTCCATTCTCTGGCGGCTCTTGTTGACATTCATTCGCCCAGGAACCTCTGTACCTACCTAGCAACTCAGAACTGCACGTGTCAATCTGGCGACTTACAAATGAGCGGCAGGTATGGTACGAGTGGTACGCCGAGTTGTTTTTGCCCGTGTTCAATGCTCCATCGTCTCCTGAACACTCTGAGGATACGTCAGGAGATGGGTCCTTCTTTACATGTACCTCGAGTCATGTTGCGGTTCCGAGCCCTGTGATCGACGCTGTCGATGCATTTCCATCTTTAGAGCGTTCTGAATTGCGCAAGAGTGGAGAAGAATCACCAAGGTCTACTGCGGGTGTCATTAAAATTGGGCAGACTTCGTTGCACAATCCTGGTGGACGAAGTAGTTGGATTGGATTATGAGGGGCATTTTGCTGGCATGCACGCATGCATATAGGTTCCAAGGTGATTGTAGCACTTTTTACTTGCATGCTCTTACGATGTTACATAACAAGATTGTGTTTGCCCCAAAAATAACTGTGCTACCATTGACGGCAAGTCCCTGGCCATGGAAGCTTGAAGTATATTTGTGCTTCATATGGGTCTCACTTATTTAAAGTCAACGCGTGACGATTGTTGCAGTTAGCTCCACAAAGTCTCACATGAACACCTCGTAGAACAATAGCCTCAACATGTTTCATTGCAGTTCGGTGTCAGTTTTAAAACAGGCCAGTCACTATCAGTGTACTCAGTGCTCAGTACTCCTGGCTGACCAGACCGATAGTTCGCGGAGGTTTAAAATGGTTCTGCCGGGGCATCGGCAGGGCAACGGAGTTTAAGCTCCGCCAAGCATAAGAGTGCCGTCGTAACGGAAGTACTCTGTTTCTCTCTCGTACTTTTATTTTCTCGAAGGTCTAAGCTAAAAAACATCCGACCCGCTGTTCGCGCCGCACTCGTTTACACTCATACCGACGATGAAGTTCTCAACCGTTTTCGTGGCTCTCGTTTCCGCTGTTCCGGCTGTCTTTGGTCTTACTATCAACACACCGTACGTGTTCTCTCTTCTATCTCGTCGCACGGGAGAGTGTACTCATCGTGTGTTGCAGGGCCAATGTTGTCGAGTGTCGTATGTCCGTGCCATCAATTGATATCACGCTCTAACACTGCCTGTGCCCTCTAGAGCCCATTTTGTTTAGTTGGACTGGCGGACAGGAACCCTACTACTTGACCCTCGTGCCTGGTATGTCGTCTCGTGTGATTGATTAGGTGTCATTTCGTTGAGTCCTAATCCACCGTGTAGGCGGGCAATCAATGGCCTCACCAGTAAGCTATTATTTTTACACCGCGGCTGACCAGTCATCCTGAGACATTTCGAACAGATCAAGTCATTCCCCACACAAACGGGAACATCCTATACTTGGAACGTTGATCTTCAAGCTAACACAATCTTGTGGGTTACTCTCCGTGGGTTTCTTGGAGATGCGCAACTGACTGGAATCCAGCAACATCGCTCTCAAAGATAGTACCGGTGCTACGGCGTACTCTGATATCGTCACCATTATGTCTGGCAGCGACACCTCCTGCCTTAACACATCTGTCAATGAGGGTGGCGCGTCGAGTGGTACCGCTGTTGCCAGTGGCACCTCTACCCCGGCTACTGGGTAAGTTGCAATTTTTTGCGTGCGCCTTAGCAGCCATTGAGTCATCTGCTCGCTTAGATCTTCTGCGACTGCGTCTGGTACCACCGCTTCTGGAGCTAAAACCTCTGCCACTACCACTGCATCTTCTGGTACAACTCAGAAGACCGGCGCTGCCAGTAGCCTTTCTGTCTCTTCGGCAATGGGTGTTGCCGGTGTGATGGGTCTTGTTGGTGCTGCTCTCTTCTAAGCATGTTGATGATACGGACACGATCATGACGCGCGACGGACTGTTTAATTTGATATATATCACCTGTCTTTGCTCCGTTCCATATTATCCATATTTTAGTCACTTGTTTTTGTTGGCAATGTTGCCTACTTTGTGCTCCTTTGTGCATCATAGAAGAGCATCTCTCGTTTGTCACTATAAACCCTATCCCCTGGTGTGAAAGGATCATTGTGAAATCACTGGACGTGTTTCATTTGACCAGATTGATTGTGCGAGTTGAAACGTTGACTTATGAATCGTAGCACGTGACCAGTCGCGTAGACTTTCAAGCGGATTTCTGTTGAGTTTCTTTGCGCTCGTCGCTTGCATTTTTTTGCAGCTGCGACTGGTCGGGTTCGCTCACAAGAACGAACTTTGCAATCTCTCTCTCTCTCTCTCTCACTCCCCATAGCACATTCCCTACTATCATTATTGAAGAATATGTCTACTGTGGCCGACAACGCTGTCGTCGCTGACGACCCGATAGCTAATGGCCACCAGGTGCACGACAGCGCCAACTCTTTCGAGATTCCTAGCAAGTTAGCGACTGAGGGCGAGGTCGTCGAGGCTGTTTCAAATGGTGTGCAAGAGTCTGCACTAGGTGCCGAAGACGTTTCCGGAGTCATTGACAAGATCGACGATACCTTGGTAACTGCCTCCTCTAACAACACCCTTGCGTCGGAAACGTCTGTTGAGGTTCTCAATGTGGTGTGTGCCATTATTTGCCGCGTTGTAGCTCTTGTGCGACTGAATTATATCCAGAGCAAGTTGGTCAATGATATGGAGCCAGAGGCACCTACCCTGCACACCAGTGACTCTGATAAGGAGAACGCCACCCTTATTCATGACTCCGAGCCTCTCGCCAACGGCCACCACAAGTCTCTTTTCGTAGAAGAGTCCGAGCAGCTTACAACTCTCACAATCGTTCCATGCGACGAACCTGCGAGTCTCGCAGAGCTTGTCCCAGAGGACGCGATTGAATGTTCCGGTCCGGTCACATCAGAGATACCCAAGGTGTGCAAATGCGCAGACATGCTTTTGACGCGTCCATTTTCTAACAATCAACTACAGGACGAATTGCCAATCACTGACAGCATAGACACGGAAATACCCTGTCTCGATGTTGCCACAATCGTTGTGGAAGCTTCTAAAGCCTCTTTAGATGACAGAGAGCCTCCTATCGCTGCTAGCACCGGCCCTGACATGTCCCTATCAGACTTTGTTACAACTTCCATAAACGGCGTCGGGAGCACTACTGATGCAGAGCCTTCTCACTGTCAGGACGAGACGCCCATCTCCCATCCGAGTACCGAAATGAGCTCAGCTGCTGATATGCTGGAAGAGGTTGTTGTCCCTCCTGCTGTTGAAGTAGAGGCAAGTCACCGTGCTTTTATTCGACATTTCTCCCTTATCTTGATGTCATTGCAGGAAATATCTCCCATGGCTCCAAATCCTGAACCAGTTGTCGTAGAAGACGCATGTGACCCGATTGAAGCAGAAGCAAGCCCAATGGAAGTGGCGGCTTCGTGCGCCGGAGATGAGCCTGCGGTTACCGAGACCGTGGCTTCAGCGTCCGTCGATTCTGTGCCAGAGACCGCTCCTACATGTGAAAACATATTGGACGAACAAGAATCCATGGTAGTTCAAGCAGAATCTGCGCTGGTTATAACACAATCTTCCACGGCCGAGCTAGGGAGCACACCAATGACGATTGAAGCCGCACCAATTAAATCAACATTGCACGAGGTTGTCGTAGAGGAGAGTCCAGTCTGTGAGCCTGACGCTGAACCCGCGGTAACTTTGGAGCCCATTCCAAAAGATACCGAGGGGGAACCGGTTGAAGACACTACAGCAACTGTAGAGCCCGTCACAGAAGTTGGCGAGTCGGATTCGACTGAAGAGATTGTGCCGGTATCGGAAGCAGTAGCCACTGCTGCGGCAGCCGAGATATCAGGTGCAGAGACGGAGGAATTCGCCACAGAGGTTGATGCGCCCATCGCAGCGGAAAAAGAGGCTAATGAAGAGCCGCAGGGTGCTTTTGATGCTAAAGAGGAGCCAGCTATTCCCACCGCACCGGAAAATTTGGAAGTATCTGTTTCCGAGTTTGTTTCAGCTCTAGCTAAGGCTGCGACAAAGTTGGATATCCCGTCAACTGAATCAGAGGACGCTGCCATTGCGCTAACTACAGCACCCGAGATCCCTGTCGTCGCTGCCGAAGCAGAGTCGGTCGATGCGCTCGACTCCGTTACAGCTGACTCAGAACCAGTCACAGTTCCTGACCCCGAGCCTGTTGCTGCCGCTGCTGAGACGGATTCTGTTGCAGCAGCAGGACACGAACCTGCCGCCTTCGAGTCGGGAGCGCCTGCAGCAGTTGATGCTGAGCTCACAGATCCTGCAGTCGAGTCTCTTGTAATAGAGACTGTTCAGATCGATATCGAGCCACCTAGCTCCAACGCGTCATTCGTTGAGGATTCTGAGGTAGACTTCACGGATGATGACGGGCCACAGACGCCTCTAGCTGAGGAGACTCCAGTGCTCAAAGGGCCTGTATTGGATGCCACTGATATGGAGTCTGAGGTGCAGGCAGAAGAGTTCTCTGTAGAAGAGACTGTGGATGTCATTCCAATCGATGTCGTTACTCCTACAGGAGGACCTGCATCAGTCGAGGAAGTTGCAGCGGAGGAAGTTGTTGTAGCGGTTGAAGAGATTGTAACGGTCGAGGAATTCTTGGTTGAAGAGTCCGCAGCAGTTGAAGAGACTGTACCAGTTGAGGACACCACCGCTGTTGAAGCAACCAAACCTGCTGAAGAAGTTGTCCCAGTCGACGTTGCTACAGGAGAGCCCGCACCAATCGAGGAGGTTACCTCAGTCGAAGGTGTAGAAACCGAAGCACATGCACCAGCCGATGAGGCCACTTCAGTTGAGGATATCACTCCTATTGAATCAGCTGCTCCAATCGAATTACCCCCGCCAGCCGAAGAGGCTGTTGTTGACGAAGCTGAGCCTGCTGTCGAAGAGCTTGCAAATCCCGTTAATGATGGTCCAATATTGGAAGCGGCCATGACTTCCGTCGATGCGGCCGACGTCGAAGCTCCTCTTCCCACCGTCGATGTCTCCTCCCCTAATGAACCTGCCGCATCCAATGAGGAGCCTCTTGTTGCACCTGAAGAAGTATTCGGTGAGGCAACCGCTCCAGCAATCGAAGAGATTTCACTCGCGGGAGGTGTTTCCACAGTCGAAGAAACATCTGCACCACCTCTGGAGGTGCCAGTTGGAGAAGATGCCCCTGCTATTGAGGAACGTTCTGTGCTCGCGGAAGTGGATGTGTCTGAATCAGGAACAGTGACTGTAGCGGAGCATGCGGCTGCTGCGGTCCAGGACACTCTGGTACGTGGAGACCACCGGTCTGTAGCCATCGAGGAAACTCCCGCAGATGCAGAGGAACCTGTTTCTGTTGATGATCGAATTTCTTCTACTATGGACAAGACGCCTCTCTTTGCAGAAGCGCCCTCGGATACTGACGAGCCTGCTCTTGAAGCAACTTCAGCCGAGGAGGAATCTTATATGCCGGAAGAGGAGTCTGTCACTGTCATTATGTCAGACGAAACGATCTCTGAAGCAGCAGTTGTCGCATCGGTCGAAGAGGTTATCCTTATGGTCGAGAAATCTCTTGAGCCCTCAGACGTAGAAGCGCCTGAACCAGTTGTTCATGAGGAGTCCACGGCACCAATGGGAGACCATGAGCCAGTCGCAGTCGAGGATACTTCGGTTCAGCTTGTCACCATCGATGAAACTCCCGCAACAGAAGAGGCATCTGTCTCTATCGATGATCAAATTCCTCCCACTATCAACGAAATGCCCGTCATTGCAGAAGTGTCCTTTGCTGCTGACCAGCCTGCACTTGATGTCAGTCCAACCACCGAAGAACCTTCCGCGCCTGAAGAAGAGCTTACCACCGCCTCTATTGTGGAGGCACCACCAACAGCAGGAGACGTCGCTACTGAAGCGGAGGAGACCATCCCTGTTTTCGACGTGACCCCCACTCCCGCGGACCCAACGCTTGCTGATGCCTCATCTCTTGAGGGAACTGCAATCGTCGCCGATGAGTCAACTGTCGAATCGGACGCTTCCGTAACAGAGCTACCTGTGCCTGTTAAAGAACCCGCCCCCGCTGTAAATGAAGCGTCAGTCGTCGAAGTTGTTTTCGAGGAGGTCCAGGTTGCCCCGGAACGCACCGAAGCCATCTTATTTACCAGTGAAGATGCTAAGGGCGAACTTGAGGATTCGCGACATACAGAGGTACCTGTGTCTTTGCCTGAGCAACCCTTCGTAGAGGAGTCTCTCCCTACGGCTCCTATCGTCGAAGAGTTTGTGTCCGCGCCCGTGGAGGAGCCCGAGATTTCAGAGCTGCATGTGGTCACGTCCCAAGTTCCTGTCGATGAGGAGCATACCGAAGTCAACAAGGACTCGGAGCCTCCAATTGTGCATATAGAGATCTCTGGCGAGATTGAAGAGACCGAAGCAGTCGAGCAACCCGAAACTATTGCATTCGAAGAGGTCACTGAGCAACAAGAGGTGTGTGTGACCCGTTGTCGCTATCCACGTTTTCTCAAACATGTTTTAGATTGCAGCATCTCCAACTCTCAGCATTGCTTCCGAAATTGAACGTCCCAAGTCACCATGGACCCCCTCTTACAGCGTCATCACTCAAGGACCAGGCGTTCCCGATGAAGAGCAAGTAAACGCCTATGAAGGCGATGATGATGATGCCGCCCCTGCCCAGTCACACACCCCTGAGATTATTATCTACGAAGTAGCCGCGATTGTTCCAGAGATTGCGGCTGATGTGGAAGTGTTCGGACAATCTCAAGTTGAGGTTTTGCAATTGGCAGAGGAACAGGTATAATTTTACCCCTATTTTCTTTCTGCCTTCAACTGAACATGGGGATAGGTTACGCTCGGCGAACCGGAAGAGCCTCGCCCTACATCACCTTGGACGCCTTCTTACTCGGTAACTGTACAAGGCAGCGTTGTCCAGACCAACGAGGGACTCGATGACATGGAGCAGCTTCCTCCAAGTGCTGCTCAGTCTGTTACAGCGGATGGATTTGAAGAACAACCTATTTCTTTTACAGAAGCACTCAGCAAGGTCACCAGTTCTACTACAGTCGTTGCAGATCAACATGTTACGCCTTCGGCAACGCTAGACGAATCAGATGTTCCTGAATCAGCAGTTCAAGCAGAGGATATCGCTTCAGAGCAAAGTGTCATCGCTCAAGCAGAACCTTCCGTACCGACACTACCCGAGCCAGCTCCTGTGGAAGAAGTGCCTGAGGAAGAAATTGAACAGGGATCGTTCATTGTCGACGACGAGAGTACTGTAGGTCGCTGCTTATGTTTGCTGAGATTAGCCACACTCAACGTTTTCAACAGCATTTGAGTGCTACCGACCCTGACGGAGAGCGTAGTAGTTCTCCCTGGACGCTGTCCTACTCAGTGACTGGACTTCAACTGGCATCTGCACTTGAGAATCAAGCGGTCGCTAAAGACGGCGAGTCTATTGAACATGGTTCATTCATCACTGAGACTCAAGCACCTGTAAGATTTGGTTGGTATCACACTTTACACTTGCTGAACATTTTGTAGGTTGATGCAGAGGATGCTCCTAGTGTTAAATCAGACTCAGAGCTTCTTACACCCGTCGATGACCCGGTTGGAGAAAGACCAAAGTCGCCGTGGACCCCTTCGTACTCTGTCACCATGCAGGGGCCGAATGATGCCGTTGAAGAAGTACAGGAGCTTGAGCATCTGTCTGGTCCACTCTCCAGCATTCCTGCATCTGCGGCTGATGAGGAGCCCATCCCGCCTGTCCTCATCACCGAGACACGAGCGTCTGTAGATGAGCCTGTCATGACAGAGACTCTCTCGCGCTCAGAGGGTAACGTGATTGTTTCAGAGCTCTCCGAGACATGTGACGACGTTGAGGCCAGTGGAGCTCTGGTCGCCCGAGAGACCCCTCAAACATTCCCTGTTCTCGAAGAGCCACAGAAAATCGCCAACAAGAAGTCAGTCCATGTTTCCCTCACTTCCTTCCTTATTCCTGACTCCATGCATTCAGGCCAAGCTTGTCTGCCGTCGATGAGCTCAACGCCACTGAAGTCACTGAAACTAGCACCCTCCGCATCGATATTCCCACCAACAATGGGACCAACCGCAACAGACTGGAGTCCACGACCTCTTCTCGTTTCTTCCCTGGTGGATGGTTCTCCTCTTCACCCAAGGTTCCTGAAGAGGGTCGCACATCGCTCGACGTTGCAGCTGGAGAATTCATCCATAAGTCCTCAGTCGAAAACACTCCAACCACTGCTCCAACCACTGCCCTCCCCTCCGCTGTCGAGGAAGACAAGGAAAAGAAGTCTCGTTGGTGCACAATCATGTGAAAGGCAGGGTCTGCTACCCTATGCATCTGAATTCTTGAAACTTATCATCGTTTTTATCATTTTCGTTCTCGTTCTCTACTTTACCTTCTACCATGCATGACCCTTAACGACAAGCGATGACTGCATTTTCATATTTACTTTCAAGCGGATTCTGATACTGACATAAAACCTCTTGTATTTCGGCTAATCTTCACTTTGTCTATGCGCACTGTTTGCAATCGAAGCGTCTTAGATTGACGGACATCCCATTCCAAACGTAACCGACCTTAGCTCAGTTGGAAGAGCGCGAGACTGTAACTGGATAAATTCATCTTGAGGTCGCCTGTTCGAGCCAGGCAGGTCGGATATTTTTTCATGGAGTGAACTCCATTGACATTCTCTTCCACAACATAATGCATAATGACTTTGGGGTGCAAACTCTATGCCTACTACTCTGCTGCGCCGAGTAGTACGAGAAGCCTGTATAAGAGAAGGAATGAATCCGGATTATGGATTCCGAAGAGTACTAAATGTTTGGGACATGCATTACTGGATGTATGTGACCTTGTGGTGACACAGATCATATTGTATTGTATGTATGATACCAGGAAAGTGAGGGGGGACACATAATATAATTAGGGTGGGGGACTTGGAAATATGCTGTAAGAGATGGGGCATTTCCCGCTGGCTGATCACAGTCTGCTTTCGTTTCAGGTCCCCTCCCACCCAATACCTCCTTGTTGACTTTCTTGATATATGTTGTAGGGTCAATATGATCCACGCGAGCTCTGAGCATGTTGTGTTGGATTGCTTAAAGTCCTCTGGGTGATTGACCTAACTTGTTCTCCAGGTATCAAGAAATTTCAAGCTCAAGCCCCGTGGGTGTAATGAAGTTTTCCAACAACAGGGGTTACAGGATTGTGCACCTTCGACACTCAACAGGCTTCACCACATCCGCTCATATTCATTCACTCCATTTGTTGCCTGCCAGTTTTAACTCCTGCCTCATCTTACACCAACAACTACATATGGCTTTCAACAGTGGCAATCACTTGTTATCTATTATAAATATGCAATTGACGGGTTGATTTCCATTTAAGTTCCATCATCTATTGTCTCTTGATCAATGAGTGTCAGCTGCAGATCATGATGGGTTTGACAGAGGAGGCATACCATCATATGATGTCTGGGACTCCTTCCATCCACGTTGCGAAAGAAACATCTGTGTAGGTGCTACAAGAAGAAAGGTCTGACCTTCAGAAGTCCTTGTGCATTTGCATAACCAAGACAGCATGCAAAACGACTTGATATCTGCTGCCGAATAAGTTACCATCACATCCAAACAGAGAGTGAACAAACTCTGTCACCACATATGCAAATGGAAACTATGCCTGCATTAATGGATTGGCCTTGCATATGCACATTAACTCACTGGAAGAAAGATTGTTGTGAGAATGACACCAAGAGTAGAAGCTGTAAGATAGTAAGCATGCATGAGGTGTTTTGTAATATGCAAGAACCAACCAAAGCTGCAGCTGAAATACATCAGATTATGTTGCATAAGACCATGCATGAGACGGTTGTCGATATCCCAACCACCATGACCATTGACAGTGGGATGGAACAGAAAGAACAATATTTCTGGAATTGTGTGCATGCAGTAAGTTCAAGCTCGTGTTAGCAGCAGGTCACAATACAAACGTAGCTCAGCAACAGCTAGCAAGCAGTAAACCACATAAACATATGAGGTCATCTTCATATCCAGATATTCGAGAATGCCTGGAATCCGTACCCATTCAAGGACCCATACCTGTTGGTACCCTTGGGTACACAGGTACGGGTGCGGGTTGTACTCCTGGTACCTGCAGATTTACCCATGCTAATGCCTAAGCATTCCTCTGTATGTGAGAGGTCGGGGGCTAAGCAAGACACAATCCAACTTGAAGTTATACACACCAGAGACTGACAAGTCAAATTCTTCAATACAAATGATAATTGGTACTAAATAGGCCTGCACAAGGTGAATTAAACATTGTTATCTGGAGTTCATCAAGAAAACACCAATGTTGTTGTAGCTGCAGTGATAGCTATATAGGATAGGCACATATTGGCACTGCATCACTATGTAGCTGGTTGTGGCCTCATATACTAAACTCACAATGATGCTTATGACTGCCAATATAGCAAGCTGCCTCTGCTGTTCCCATGCTGCAAATGCTCTGAGTATGAAAATACCTAAATAAGTGCAATAATGTTAGAGCACAGAATTGTTGCTGGGTAATCCAATTGCTGAACTCACTCGGCGAAGAACATAGTTAGTAACAGTACATCTTATAAAGTATTGGCACAGAGTAAGTACATGTCTGAGTGATGCTTCACTAGACTCGCAGGAATTGGTGACATCATAAAAGTGGCAAAGCTTTGTTGGGGATGGGTTAATTTAAAATGTCTGCAATATTCTAATTTGCGCATACAGGGAGTGGGGCATCTGGCAGGAAAACCTCTGAAAGGCATCACATCGTAAGCCTTAAGAATGGGGATGTGTGGTATTGAACACTCACTGAGCATATTCAGTGACAGGAAGACAAACGGCAAGTGGCTGCAAGCTAGATAGAGAAACATGCCAAGCCCCCATCAAGACTCGATGATAAACTCAACCTGTGCCAACTATAAATCATTACACCCTAGGATACTCAAGTAAATTTCTACCTACCATGTTGTTGTATTCCTGTTGTCATCATCATCGTCATCGCATAGTACATTTCCTTTTCCTCTTCCGTCATGTGTGTTCCTGTATATATACTATGTACCGCATTGTTGTTCATACCTCAGTCGTTCTCTTCAAACACTGAGGTATGCTTTCTGTCTCTTGTTGTCCCGCCGTCTCTTACAATATGTTCTCTAGCGTTGAAGGATCTTCAACTCAGCTGAGGGTGCAGCTGATATAATTGTTGAAGGGAAGAGAAAATGGGTGCGATAGGCTCGTCCCTTAGGGGATGCAAGGAAAGCTGGTGTCCACTGGTGACAACTCTGGGGGAATGCGCGAGGCGCGGGAACCAAGGCGCTATAGGCGCGCGAAGCGCGGGAACGTCGCGCGTTGCGAAGCGGAAGTGCGTGAA
>KN835180.1:0-114252 GCA_000827255.1 Suillus luteus UH-Slu-Lm8-n1
ACAAACATCCACCGAAGTGTTCATCTCATACCAAAGTTCGGACCTGTCGCACCTCGTCAGTGGACTAGTAGCGAAGTCCTCGAACAATGTGACACTTTTTTTGTTAATCCTTACATTAATAGGCATACATTTGTGACGGTTAGATAGCGCGTTGTAACTTCATTATAGGATGGTGAAGTCTAGTGAAAGATTATCAACCTTATCTATAGTTTATAATATTATCGTCTTTTTATTGAAATTCACCTATTTTTGTCTAGCTTTGTGTGGGAGGGTTTTCCTGATGTTCTCTTTGTTTACGGCGTGTGCCTCCTCGATCTCGGTTTGGTTTCAATGTCACAAATTTACAAGCAACATGTCCTGGATGCAAATACTCGTACTGCATGTCTCGTGCATCAGTCAGCACATCCGCATTTTTCTCAGGCACGCGATTTGCAAGTATGCACATTATGCCTTGGACAGGAACGTCCCCTAACTTCCGATGATCGCCTTTCTCGCAATGCGCGCATGCTGTCCAACAAGTTACAGCATGTTATTCTCAAACTCACTGTGATTTTTCACTAAATGATTTCCCTGCGCGGGCACTAGTAAATGTCTTTGTGCCAGTGTGTAGGACTGTAGCCATGCGAGTCAACCCGCTTGCCTGTGCTGTGACTGGCAGCTCAGTTTCTCCGTACAAATCGCACAGACAAAGTATAGGAGTGCTCATGACAACGGGGCTCGGACAGATTTGACCATCTGAGTTTTATTGTCTGATCGAAACAGTACAATGTATAGAGGGCGCTGTTGTCGAAGTGGCGAATAGCTGATCAAGAACATCTCTTCTGAATATTGTAGCACTCAATGGATTGCTCGGCGGCTGAAGGTATCAAAGGTTTCATTCAATGCAGATCGCTCGAGACTTTTGAGTGACGAGGGAGGGGTATTTATATTATGGTAAATCTTATAAGCACGGTCGACAGGCTCTGGGAGGCTTCGGAATACAGCATCTTCAGATGCACAGACCTGAGCGCTTCGTCTACGCAGCACTTGAGTTGTGAAGTTTACGATTAATAACAGATGGGACGCACCTTCAAAGACACTTGGACGAATGGCGCCAACTTCCTCAAATCAAAACTAGACACCTCCCGATCAAATTCGAGTATTGGTTTGTCCATCGGTGCTTTTTTGTGAGTGATGCTCTATGCTCCACTGCAGGCTAAAGCTGACTGCCTGTATTCCAGTAACGTTGAATTGCAAATTCTCGATTGCGCAGCAGTCAAATTGTCTTGTGGGTGAGGATTGAATACTGTGAAAAGACGCTCTCATAAAACCAACGCCTTGTGCGTTTTTATTAGCAAGAGCAAAAGTAAGGGAAAATAGGCAATGCGACTCGCCAGCCCTCTATGCCACAGCCGCATAACTCATCCAATTCAGAGAATACACTCGATCCGACTCGTGCAGTTGTAGCGTTGCGACTGCAAATCTGTGGGACGGAGCGTACCAAGTGACGTTCAATGATCTTTAGCATTCCGCCGTGGCTTGTAACAGCGGATCAGGCTCAGTACCTCTCAAATGTTCTGACCCTAGCAGTGTGGCGTGAACCGTGCTATGTGGCAATCCCCTCAAGAATCGAGAACTTCAAAAGATGGTCAAGGATTGATTCAGCAGAGAGCCTTTTTCGATTCGATAGAGTTCATTAGTGTGGATGGGTACGATCGTGAGGCATACTCGATAGTTTTCAAGCCAGTTTGAAAAACTGTCATCTACCTTCGACAGATAACAATCGTGCCCTTGAAGTTGCAGAAAAGCATGAACAACATGAACTGAATATATAACGACCTACTTTCGCTCGCAGACATGCAACAGATAACGGATTGCGGATTCTGATCCTCTATTCCAGATCCTCATTTCGCTGATTAAGAGGGAAACCTGCGCAATGAAGATCTAGTAACACGAAGCTATCAGGAGCAGACACGTTTGCTTATTTTTGACAGTCTACCTGAGAATATAAAGGGAGTTAGCGAAACAATGAATAGTCAGAGTTTTCAAAACACCTGGCCCTGAAGCTTTCTAATCCGAAAGAGATCATGCAAGCGTCGATCATGGCTTCAATCCGTTTTTATAAATGGACATGCGTGTACTGAATGCTGGACTTGGTGATGATCATTCGCCTTGCGGGAAGCTATTGCGTGGTCCTCGAATATCGAAAGGCGGTGTGCATAGATTGGCGGAAGCCAGAGGAGGGAACAGGGAAAGGCTGGACCGACAACGCAGCAGAGTATCGAACGTTTTCGCACGAAAGTTGCAAAGTGTGGATGTGTTCGAGATCCCCGCCATGGCAAGATCGGTTCATCCTGGCACTGCAAGGCACCGAAGGCAAAGAGGGAAGGGTACATCAGAAAAAAGAATATGAGCACCACAGCTAGCTCAGGCGTATGAGCATAGCATAGGGTGATGACATGCTGCACAGCCCGGAAAGACGATGAAGATTTGAGGACATTAGCTCGAACATAAGCAGGAAGAAGTATCTGCAGTTGAGAGAAATCCCCGTCGAATGTGGTCGCCACCATCAAAATAGTCCATCGATATAAAAAGATGCGTACGGCGCCGGTTGCGGACCTGAGCGCTTCGTCTACACAGCAATCAGCAAAAACGAGGATGACGCGTGGAACGAACATTAAAAGACAGCTTGAACGAATACATGCCCCACTTCCTCAACTCCAATCCAAGGATCTCTTGCGCTTTCTAGAATTAAACCAGCAACTCGCACAACTCCAAAGTTGACTTCTTGGTGATTGCTATAAGCAGGCTGTTTGGTAAATAATGGATTGTGCATTTCTATAAGCGGGAGCTGAAGTGAAAGAAGATAGGCATATCGACTCACCAGATTATTTGCCGTTGCCAGACAATTCGGTTTAATTCAAAGATCCTTGGGGCTTCTCGCATAGATATCCAAATACTTGAGACCCCTAGCGCCGACCATGTCTTCCCAGGCCAGTGACTCGGAGGAGCAAGAAGTCACACCCATCGAGGAGATGCGAGGCCATACCGGCGCTGTGCTAGGTGTTGTGCACCTGCCCGGGGGACGACGGATCGTTACATGTTCGAGGGACGGCTCTCTGCGAGTATGGGACTTGGAGAGCGGCACGCAGATAGGCGAGGACTGGCGAGATGATGAAGCAACAACAACAGGATTCTACAGCATCGCATTGTCTCCAAACGGGAAGACAGTTGTCACCGGAAGTGGCGATGGGAAAGTGAGGTTGTGGGACGTCGAGACGGGAAAGGTCATCCAAAGATGGACGGGGCACACTCATATTGTGATGTCAGTGTGCTGGAGTGCAAGTGGTGATCGAGTAGTGAGCGGATCCTGGGACGGGACGGCAAGAGTCTGGAATGCCAAGACCGGAAAAAGAATCCTGAAAATCAAGACCAGGCACGAGTCTGTGTGGGTGGTGTTATACTCACCCGATGACACACGAATTGCGACAGGAGGATACAAGAATGTGGCACAAATCTCAGGAGGATCCTACGAGTATGCTGCAAAAATCTGGGATGCGAAGACGGGCAAGCTAATTAAAACACTCGAACACGATCGAATAGTTTACAGCTTGGCATGGGCATCGGACGGAAAGACACTAATCACCGGTTCATTCGGCCTGATCAAGATATTCGACACAGCCACTTGGAAGCAAGTCGCCACTCTGGAAGGTCACACAAACTACGTCAACGCCATCACCTTGTCTCACAACAATCGCCTCCTTGCAAGTGCATCATATGACAATACAGCGCGGATATGGAATCTCTACACAAACTTCCCAGTCGGACCACCCCTCCAGCACAGAGATAAGTTGGAATGTGCAGCCTTTTCTGCTAATGGACGAGTGTTAGTCACTGGTTGCCACGACAAAAATGCGTACGCGTGGGACGTTAACGCCCTAGTCAAACAAGCTGGCCTTGAAGACCTACTGTCCACTGGTGATGTGAGTGCTAACACGTCATCCACTCTCGGTCACTGATAGTGTTTGCTGATAGGCACCAATGGACGTACTCGAACAGACATCTCAAGGCGAGCCAGCAATAGAGCGCACACCCCCCTCTTCCCTCAGCGACAAGTCGTTTTTGGAGGTACGTCACATGTTTCTAAGCCTTCTCATTCATCATTACAACAACATTCTAGGCTGATGCTACAAGAGGTCACAACGAGTTTGGGGGTGACGATGAACTTCCACCACGGTTTTTTGAGCGCATGGAAGCCAATGATGATGTGCGTCACCATCATCATTTAGTTTTCTTTTTGACCTCCGTGCTCTCAGTCGTCCCCGACGGGTGGTGCTCACCCTCATTCCTCTGCAAGTGCATTCCTCGCTCGCCTGGCCTCGCTCCTTCACCGCTTTCGACCCGACAGTGATGAACCTTCTCAACCTCTCACGCTCTCAGGATTGCATCCACGTGTACTCTTCGCTCGTCTGTCGTCACGTATTCACCGCTCTCCAGCTGAAACTGATGCATCAAACGAACTTCAACAACCCTCCCGGTTACATCTACATGCTATTCTCGCTAGCCTATCCTCACTTTTCCCCCGCTCTCAACTCAACACTGAAGAAACTGAATCTCATACCGTAACGCCTTCACGCCCAGATGCAGTCATGAGTCTACTGTCCTCACTCTTCCGCTCTCAACATCACACTAACGAAGAAATCGAACTCTCGCAACGTGCAATGCGTCCTCATGTTGTCGACGTGGCTCCCATGCGGGACAGGGAGGTATGTATTTCTCTACTGTCAGTCTCTGGCATCTCACGAGCTCTTTGCAGGTATTGTTTGTTGCCGAGCGAGTGCAAGCAGTTCGTCCGCACCAACAGTCTACTG
Organism: Suillus luteus UH-Slu-Lm8-n1; assembly: GCA_000827255.1. Lineage (NCBI taxonomy): Eukaryota > Fungi > Basidiomycota > Agaricomycetes > Boletales > Suillaceae > Suillus > Suillus luteus. The sequence goes on from KN835180.1 coordinate 4,851, forward strand.
GTACTCCTCATTCACGCCCCATTCGATTGTTGGCTCACATCGGGCTTTATCTCTGCTGTGTGTGTGATCATCAACGCACCGACGGTAGTTCACAACCGACGCAGCAGCAGCAAGGTCAATCGCAAGGTCCAGTCTCGACCCAAGCGTCGTCACTGCAGACGACACCTGCCGCCCTCTCAACATCTACGACATCTCCTGTTCCTACTACTGCACCAGCTGCAGCAACTGCATAGCCACGGCCCCTTCCATTTCTGACTTGTTCTGTTCTTTTTCTCTGCTGTGCCTCTCCGCCGCATACATTACTGTTAGCTCACATTCGGTGCTCTTTCAATATAGATACACATGTTTTGTGTAAGTGTAGATCTCGCCTTGCTCTGGACACTCTGGTACACGAACGAGACATCAAATTTCATGTCCTCAATCAGCTGTGTATTATGAAGGTTCCTTACAATTCTGTAGCTAAAGCATCTAGATTAACTTCAGTAACGTCTATCTTTTCGTTGATTTCTGTAGTAAATTTACGTTCCCTCCTCTGAGACAGAGTCAGCTAGGCGAAGTTACACAAGCGGTATACCTTCGCTATACTGAAATCGACAACTCGGAATTTCTGCTCGCTGGTCCACGTATCGCTTCCGGTCAGGCTGAGCAATTCGTAAAGTTAGAGGCTAAACCACCGACCCAAATTACAACTGATGCCAGTGATACCGTTGCGACATAGTGAATCGAGTAGGTCGGGGATGTCAATCGATATCCCATCCTGACAAAAGGTAGTGTTGATGACGAAAGAAAATGGTCGTTCATGCTTGAGTAGGACGTTTCCAAAGTTCCGTGGCGCCTATATTTGCGATGGGAGTCAACGCTGAAGTAAAGAGTGCTTGGAGGATGACAATAAAGCATATATCATTGTAATTGACGTAGAACTTACCCGTTCGCGCACCATCACACCTGCCTTCGACACGATAGACTTCGTTCTTCCTTGACACACGCGGGAATGTCTGCCTCGCATGGGTTATGGCGGAAATGCCGTCGATGGTGGCGAAAGCGAGATGAGGTGAAGCAGGGTGCAGATCTAGAGGTATCAGTATTGTAAAACGATGGAAGCGCGTTTAAGTGGGGGCGCCTGTAAATCTTGACTTGGAGAGAAGACATTCTAGGCTTTCTAACCCGTCATTATAAGACCAAACGTACGAAATAAATACTCATTGCGTGTCTTCCCTCATAGAGGCCGCTCTCATCGTCATACGAATGCAGCAAGCCTTCTGAGTGCACGGCAAGGTCGGAGTTTAAATATCCATTTGAACTCGCCCTCAGTGCGCATACATATTGCAGTACTACTACTATGATAGTATTGCCTTTGCAGACATCACCGACTTATCCGTCTCGAGTCTCGACTACGTTGAATTTTTCAGGACCTGTTCGAAAAATTTGTCGGTGCTCCCAAGGTGTGATTTCAGACGGTTCACACACTATTCTATCCATGTGATAGTAAGCTGATGTACTGAAAGAATTTTGCATCTAGCCCTCGCGAACAAGGACTTTATGAGTCGCTGAAACACGGATTTGATTCCTGGTTAGCCACCAGTACTGTCCTAGTCACCTTGAGGTGGGTTTCTTTGTTCCGTTTATATCATGCACTCGGAGCTGATGCTGCAGAGAATAGTCATCCGGTTAGACACTACGTTGATACACGAACATAGTGAAGCCCACCCGGAGCAGATATTCACACAAGAAACGCCCCTTGAATTTAACTTCAACCCCTCGTGCTCCATCCCCAGACTCCATCCTTGCGAAGTTTGACTGTGTCTCGTCTTCATCGAGTATCGGGACGTAGATAAGGCCGTGTTTTGGAAGCAACACTTTGATTGTCTCCGAGGTTGATTAGTAGGTCGAATTTTCGTAGGGAAGGATGGATGCTGACTCAGTGAGGTAGGCATCTGCAAGGCAGTTGAAACGATACTCAACTTATCAAACCACGACAGGATCACCCCATTCGCTTGAACTTTGATGTCGCCGCGCTCGATTCGAACGTTGGGAATAACTTGAGGACTCTGGTAAGTACATTGTTGCCAGCGCCTGTTTTGGTGGGATGAAGTCATTCGTCTCGCTTTTGGTTATTGGTGACCCAGTGCGCGCTGAAAAACCCTCTGTTTGTGATGGTTTTTGAAGGTGCGAACATACACGTGAAAATGTGTATCATTTACCATGCAACCTGAGTCGGATTCTGACCCTGCGAGCATTTAAAACATGCCCCACACGCGGGGAAGAAACACGTACTGTGCATGTCCTTGTTTCACTTGGGATATTGGCGTTTTGATACATGGTAGGCCTTCGGTAGACAGACAATCTGTGAGTGCACATATTTATTTTTGTCAATTCAAAATGACAAGTCAGGGCCCAGCACTAACCAGCATTCCGCAGGTGCGCAGCGGCCTTGCAGGATACTACATCTGCGAGGCGAATCGTGAGACTGGAATACTCGTCGCGTTTGACTTGGCGTCTCTTACTTTCGCTACCCCGTGTAGGGAGAGAGGGACGCATGAGTTTCCATGGCGCAACGATCACATGCGATGTCCTTGTGGACTGTTCCCGGCAAACCGGAGATGCGGCCTTCTATTGGTGATTGGCTATATATCATATTGTTAGTATCAATAACTATGTGCCTTCCTATTCGATGTGTTAATATCAATGGGTTCTGTCGATAGATCTCGATCATGCCATGTTGAATGACAATACAAAGTCTGTCGGTAACATCTGGAGCACTCACTACTAAACAAGCGCGTCGAGTTCAACGTTTGTGACAAACAATATTTTTCTCGACCTGATTGAGCATATCTACAGCCATGTCGCAGAATATCCGTGTGGCATGCGTATTGTAATATTGTCCATGGACAGAATCAAGGTTAGTAGACGTATTCCTTTGTAAATGTGATCTGACTAATAATTTGTGGACTTTATCCACAGCTAGCGGTTTAAAGTCTGCAACTTGTGTTTCTTTCCTCTATCACATCTTGCTCTCCTCGTCTCATCTAACTTGTGCACTGAGTTGCTCATTCACATCTCAATGCCCCAGTTTCCACCAGTGCCCTCACATGTTCCTTATCACCCGGACCCTCACGCACATCTTTATAATCCATTTGCACATGCGGATCATCCAGCCTACGGAGCACCGGTCCATCCTCCTCAATATTGGGGTGGGTATCCCCCCACCTCCCAGGGCGTGGGCGTACCGCCAGCACCAGCGCAGCTTTCAGAACGCACCATCAAGCATGGCAAGCGCAAAGCAGCGGACTCGGATGATGCTCCTCCATCGAAGAAGCAAGCCATTCAGCTTCGCGGTGACAATAACCACACACAAGGTGTGGGACAGCAAGCGCTAGCACCGCCTTTCTATCCCGCTACATTCCCGTTAGTACAAACTTACCACCCGCACACCCAACAAGAGCTGTGGCAGCAAACACCAGCTGAGGAAAGCGCTGTGAAGCGTGGAAAGCGTAAGGCAGTGGAATTGGATGATGCTCCTCCAAGGCAAGCCATTCAGCATCGCGTTGACGATTTCGTGAGTGCGTTTTATGTGTATTTCTCCTTATCATCCTGACGGTTATTTCATCAGAATATCATCCCAATCAATGGTAGTATAAGTAGCGGGGGCTCTTCAAACATAGGTAGGTCTTCTTCCAAGACTCAGGAAGAGGCTGTCGCTCAAGTACCTTGCGTAGCTTCGACTTCAAAAAAGACATTAGAATTTTTTGCCGACAGTCCCTAAGACTATGATTGGACTTCGAGCGGGCCGTTGGAAGAACCAGTCAATAGTCTTGATCAAGCCGAATTGGCCTGGGCCGAGCAGGTGAAAGAGTTTTTTGATATCATTCAAAAAGCTGCCGATGTGGCTTCGGGCGAGTTGGAAGTTGTCAACAGTAGTTGATGAGGAAGTTGATAGATCATTGGTTTCCTTGGAATTTAGGACATTTTCAGTTGTCGCCACTTCATCCCTACTATGTTCAAGTTGTAACATACTGTACATCCGAATACCAGCTGGAGGTCTTGCAAGACTTGTACCATCACACATCACAGTCAGAGAAAGGTTTTCGTCATATGAATTCATTAGCTGGATCTGGTCTCGTATGCATGATCAAACGCAATGTCTTTGTGCGATAGCGAGGCATGTCGAAGTTCTTGTCATGAAACCTATATATATTCTATGCATGCGTCGATTGACCGTGTATGCCTGTAGTAAGGTCTGACTGGGACTCACTAATACTACGAGTAAATTGCTGCGAGTTAGAATTATTACTACTCAGACGTGTCTCCCTTACGAACCGAGCTCCCTTCCGATCGGATCATGCCCGCAGACACGTCCACTTATTCTGGGCAATCTAAGGGAAAATAGAAAAGAAGTTAGGGAAACAAAGAATAGTCAGAGAATTCGAAAGAGATCAAGCGTATGTCTATCATGGTTCCAATACACTGGTAAAAATGAACATGCGTGGACTGATGGATGGACTTGATGATCATTCGCTTGAAGGGAAACCATCGTGTGGACCTCGAACTTCGAAAGGAGGTGCACATAGATTGGCAGAAGCCAGAGGAGGGAACAGGGAACGGCTGGACGGACAATGCAGCAGAGTGTCGAACATTTTCACATGAAGTGTGCATGTGTTTGAGATCCCCGCCATGGCAAGATTGGTCATCCTGGCACTGCAAGACACCGGCATTGAAGACAAGAGGGAGGGGTCCATCAGAAGAAAGAATATTAGCACCACAGCTTGCAGGCTTCTGAGCACAGCATCGGGTGACGACATGCTGCACGTCCGGGAACATGTTGCAGATTCGAGGACATCAGCGAGCGCGAACATACGCAGAAGAAAAATCTCAAGTTGAGAGGGATCGCTGTCGAATGTAGTTACCACCATCGAGATAGTCCGTCGATATAAAAAGATGCGTACAGCGCCGGGTGCGGACCTGAGCGCTTCGTCTACACAGCAATCAGCAAACACGAGGATGACGCGTGGGACGAACATTAAAAGACAGCTTGAACGAACAGATGCCCCACTTCCTCAACTGCAACCCAAGGATCTCTTGCGCATTCTGGAATTACACCCGCAACTCGCACAGTTCCAAAATTGACTTCTGGGTGATTGCTATAAGCAGGCTGTTTGGTGAATAATGGCTTGTGCATTTCTATTAGCAAGAGCTGAAAGGAAAGAAGATAGGCACATCGACTCACCAGAATATTTGCCGTTGCCAGACATTTCGGTTTGATTCAAAGATCCTTGGGGCTTCTCGCATAGATCTCCAAATACTTGAGACCTCTGGCGACGACCATGTTTTCCCAGACCAGTAAGAAGCAACAGACGCCAGCAACCACGCCCATCAAGGAGATGCGAGGCCATACCGACCAGGTGCGAGGTGTTGTGCACCTGCCCGGGGGACGACGGATCGTGACATGTTCGTTGGACGGCTCTCTGCGACTATGGGACTTGGAGAGCGGAACACAGATAGACAAAGACTGGCGAGATGATAAAGCAAAGAAAGCAGGAGTCTACGGCATAGCATTGTCTCCAAACGGGAAGACAGTTATCAGCGGAAGTGACGATGGGAAAGTGAAGTTGTGGGACGTCAAGACAGGAAAGGTCATCCAAGAATGGACGGGGGACTCTAAGGGAGTGACGTCAGTGTGCTGGAGTGCAGGTGGTGATCGAGTAGTGAGCGGATCCTGGGACAAGACGGCAAAAGTCTGGAATGCCAAGACCGGAAAAAGAATCCTGGGGATCAAAACCGGGCACGAGTATGTGTGGGCGGTGAAATACTCGCCCGATGACACACAAATTGCGACAGGAGGATACGAGGAGAATGCCGCAAAAATCTGGGATGCGAAGACGGGCAAGCTGATCAAAACACTGAAACACGATTGGATAGTTTTTAGCTTGGCATGGACATCAGACGGAGAGAAACTTATCACCGGTTCATTAGGCCCGATCAGGATATTCGACACAGCCACTTGGGAGCAGACTGCCACTCTGCAAGATCACCCAGACTGGGTTAAAGCCATCTCCTTGTCTCACAACAACCGTCTACTTGCAAGTATATTAGAAGACAATACAGCGCGGATATGGAATCTCGACACAAACCTCCCAGTCGGACCACCCTTTCAGCACAAACATTGGGTACATACTGGTGATGTGAGTGCCAACACGTCACCCACTCTCAGTTACTCGGCATCTCAAGGCGAGCGCACCCCCTGCTCCTCGCTCAGCGACAAGTCATTTTTGCAGGTACGTCACATGTTTCTAAGCCTTCTCATTCATCATTACAACATCATTCTAGGCTGATGCTACGAGAGGTCACGACGAGTTTGGGGGTTTCGATGAACTTCCACCACGGTTTTTTGACCGCATGGAAACCAATGATGTGCGTCACCATCATCATTTAGTTCTCTTTTTGACCTCTGTGCTCTCAGTCGTCCCCGACGGGTGGTGCTCACCCTCATTCCTCTGCAAGTGCATTCCTCGCTCGCCTGACCTCGCTCCTTCACCGCTTTCGACCCGACAGTGATGAACCTTCTCAACCTCTAACGCTCTCAGGATTGCATCCACGTGTACTCTTCGCTCGTCTGTCGTCAGTCATTCACCGCTCTCCACCTCAAAATGATGCACCAAACGAACTTCAACAACCCTCCGCGCCTTCGCGGTTACATCTACATACCATTCTCGCTAGCCTATCCTCACTTTTCCCCCGCTCTCAACTCAATATCGAAGACATTGAACTTCATACCGTCACACCTTCCCGTTCACGTCCAAATGCCCTCATGGGTCTCCTGTCCTCACGCTTCCACTCTCAACATCGCACCAATGAAGAAATCGAACTCTCGCAACGCGCAATACGTCCTCATGTCGTCGAAGTCGCTCCCATGCGGGACAGGGAGGTATGTATTTCTCTGATGTCAGTCTCTAGCATCTTATGAGCTCTATGCAGGTATTGTTTGTTGCCGAGCGAGCGCAAGCACATCGTCCGTACTATCAGTCTGCTGGTACTGCTACACCAGGCGCGAGGCCTTCGCATTCACGACCCGTCCGATTGTTTGGCCACATCGGGCTATATCTCTGCTGTGTGTTTAATCATCACACCGATGGCAGTGCACAACCGATGCAGCAGCAGGAAGGTCCAGTCTCGACCCAAGCGTCGTCACTGCAGACTACACCCACTACCCTCTCAACATCTACGACACCTACTACTCCTGCGCCAGTTGCAGCACCCGCGCAGCCACAGCCCCTTCCATTGCGGACTCGTTTCGTTCTTTTCCTCTGCTGTGCCTCTCCCCCGCATGCAGTAGATGGGCATTAATACTGTAGTATATGGGCGCCTGTCTCATCTGGGAGTTTACAATAATCATTCTCTCTTTGTTCACGGCGTGTGTCCTCGATCTTGGTTTGACTTTAATGATGCTCTCTTGATTTGTAGTCTATATGTTCATTGCATATGGACAGGTAAGTTCTGCCAAAGACGGTGGTAGGTTTGCCATCGATGTTCACGTTCCAGCCTTATGTTCCATTTCATTCATGCAATACTAGGGCATCGCCGTCGTCCTAACTTCAGGTGAGTCTTGTCACCTAGTAATGTCCTTCGCACAATCTGTGAGGACCCTTTCAGGTCTTGCCATCGGTGAGAATTCATCGGTACTGTTGTTGCTTCATAATTCTAACATGATAAAGCTGTTGTTTGGAACATGTAAGTGAGACAACGGACTCCTCAACTAAGTGCTAATAGCGAGTAGATATCAGGATGTCCATGTAATCACCAGTTTGGTCACAATCGAATGGGCATCATACATATTTTGGCACTGTTGCCTTTGTCGATATCCTTATTGTGTCATCGCTATGTTTTCTGCTCGCTGCGTCCCGTACGGGATTATCCAGGCAAGTTGCAGTCCATACACTGTCAGGTCTGAAATACTAACATATGGTACCTAGAACGGATTTATTCATCATGAGTTATATCATTAACACAGGTTGTTTGACGAGCTATTCCTTATTCTAGCCTACTCCATACCTTGTTCGTGCAGTGTGTTCAACGACTGGTCAACGTATCCCATGAACGCACTGTCAAGTTACGTATGCAGCTGGATGCGTCGATGTCTTATCTCGAGTTGAATGCACTGCAGCACAAGTGTACACCGCCCATATATGGCCTCCTTATCCGAGCTTTCTGGGACAGATACTAAACACAAGAAGGCCGCACCACCAGCGGCCTACTGCCCATAGAAAGATCTAAATTTTGCTGTGTCCGATGACCGGATGTTATGTATCTTGACATAATTTCAATCGTAAACGATTCAGCGCTTTGAATAAACCCCAATGGCAGATTCGCGTTCCATCAAGGCCATGATATTTTATATGAGCCAAGCGATCATCAGGTCTAGATGGATTGCGGAATGGGGAAAAAAACTGGGTGCTGATTTTATATTCAAGCGTATCCATGTAAAGGAACATCGCGTGGGGTATGTAGGGAATACTTTGAGTAAACAGGCGGTATAGATATGAGCTCGAGATGAAGGATCAAGTTCCTTCATGAGGTCCGTCTGTCTTCCAGTTCATGACAACGGGGTTCGCACCAATCTGATTGCCTAAGAAGTCTGCGCAAAGCAGGATCGAGACGGCACGATGTATGGAGGGCGCTAGCTAATCAAGACCATGCCCTCTTCTGAATATCGTAGCACTCCATTGATTGCTCGGCAGCCGAAGGTGTCAAATGCTCTATTCAGTACATAGCACTCGAGACTTATCAGTGGCGAAGAAAGGGGATTTACATTAGAATAAATTTTATTAGCGTGACAACAGATGCACATGGTGCTAGTCGCAGACCCGAGCGCTTCGTCTACACAGTTACTTAGGTCGTGAACCTGGAAATATGGTGACGGATGGGGCGCACCTTCAAAGACACTTGGACAAAGGGTGCCCAACTTCCTCGACTCAACACCAGATACCCACTGACCACATTTGAGCACTAGCGACGTTGGATCGCGGGTTCTCAAATGCGCAGCAACCAAATAAACTATCTAGAAGCTGTCTTGTGGGTGAGGATCGAAGCCTGTATATCAACGTCTTGCGCGTCTCTATCAGCAAGAGAAGGGGAAATAGGCACTGCGACTCACCAGTCATCTATTCCACAGCCGGATAACTCATCTCAATTCAGAGGATACACAGTCCATGATCTGGTCTGAGATACATTGATCCGACTCGTGCAGTGTTAGACAGTCTGCCAAGCGATATTCAATGATCTTTAGGATTCCGCCCTAGCTTGTAACAGCGGATCAATCTAAGATGTTTCGACCCTAGTAGCATGACATGAACCGTGCTGTGCAGCGATCCCCTCAAGAATCGAGAACCTCAAAAGATGGTCAAGGATTGATTCCAAAGAGTGCCTTCTTTTAATGATGGAGTTCATTGGCGTGGATGGGTACAATCGTGACACATACTTGGTTGTTTTCGAGCGAGTTTGAAAGACTGCCATGTACCTTCGACAGATAACAATCGTGCCTTTAGTTCATCGTGGCGATGCAAGGCACCGGTATCGAAGACAAGGAAGGGAGAGGTCTATCAGAACAAAGAATTAATATGAGCACCACAGCTAGCAGGCTTTTAAACACAGCATCAGGTGACGACATGCTGCACAGCTGGCGAACATGTTGAAGATTTGAGGACATCGAGCTCGAACATGCGCCAGAAGAGATAGCTGAAGTTGAGAGGAATCCTCGTCGAATGTTGTGGCCACCATCAGATAGTCCATCGGTATAGAGGGGTCCAAATGGCGCCGGTTGCGGACCTGAGCGTTTGGTCTACACAGCACATAACAAACTGGGACGAACATTAAAAGACAGCTTGAACAAACAGATGCCCAACTTCCTCAAATCCCATCCAAACGCCCAGTGGGTTTGTGTGGACGGTGAAACTCGTGAGCAATACTCTGCGATGCATCCATCTGCTTACCAGCGACTTTAGATACCGCAAGGATTTCTTGCACATTTTGAATTACACCTGCAACTCGTACAGTTCCAAAGTTGACTTCTGGGTGATTGCTATAAGCAGGCTGTCTGGTGAGCAATGGTTTGTGCGCTTCTATTAGTAATAACTGAAGTGAAAGAAGATAGGCACATCGACTCACCAGGAATATTTGTTGTTGACCGACAGCTTGCTTAAATTCGAAGATCCTTGGGGCTCCTCGCGTAGATCTCCAATACTTGAGACCTCTGGCACCGACCATGTCTTCCCAGACCAGTAAGAAGCAACATACACCAGGAGTCACGCCCATCAAGAAGATGCGAGGCCATACCGGCGCTGTGGAAGGTGTTGTGCACCTGCCCGGGGGACGACGGATCATCACATGTTCGTGGGACGGCTCTCTACGACTATGGGATTTCGAGAGCGGCACACAGATTGGCAAGAACTGGAAAGATGAGGAATCAGGGATATACAGCATAGCATTGTCTCCAAACGGGAAGACAGTTGTCAGCGGATATTGGGATGGGAAAGTGAAGTTGTGGGACGTCGAGACGCCGGGAAAGGTCATCCAAAGATGGACGGGGCACACTGATATTGTGATGTCAGTGTGCTGGAGTGCAGGTGGTGATCGAGTAGTGAGCGGATCCTGGGACGGGACGGCAAGAGTATGGAATGCCAAGACCGGAAAAACAATCCTGAAAATAAAGACCAGGCACGAGTCTGTGTGGGCAGTGAAATACTCGCCCGATGACACACAAATTGTGACTGGAGGATACGACAAGGAGGCTGCAAAAATCTGGGATGCGAAGACGGGCAAGCTGATCAAAACACTCGGACACCATGGGATAGTTTGCAGCTTAGCGTGGACATCGGATGGAAAGAAACTTATCACCGCGTCATGGGGCCCGATCAGAATATTCGACACAGCCACTTGGGAGCAGATCGCCACTCTAGAAGGTCACAAAAATGTTGTCAACGCCATCACCTTGTCTCGCAACAATCGCCTCCTCGCAAGTGCGTCAGATGACTACACAGCGCGAATATGGAATCTCGACACTAACCTCCCAGTTGGACCACCTCTCCAGCAAGGAGGTTATGTGAAATGTCCAGCCTTTTCTGCAAATGGACGAGTGCTAGTCACTGGTTGCAACGACACAAAGGCGTACACATGGGACATTTATGCCATCCTCAAACAAGCTGGCCATGAAGACCTACTGCCCACTAGTGACGTGAGTGCCAACTCGTCACCCACTCTCGGTCGCTGACAGTGTGTGCTGGTAGGCACCCATGAACATGCTCGAACAGATATCTCAAGGCGAGCCAGCGATAGAGCGCATCCCTCCCTCTTCCCTCAGCGACAAGTCGTTTTTGGAGGTATGTCACATGTTTCTAAACCTTCTCATTCATCACTACAACAACATTCCAGGCTGATGCTACGAGAGGTTACGACGAGTTTGGGGGTTTCGATGAACTTCCACCACGGTTTTTTAACAGCATGGAAGCCAATGATGATGTGCGTCGCCATTATCATTTAGTTCTTTTTCTAATCTCTCTGCTCTCAGTCGTCCCCGACGGGTGGTGCTCACCCTCATTTTTCTGCAAGTACATTCCTCGCTCGCCTGGCCTCGCTCCTTCACCGCTTTCGACACGACAGTGATGAACCTTCTCAACCTCTAACGCTCTCAGGATTGCATCCACGTGTACTCTTCGCTCGTCTGTCGTCGCTTATTCACCGCTCTCCAGCTGAAACTGATACATCAAACAAACTTCAACAACCCTCCCGGTTACATCTACATGCTATCCTCGCTAGCCTATCCTCACTTTTCCCCCGCTCTCAACTTAACACAGAAGAAACTGAATCTTATACCGTAACGCCTTCACGCCCAGATGCAGCCATGAGTCCACTGTCCTCACTCTTCCGCTCTCAGCATCACACCAACGAAGACATCGAACTCTCGCAATGCGTCCTCAGGTCGTCGAAGTGGCTCCCATGCGGGACAAGGAGGTATGTATTTCTCCGGTATCAACTTCTGGCGTCTGATGAGCTCTATGCAGGCATTGTTTGTTGCTGAGCGAGCACAAGCAGTTCGTCCGCACCATCAGTCTGCTGGTACTCCTCATTCACGCCCCATTCGATTGTTGGGTCACATCGGGCTTTATCTCTGCTGTGTGTGTGATCATCAACGTACCGATAGCAGTGCACAACCGATACAGCAGCAGCAAGGTTAATTGCAAGGTCCAGTCTAGACCCAAGACTACACCTGCCGCCCTCTCTACGTCCACGATACATCCTGTTTCTGACATTCATACTTCTGCACCAGTCGCAGCAAATGCCCAGCCATGACCTCTTCCATCACGCACTCGTTTCGTTATTTCTCTCTGCTGTGTCTCCCTGTGTGCGGCAGATGGTTAATAACACTGTAGCACATGGACACCTATCACATCCGGTCAATCCACAGTCATCATCTTTTCTTTATTCACGGCGTGTGTGCCTCCTCAATCTCAGTTTGATTTCAACGATGCTCTCTGCGGTTTATATATGTTAATCCCAAATGGACAGGTATCTCCTCCCTATCAACAGATTATTATGACCTATGCGGTGGACCTCGTTGGCAAGTGTCGGTCAAAGGTTCTGCCAATCACGGTGATAAGTGTGACATCGATGTTCACGTTCATGTACAACGATGTGCGTGCATGGTCATAGTGTCTACGATGACCATGCGCAGGGTGTGTGATAACGTGTGGTTAGCAACTGGAAGTGCATATGGATTCACTGAAACATGTTGAAGATCTGAGAAATCGAGTGACACTCTATTGCATGCAAGGAATAATAAGCTAACGGTGGCGGAGTGCTCCATCATGGGTATGTAATGTGCACAATGGCACATAAATTGTTGCAACTATTATTTCATGAGTCATACAGGGCATATTCATAATCATAACGGAGCACACTATTTCAAACAGACACAACATGTACACCGTGGTCTTAAGATCTAGGTTCATCAACAGCCAAGACGGGCGGATGAATTTAACGAAGTGCAAAAAACCGCGCTACCTTGTTCCGTACAGAAAGAGGCGCGTCCCAATCCTTGAGAGACGCCTTGACATGCTGAGGAGTTGGATCGCGTCCCCTGCGTTACACTGATTAGTCGTCACGAACAGTTCACACCACCCAACTTACCCAGCTGACTGTCGTGCTAAAGTCATGAAATCTTCAATGTCCGCTCCTATCAGCACCATCAGCACTGCGTCAAGTCATCCAGTGTGAGACATGACATTACCATCGAGCTCATACCAAGAGATTTTCTCAATCTCCCGAATAAAGGCCCACTCCTCTGCATCCCTAATAGTAGTGGTGGATGCATCCTCGCGGCTCGGTAAAGTTGCAGCCAGGTCATCTCGGCCAAAAAGTTGTAGCCAACGGTGGCGACGGGCTGCCAGATCGAGATCGGGGAAACTAATGACTGCAACAGGGAAACGTCAGTGATACAGTCAAGTCAGATGTCTGGACTACGCACTAGTGGAAAACGGCCTGAGCAGTGCCTGCTGCTTGTCCGTCAACACCGAGGGCCACAGGCAGATACATTCGGGCGACTCGAATTCTTGAATCATTTCATTAATGCGTTCCTGATAAAAATCAGCTATGTAGCAAAACAGGTCTGGCAATGAAGAACATACTCGATGTTCTGGATATGGGGATTTCATGAAATACTGTGTGACGCGTCTTCAGAAGGGACATAATGGATACTTTGAGCGATACGTACATCACCGCGGTCCACCACCACCACCGCATTCCACTGAATCGCAAGCTAAACAACCGCGAGTCAGAGTTGTATCACGACCTGTGGATGGTACTACATACCGATGCTACTTTGGCAGCCCATGGTCTGACATTTCCAGGGGATGGGATGTCATTCGCCCGAATGTCAAACATCGGACGCTTGAGCATGTTGCAGATCGCACGAACAACGGTCCTCTTGCCCGTTCCTTGCGCCCCTTTGAGCAGGATATTCTAAATGGCAAAGTTAAACGAGAGAGATGCAGGAGCGTTATTTCAGAACATACCACGCCTTGCCGAACTTGCTCTGACTGTGGCTCACCAGTAGAACATCCAATGGCATCCAACAATGATTGGATGAGATCCTGTAACAAACCCGTTAGCTTCAGAGACAGAATGTATAAGTAGCTCCCGTCCGAACCTTAGTCTGTTGGTCCTTGACCAGCTTACTCCACGCGTCTTGATCGTAATCAGATGCGTCGCATTCTAAACCATCGCATGTGATCCATTCCTAGACACCAAGGTTGGCTTGAAGATCAGTAAAGACATGGAACATGCTTACATGTTTTTCGGTATCATATCCTGTAATCCAGGATAGCCGCTCGAGCCCGAGTTCCTCCATGTTTTCCAAAGGCAGCTTTGGAAGTATGGCTGTTAGGGTGGGAGGGAAGAACATGTTTGATTGAGGTAGTTGGGGAAGTTGTGATTTGGGCAGATGGGAGAGGTTCAAGTTGATGTTGGTTCGGGGAATCCATGAGGTTTATATACGAGACCGAAGTGTGGAACTGTGGATATGTGGAATGTGGACGTGTGGAATGTGGACTAGGACCCACGGGATAATGAGCAAAGCACGACTGAGTTTGAACGCTGGCAAACATTGTCGCCGCAATTAAAATAGCTCATTGGCATATACAGATGCATATGGCGCTGGTTGCAGACCTGAGCGCCTCATCTACACAGCACTTACATGGCAAACACGAGGACAATGCGTGTGGTGGATGAACATTGTAAGACGGTCTGAACGAGGAAATGCCCAACTTCCTTGGCCTCAACCAAACACCCACTCATTGTCGGTTATTGAGCACTGGGTTTGTCTGAACGGTGAGAAATACTCTGCAATGCATCCATCTGCTTACCAAAGAGCTTAGATACTGCAAGAATCTCTTGCGCACTCTGGAATTACGCCCGCAGCTCGCGCAGTTCCAAAGTTGACTTCTGGGTGATTGCTATAAGGAGGCTATCTAGTGAGTAATGGCCTGTGCGTTTCTATTAGCAGCAAGAGCTGAAGTGAAAGAAGATAGGCACATCAGCTCGCCAAGAACATCTGTTGTTAACAGACAACTTGCTCTGATTCAAATGGCGGGCTTCTGTCGGATACATATTGCACGACCTGCATACTTGAGACCACCAGTGCCGACCGGGTCTTCCCAGGACAGCATGAAGCAAGAGATGACGCCAGCAGTCACACCCATCCATACGATGCGAGGCCATACGAACGATGTGCGTATTGTCACGGTGCACCTGCCTGGGGGACGACGGATCATCACCTGTTCATGGGACGGCCCACTGCGACTATGGGACTTGGAGAGCGGCACACAGATAGGAAAAGACTGGCAAGATGAGGGGACGAAGAAAGCATGGATTTACAACATAGCACTGTCTCCAAATGGGAAGACGCTTGCTAGCGGAAGTCACGACGGGAAAGTGAGGTTGTGGGACATCGAGATGGGAAAGGTCGTTGCAAAATGGACGGGGCACTCTGAGGGTGTGATGTCAGTGTGCTGGAGTGCAGGTGGCAATCGAGTAGTGAGTGG
Source organism: Suillus luteus UH-Slu-Lm8-n1 (assembly GCA_000827255.1). Lineage (NCBI taxonomy): Eukaryota > Fungi > Basidiomycota > Agaricomycetes > Boletales > Suillaceae > Suillus > Suillus luteus. The sequence continues at coordinate 20,438 of KN835180.1, forward strand.
ATCCAGGGATGGAACGACAAGAGTCTGGAATGTCAAGACCAGAGAACGAATCCTAAAAATCAAGACTGGGCACGAGGAGGTGTGGGCAGTAATTTACTCGCCCGATAACACACAAATTGCGACAGGAGGATTCATTGGCGGAGTAAAAATCTGGGATGCGAAGACGGGCGGACTGCTCGCCACACTCGAACACGATCGAATAGTTTTCAGCTTGGCTTGGACATCGGACAGAAAGAAACTTATCACCGCGTCACATGGCCCGATCAGGATATTCGACACAGCCACTTGGAAGCAGACTGGCACTCTGGAGGGTCACACAAACTATGTCAACACCATCTCCTTGTCTCGCAACAACCGTCTACTTGCAAGTGCATCGGATGACAAAACAGCGTGTCTATGGAATCTCGAAACAAACATCCGAGTCGAAACACCTCTCCAGCACAGAGATAAAGTGGAATGTGCAGCCTTTTCTCCAAATGGACGAGTGTTAGTCACTGGTTGTGCCGACAAAAATGCGTACACATGGGACGTTCATGCCATCCTCGACACAGCTGGCTTTGAAGACCTCCAACCTTCATCTGATGTAAATCTCATGGTTCTTTGGAATTTTTATTATTAATATACTACTAGCAGGCCCGAGCTCGAAAGTCTTTAAAGGACGTGCGTGAATTGTCTCTTAATCGTTTTAACCATTCTAACCTCGTCACTCCAGAGAGGTGCTATCCAACGTCCGTCTATTCAATCCCGTCGAGTACTGCCGGGCTTTTCCAATGGCTTGCAAAATGGCCCTCAGGTAAGTCGTCTTCATGTTTGACGAGTTCTTGTTCCAACATTGGTTCTCTCAGTACTCCACGGCTCGTAGTACCCGTCCTCGTTCTTCCGCATACCACCTTCGCCGCGCTCTCGCACCCTCTTCTGCGAATCTACATACCCTTCTCAAACGCATTTCGTCCTTCTATCACTCTCGATCCAACACCGATGCGGCAACCAAACTTCAGCAACGCCCAGGTCGTTCCATCTTCTCTCGCGGTTCTCGTATTGTCAAACTTGCTACAGGCCAGGCCAGAAAGGTATCTGTTTCTTATCGTCCATTTCTTATCGCCGTGGTTCAATGATTTCTGTTCAGGTGTTGTACGGTGCTCCGCGGCCACGGCCGCAGCGGTAAAGCTAGTCGCTCATCTAGAGCTTTTCATTGAAAACTCAGCCTACCCCCACCCCGACGTCCACCACACCTGCTCAAGGTACTAACATTGTCACAGCAGGTGCAACTGCGCAGTTACCACCTATCCTATTGTTGAATCATCTTGTACTCTTTATTTGTTGCATATCTCCCCCGCATGCCACTGGTCATATATACAGAAGCATATGCACACGCATTTTATTTTTCACGTCTTTCGCTACTCCAACGATCTTATTTCCTCGTCGTGAGACTCGTGCAATGCATCAAACTCGATAATGCTAACAGTTGCAACAGAAAAATACAGCCCCACGCAGACAGAGTGTATTCTTCTTCTCGTGTCATATGCATCATGACGTTTAGCGCCCGAGATTGCACGTTAGACCCTCCCATGACAAGGAACTCGAGGCATCCCGGAAGAACATGTTTAAACATTCCGATGATGCAGTGTTGCACATCGCTCGAACCATTCAGGCTGTTGTGGTCGATGGAATAGGAGTGATGACTTGCTTTAGCCGCAGCGGCCAAATGAAGTGACGATGGAGATGAATCATTTGCCTACTCCTCCTTTACGTTTTCAACAAGTTTGGAGTTACCAAGACTTTGGGGGTCGATAGTCTTATTAGCGCCACACCACCCCCCATCATGATAGCCGTGTGCCTTTCTTAGCATGTTCTTAACAACCTCCGCACCCTTACCCAGCGCATCATGTCCGAAACTTCTGTCTATATCTCTGCGATTGTTCTTGACAAAGTTTCCAGCTGGCAAGCCTATCGGATAAAGATAGAAATCGATCTATTTCATCATATTCTGCACCTTTCTGCACGTGTTCAACGGATGCGTGAGCTGCCAGCAGTACCCAGCACCAGAAACACCGATGCCGCCACCACATTACAGATGGCATAGTGCTATTCGCCTCATGTGCTTGGAATATATACAGCTGCTGTCGGATCTGATTCAGCCGACGATATTCATGAATGTCATCCTTAACGCAAGTCCAACCACACATTGACATCGGGTGTACTTATGGAGCATTGTTTGTTGGGTGTATCCTTGCAACATTGTTAGTGAAATCCATTTACTCGTTGTGCAGATAAAGCTGATTACTTGTGGTCGTCGTACCACACCTCATGGAACAGCTTGTTTGGCCTAACCAGCATTCAAGCTTATGTCTACTCTCGGACGCATACGCATACTGGCAGATGGACAAAGTTTTATAGGCTCATCGTACGTTTGCGTGTCGTTCTTCTTCTCTTCAGTTCTGTTGTTGATGCTATACACATTAGGTCTTGTTGCTTTGGTAGGTATCCCTTTGAGTTGCATCGGCAGGCTCGTCAAATTGTTTAGGACACTTGATGCTGTGCACCTGGCATTGATCGTCCATTGCGTCTATTATTATTTGGTGATCCACTTCGCGAATGCCGATGCGCTCATCGAAATTGTATGGAGTTTTAAAGTAAGTCCTGGTTTCCATGCAACCTTTATTGTGGTGCTGATTGAATTCATGCAGCTTCAGATAGTAGTAAACGCAAGTCATATCTTCCACAAACTCTGCGATCTGTCTTAGACATGTACCCGCAGGTTCTCATTGTCCATGTGATACATCAGTGAGTTTGATGTGCGCTGTGTATAATACCCTACTAAGCCAGTCCTGGTTTCATAGGTTGTATTCTTATCGCATATGGATTGGTATTTCATCCCTGCCAATGCATTTCACACCACTGACGAGGAGAATCTAGTTGGCAGGGACCGATCGAAACTTTTCCGTATAATCCCGGTGCGTTTGCCGTCCAAAGTCGCATTCCGACCTTTTCATCCCATTTGTCAATTAGGGCACAGTCATCGTCCTAAGTTTAGGTAAGCTCAGTTATCAATGGGAATGCCCTCCGCTCGATTTTTGAAAAATCCTTCAGGTGTTTCCATCTGTGAGTGTTCAACGGTACTGACTCTTACCGTTGGCTCATCTTAACCCAACCAGTCTTGATTTGGGTAGCGTGAGTAAACAGACTTCTCCTTCAAACAGCGTGCTGATAGTGAATAGATATACCTACCATCAGTCGTCGGGAATGTTTTTGGCCCAGTGGCCCTCGGTGATGGCTATGAGCACAGCTACTGTCCTGGATATAGTCATCACATCTTCGATGTGGTATCTCCTCGCTAACTCCCGCACTGGGTTCTCTGCGTAAGGAGTGTTCCGTTCACTCTTAGGATTTGATATGCTACCAGATTATTTTAGAACGGATTGCTTGATCACAAGGCTTATGTTTTACACCATCAATAGTGGTTGCCTGACGAGGTGACGATCTTTCCAGCTCATCTCATACCATGATTTATCTTTCATCCAGTATAAGCGCATTGTTATCTATCATTATGGTGAGGTTCTAATTCTTGTACTGTCCATCTCTGCTTAGAGAGTCATCTACAGTGCACAGTGATGCCACACAGCTTCATCTTCCTCAGCATACAATTTATAATGGCTAAACGTATGTGATATTGCATTCCCCAAGGATCGTGCTGACCGATGGATTCATTTCAAGTCTACGTCAACTCGTACATCGCACTTCTAAATACAAAGTACTACATGCAACCTAGCGCAAACACCACCGATACTTTCGAGCTTCGTCGCGAGCCCCCAAGTCCTGGGCAGCGCGACACGTTACAAGAGAAATTCCCATTACTTCGGAGGAGCTGTTTTGCTCATCCAAGTCCCGAAGTTGAAGTCGTACCTCCTACTCGACCCTTGGCGGTTGTCCCGGTGAGTAGTTATGTTACTGTAGTGGCAGATGAGGCACTAATGACACGCTCTAGTCACACAGGGCAATTCTGGTGAAGGTGGAGAAAGAGTCTTTCATACATTTGTAGAAGAAATATTCGTCCATCTAGACATGAGACAGAATCTTCGGTTTCCTATAAATGCGCAGTCCTCATGGTGTATGTTATGCGAGTCTTGCTCCACCGATCTGGATGAGACACTATCAAGGACAACCCGAACAATTTTAACTTAGGATACCGTGCTCCACTCATATTCAACCGTCATTCTTCTTGATGACTTTACTGAGGCAAGAATTTATCATTGCCCTGGGGATGTTGGATGGGAGTCAGGGATAGCATGTGGCCAGAAGTTTTTAGTGGAAGAATGGTTCGGATTACTTAAAGATCGTATCTTGATTGCGCTCGCTTCTGCTCGGTGTACCTCGTCCACCTTAAGTTTTGTGTGTCACGTCACCCTGATCATGGGGCTATTTGTTCACATAGACATGTCCACTAGTAGGTACCTTTGTCACAATTGAGCAAGGGGCTTTCCAAACTGGGTTGCGGCGTGGGCCCTGAGGCAGTACTTAATATAAAGCGACGGTTAAGGCTGAACTTCACCAACTCACTCACTTAGTACATACTGTCTATATTTCCTTGGTTATCTGTCCAGCAGGCTACCTTTCAAGCTATATTTCTTCTCTAATGATGTCCGATGCTGAGTCCCAGGCTCGTCGTTTGCCTACGTTGGTCACCTATTGTCAGCGTGGTAGGTTGTCTATCGACTGTCATGTGGCTGTATGCTGAAGTGATCGTGTTCTACAGTCCTCTCTACATACACAGATTGTGCGTACCGAAGACATCAAACAACATCATCCGAGACTGATGCAGGTTATTGGTCCAGCTATAAGCAGTTTGGGAGACGATGCTATCCGGTACGACGTGATTAAGCCAGTGCTAGAATGTTGCTCTGCAGATACCCTTCATCGTCTAGAACAATCATCGCCCGTTCGTCCCATCTCCATTCATCATGCTTTCATCCCTGATCCATCTCCTGCAGTATCTTGAGAATGATACGTCTGGTATGTTCATTAGATTCTACGATCTCTCCACTCCTCTCTGACATTGCCAAAGAAATATGGAAACGATTATGTTGGAAGACATTTCCTCTCTTAGCTGAACAGTATTTTCAAGAAGGCTCTGAGCCTCCCGAATCGTGGCGCCAGCAATATTTCGTAAGTTTTTCCCTGAATTTTTGGATATTTCTTGACAAAGGTCGGGACAGTTATTACAAGAGGCGGAGGCCGAACGGCTTGAACTGGCAGGTTCTAGGCTCCGCAGTCAACGCATGGAAGCGGAAACACGGAAGAGGGAACGTGAGGTCAAGATCACCGATCGCCTACCTCCCCCGAAACGTGCTCGAGGGTGTATGTCGTATCTTTTCAATTCCTTTCAGTGGTTAATTTCTTTGTATCAAGGGGGAACAGCGAGTCAACCCAAGACACTCTTTCAGAAGACTAAGAACGAGGCTACAAGATTGCGTAGCTCCATGTACTCTGCTCGTCTCATTCCTCCTAAGCGACAGCGAACACTGCATAGTTCTCCTAGTCTGAAGCCCGCAGCACCCGCAGCTTCCGAGCCAACCAAGAGCATGGTCACCGTCAAGACAGTCACCTACAAACGACCGTCTACCCTACCCGCATCGCCTCAGCCATCTGGCCGACCTCCCACGCCATCAGTCTCAACTCCCGCTACTCTGAAATTGGCTGCCTCTCCTCCTGCTCGCCCAGCGAAACCTCTACCGACAGTACAACCACCATCCACAGGGGAACAGCGGCCGTTCAAGCCTCCAATAAACAAGAAAGACCCTATGGCTTCTCTGTTCATGCCGAAGCACCGTACTCTTTCCCAACTTCCAGGACAGACCAGTAATGCACGTATCATGCCGACCCGATAACCTTCAGATCAAGCCATCCACTCCACTGTATACGTTCCACTCAATGATTTTATTTAACACTTGCATTGCGTTTGTTAGGGTCATCATTTATCATACATTGATTGTACAACTGTCTCAATAGTGTATTCCGAGTGCAATTGCTACCCACTCTATTACCATTGACGATAATACTGTTGACATCACCATCTATTGAGCTCACATCCCTTCAACTTTACACAGAAATGCTCCTCGAATTCTTCTTAGGCGATAAAACCTGTTTATCTATCTACTTATCTTTGAGACAAGGAATATCAAGAATTTATTGTAGTCTATTCGGTCTCTGCAGAAGTAAAAGAGAACAAGTAGCTGTTAACTGATATTCCAGGTATTGTGCAATCCAACTGTGTCGTCTGCGCCATTGACCGGACCGCCAGACGCCACCATATTCACCCGAGCGTGGATCCCATTAACCCTACTACTCTCACTTCGGCCTTCCCATGAGTTGACGAGCACCTTATTCTTGACATTATCCGCACGGAGCGCCTCCAATCGGTGCAAATACTCCTCATTGACGCCACCTGTAACATATTCTCCTGTAAATACGGAGCAATCAAACGTCGAAATAGATGGGTTGAACTGTCGCACGGATGCGATGAGGTCGGGAAGAGTCTGGAACACGACAAGATCTGCTCCAATAGCCTCGGCTATCTCTTCGGTGTTGCGTCCGTATGCAACGAGCTCTGCCCTTGAAGGCATATCGATACCATAGACATTCGAGTGCCTGGAGTTTCGTCAGTCATCTGGCAACGTTTCTTGGTATGTAGGGCTTACCGTATAGGTGGCGCGCAGCTCGCGACGATGACCATTTTCGCGCCGACGTCCTTTGCCATCTGGATGATCTCTTCTGAGGTGGTGCCGCGAACGATGGAATCTGGAACATGTGTTACGAGAAAATAGGACCCAGTAACTCTAACCCTTACCATCAACGAGGAGAACGTTCTTTCCAGAAAACTCCAAGGCCATGGCATTCAATTTCCTCCTGACATTCTTGCGTCTGTGAAGAGTCTTGGCATCACTCAGTCGTGTTCATGGCAACGCATACGTATTACCTCATTTGTTGACCTGGCATAATGAATGTCCTGCCGACATAGCGATTCTTGACAAAGCCCTCTCGGTAAGGCAAGTTAAGCTTCTGAGCAAGATTCAAAGCTGCGACGCGAGACGTATCAGGGACCTGTAAGACATCTTAGACCAAACAACCGTAGAACAGCGGGAACCACTGACTGGGATGACGACATCCACTGTGATCCCACGTTCCTTCAGGACCCTCTCAACTTCGACAGCAAGCGCGTCGCCCATAGCCATTCGACTGCGGTAAACGCTGATGCCGTCAAGCACAGAATCAGGGCGAGCGAAGTAGACATATTCAAAGATATCTGGTGTAAAGGTCGCATGAGCCGCAACTCGTTTCCTAGAAACCCCTGACCGAGTGATGATCACTGCTTCGCCTAGTACCATCAATGCGACCCGTCAATAGCTGCAGCTGACGGTGGGAACAATGACTGACCGGGCTTCACATCCTCCCATTCACTAAAGCCCAAAGCATCAGCGACAATGCTCTCGCTTGCAAAGAGGTAGTCTTTTCCGGTGTTGGTCTTTCTAGAAGCCATCCCGACTGGTCTTATGCCATTTGGATCTCTGAATGCAATGATCCCGAAGCCAGCAAGCATTGCAACACACGCATATGCCCCTGTACATTGCCTCATAAGACCACCTATGGCGGTGAAAATGTCGTCTTCATTGATACGAAATTTGCCTGTCTTCTGGAGATTATCGGCGAAAAGGTTGAGTAACAGTTCAGAATCAGATGAAGTGTTTATATGTCTATGTGCGGTGGCGTCCATGTATTGCAAGAGCGATGGACTGTCTATGAGGTTCCCGTTCTAAGCATCACGTTCAGCCGACTCTGAGGGAGAAGTCTGAAAGACAGACTCACGTGGGCGAATACGATACCATACGGTGAATTAACGTAGAACGGTTGTGCTTCGGCGTGGTCCGAACCGCCAGCAGTTGGATAACGAACTACAGCATGGTATGATCATTGTTGGCAGAATCTCATCATTGGAAAGGCTTACCATGGCCGACACCCATACCTCCGATCAATTTTGCGATGGCCTTTTCATCCAATACATCCCGGACCATGCCATTGGCTTTGCACTGGAAGAATCGGCCCTTGGGGCCACAGGTTACGATGCCACATGCATCCTGTCCTCTATGCTGTAATAAAGAGAGACCCTCAGAGATCTCTGGAGCTGCATCCACTGATGCATCATGGAGCAGTAAACCTAGAATACCGCACACTAAATCGGAGGCCTGTCAGAGGGTCTAGCACCGAGATTCGGTGCGATCAAGAAGAGAACTCACTTGCGGACGCAGTTGTAGAGGAGGAAAGGGCAGTGAGCCTGGAAATTAGGATTTTGCGACCTGATCGCCACGTCTTTGGGTCTCACCATGGTTATGTCCTTCAGGTCCGACGCCCCGAAAGGTCGGGCCGGGTGTACTTTTATGCACATTTGCTAAACTAATAAAAACAACTGTTTATGTAAATTAATATTCTTGATACTTTGTATCTTTTGTATACCACGAATTGTTGAAGCGGCGTTAGACTAACTGCTGCAGGGGTCACTAATCAGATTAGCCATTCAAACTTCGTCAAGGAGTAAAAACCAACTCGAGAGGGCTCAGGACTAGCACAAGAATGATTCGTCTTCCATTAATTCAAAGATGGGGTCACAGGGTGATAACTTGTCAAATGATGTTAGGAGGGTTCAAGCTGTGTGGGAAGTGGAGGGATTTGGCTGGCATGATGGCGATAGTGATGCGGGTATTCAGTTCATTGACACCTTGGCATGGATGGCCATGGGTGATAATAGGCCTAGGAGAACACCCAGCAGATCATCATCATGATATTTAATACCGTGTGAGGCTATGTGGGCATCGGTACACAAAGGCACAGTATTCGAGTATCAGGCCCTCAGGGTCAGACGAGGTGGTTGGCAACAGGTACAGAATCCTTCATGTCGTTAACCGGAACCACAATGCATACTAGGATAGTGAGTATCACGGTGTGTGAGTAAATGGTAGTAAGTGTTACAAAACAAGAATACAGTACGATGCAGCGCCAAGGTGAGTTAACCGTCCGATATATCATATTACTACACTTGTGTCTGTCATATCAGGGATGCGCATAGCTGAAAACATTAGGCCATCGTTGCTTCTGCCCAACCACCAAGCACGGGAAGCTCGGCGATGCCAAAAACAACGTTTGGTACTCCCTCCTCATCACTAGCCCTCCCTGTGGTTACGCTCAGGTTCGGATCTTTGCCATTAATCGGTTGTGACTTGACCAAATCTTCCGGTGAATGCTTAAAACGCATTGGGGAATCTGGATGAGGCATGGATATCAGGACACAGACGGTGACAGAGTCATCTGGGGAGTTATAGTCTCGAACAACCGTAGCTGGATGTGAATCGGGAGGTGCAGAATTTGACTTGAAACGCGCAAGGAATGAGGGTCGCTGTTGTTGTGGAGACTCGTGAGGTAATTGGGATTCCGCAGTAGGATTGACCCTATGTGTTAAAAGTGCAGTGACAGGCTGTTGAGAGAAAGTATCAGTCAAGCCCTGAAAATGAATTAAATGGCTCGAAACAGACCATGATGGCCTGCCACTGGGATTTCTCCTGTGGGGCATCCGGTTCAACCCAGGCTTCATGCACGCTGGGTTTCTCTCCAATAAACCGGGAAGTAAGACCAAGTGCTGAGGGTTGTAGGTCAAGAAAGACTCCCTGTGCCAAAGCGTCTTCCACACGTCGACGAAAGCGACGACGGACGAGGAAGGAACGGAATATGATAGAGGCGGATATGAGTAGGAGAACGAAAAGGGTGGCGAGAAACGTGAAGCTGGTTGTAGAGTTCATCATTACAATGAGCCGGACGCAGTTTATGAAAATAAGAAGATCAGTATGAAGAAGAGAAGAAAAAACGTGTGGTGATTGCAAGATGAAACGTTGTAGAAGCAGTGCATGGGATGATGAAGCCTGTGTTAGCCTATGACGGGTTGTGTGAGATCAAGCAACACATACAGATATAGCGTGGTTGACGTGGATGGTTGTTGGTTACTTCCCGCGCTGGAAGTTTGAGTTGACGTCGACTGGTCAACTGAGCTAGTAAAGGTAGGCGTCGACGACAGTGACGGTGAAGAAGACATTGATATTATGCGAGCTCGTCGGATAGAACGTCGGTAAGGTCCGTTACCATTACGGCCACTTTACAAATTACCGTGAGAGGATGGAATCTTGGGATCAGATTTTGCTGACATAATAAGTAGCTGATGGAACTGCCTCCCTTGCGAATAAAATAGCTATTGAGCCATGTAGATCTAGCGCTCGTAGCTTTTCCTCCTTCTCTCCATCTGCCATGTCGAACACGACAGTCACTCTTCCTCCTTCATTGGATCTTCCGCCTCATCTGTCTGCACAAAAATATTTCTTCGTCTGCACACTCACCGTCTTGGCCTGGGATGCCCTCGTTCTCACTCCCAGGTCCTACAAGCTGGGACGTCTGCCAAAATGGCCAGCATTGAAGTTCATGTATTATTTCATGCAATTCTGGGTCCTAGCAGATTTTGTTGTAACAGGTACATTTTCCTCTTTGACCCCGTCTTATCGCGAAACGTCGGGCGTTAACCTGAAACGTGATTACAGGCGTGATGTTTTTTAGTACGACAGTCATACAAGACACAGACTGCGTCGCATTCTGGCCTTATGAGCCAATTTGTACGGCAGTTCTCCTTGCTGTCGCATCTGCTGTACATGTCATGCGCATATCGGCTATCTATGACCACGTTCAAAATGTTCGCGCCACTATGTGGGGATTGTACGCCGTGCAGATTGTCGTCACTGCCATTTGCTGCGGTTTCTACCGCTCCGTCCATCTTGAAGACGGCCAGGGATGTATCGCTGGTCCTTTGAACAACGCAAGTTGGGTTGGAATCTACTGGCTAGCTCCAACCCTGCTCTACGGTACCAGCTTCGTCTTCGCTGCTCTACGCAGTATAAAAACACTCGAAACCAGGCGTGTATCTTACTGGCGTCTCATGCTTCGTGACGGCCTGAACCTGTACGGTGCCATTCTCCTTGTAAACCTCGTCAACGTTCTCTTCTACTTCATTATGACACCCACGGGTCCAACCGATCCCATCAAGACAATTGTCACTAGCATGGCGGCTGTGCTTACGACAACAATGTCTATGCGCATCATTCTCTCTGTTAGAGGGGACCTTGCCAACGGTGGCACGTTCTCTATCTCTTCCCACGCTGCCTCTTCATCAGGAGCCAACACCCACTCGCTCTCTGGCTCAGGGAATAGACAAAGAGGCGTTAATCACACATTCACCCTCGGTGATATGCGTGATGCCACTGTGGCCGTGGCCGGTCGTAAAGAAGGAGGAGAGTGGGATGCTGATAAAAGCAGTGTCACCCCTCGTGAGGAAACCAAGGCGGTGCTTCCCATTATCGGGGAGGACATTGATAGTGGTATTCCCCGTGCGCGCACCGGGTTGGGCGTGCAAATCACGGTCGACCAACAAGTCGAGTATGATGATGGATTTCCCACAAGGAAGTAGTTTTCGGAATGTAAAGGCGCAGGTGTAATGTGGGGTGTTACGATATCTTTTTGGGACCTTGTGATCCCCTTGTGTCTATGAATTTGACATGTTATTTCCCGCACTTCATTATTTTTGTGTTCGCTCTTATTTATACCGCCTGTTTACTCACAGTATCCCTACGTACCCCACGCGATGCCGCTATTGCCAAGAATTCCATGGATACATTGTATACCAGTTGTACTGCTTGAATATGAAATCAATTATTATTCGTCAATGATCTTCTGTGTACATGGTCCATATTTAATAGCATGGCCTCGATGGAACGTTGAATCTGCCAGGGAATCGTTGATCGTTGATATGATAGAACGATTTGAAAATACGTAACACCCGGTCATCGGACACAACAGAATTTAGAACTATCTTCCTGTGGACAATTGACCGCTGGCGATATATATATGGCCCTTTTTGTATTTAGCATCTCCCAAAAAGTTCAGATCATGAGGCTGTATACGGGCAGTGTACGCTTGTGCTGCAGTGCATTCGACTTGAGATAAGACGTCGATGCATCCTGCATACTTAAGATAGCGTGTTCATGGGACATGTTGGGCTTCCTGTATATCGCATTGATATGATGCCCGCATCCCTGATGCATTCGTCTGGTAACATACCAGTTATTAACTCCAAACGAGCTTCAAATCATGGTGTTTGAGATCAGATCTCGCCATTCAAATACACCCGGCGCAATCAATATTTAACAAGGCTGCAGCGCCCGGGGTATGAAGCTGTCGCAAATTTGATGGAGCTACTAGCCTACTTAGTAAAGTTGATCCCACTGGGCGCACCAGCCTGGCACGTACTTGAATCAAAAAACTCCAACTGTTCAAAACGTAAAGATGGGAGTAGTAGGCTAATCATTCATTCCATCGTCACCTCAATCGGCCGCTACGGCTATAGCAAGTCATCAGTCCTATTCTGTCGACAGTAGCGCAACCACTAACCATAATAGCTTGAATGAGTCGAGTGATATGCAATACTGTATCCTCGGGATGTTTAAACATGTTCTTTCGAGATACCTGGAGTTCCTCGCCCTGGGAGGCTCCAACGTGCAATCTCGGGCGGTAGACGTCATGGCACATAATGTATTCAGAAGAAGGATACATTGTGTATGCGCGTGGTATCGCGCGTTCAGGAATGCCACAAGTCAGCATGATCCCTTTAGTCATAGGTTTAAGCAGTAAAAACTCGATAGCGTCAAATACGTAGCTCCTTGGGATCACTGCGCACTGAAGACGGTCAGAGAGAAGATGACCAGAATAAGAGGTGCGAGCTCACTCTAATAATAGCTGTCATTGAACACATACTGCACGAAATATGGGTCAAGGCATGGGGTAGGCTGGAATGAGGAATACGTTGTCAAACAGCGCTGCTGTATGGAGGATATAACTCATAAGCTTGGTTGTGAATAAGTCCGTTCTAAGTATTATATGTTAGTATTTCAGACCTGACAGACGGTGTGGACTGTAACTTGCCCGGAGAACCCAGTACGGGAAGTAGCGAGCAGAATAGCAATGACGCAATGAGGATATCGACAAAGGCAACAGTGCCAGAATACATGTATAATGGCCACTCGCTATTAGCACATAGTTGAGGAGGGGGCCGGCGTCTCACTTACATGTTCCAAATAACGGCTTTATCATGTTAGAATGATGAAGCAACAGCCGCACCAGTGGACTCTCACCGATGGCAAGACCTGAAAGGATCCTCAGACATCTTGCGAAGAACATCACTAGGTGATAATACTCACCTGGAGTTGGGGCGACAGTGATGCCGTAGCAGCGCATGAACGGAATGAAACATAAAGCCTGAACATGAACGTGAACATCAATGGCAAACCCACCACTGTGATCGGCAGAACTTTTACTGGCCCATGCTAACTAGGTTTACCGCATAAGTTATGATAAATCTGTTGATAGGGAAGAGATATGCGATGAACATCTAGACTGCAGATCAAGAGAGCATCGTGGAAATCAAACCGAGGTCGAGGAGGTACACGCCGTGAACAAAGAGTAGATGGCTGTAAATTAACCAGGTGAGATAGGTATACATATGCTATACTATTAATGCCCATCTGCCGCATGCGGGGGAGAGGCACATCAGAAAAAAAGAACGAAGAAATCCGGAATGGAAGGGGCTATGGCTACGTAGTTGTTGCAGCTGGTGCAGTAGTAGGAACAGTAGGTGTCGTAGACATCGAAAGGGCAGCAGGTGTAGTCTGCAGTAACGACGCTTGGGTCAAGACTGGACCTTGCGATTGACCTTGCTGCTGCTGCGTCGGTTGTGCACTGCCATCGGTGCGTTGATGATCACATACACAGCAGAGATAAAGCCCGATGTGACCCAACAATCGAATGGGGCGTGAATGAGGAGTACCAGCAGACTGATGGTGCGGGCGATCTGCTTGCACTCGCTCGGCAACAAACAATACCTGCATAGAGCTCATCAGACGCCAGAGGCTGACACCAGAGAAATACATACCTCCCTGTCCCGCATGGGAGCCACGTCGACAACATGAGGACACATTGCGCGTTGCGAGAGTTCGATTTCTTCGTTGGTGTGATGTAAATCTAACTGCGAAGGCGTGGAGGGTTGCTGAAGTTCGGTTGCTGCATCGGTATCGGATCGAGAGTGGTGGAAGAATGAAGAAATGCGATTGAGTAGGGCATGTAGATCTGCAGAAGAGGGTGTAAGAGCGCGGCGAGGGTGGTGTGTAGAAGAACGAGGATGCGCAGGATGCGCTGTAGAGGACTGAGGATACAGATGTTGGAACAAGTAGTCAAACATCGTGGAGACGACTCACGCGAGAGCCATTTTGCACGCTATCAAAAAAGCCTGGCGATATTCGACGAGCTTGGATAGGTGGAAGTCGGGTAGCACCGCTCTAGAGTGACGAGGTTAGAATGGTTGAAACGAATAAGAAACTCCCTACGTACGCTCTTTAATGACTTTCGAGCTGGAACCTGCGAGAGGGAGATTAATATAGTTTGTAGTGAGAAACCAGAAGATTTACATCATATAGAGGCTGAAGGAGGTCTTCGAGACCAGCTTGTTTGAGGATGGCGTGAACATCCCATGCGTACGCGTTTTTATCCTTACTACCAGTAACTAGCACTCGTCCATTTGCAGAAAAGGCTGCGCTGTAAACCCAATGTTTGTGCTGGAGGGGTGGTCCGACTGGGAGGTTTGTATCGAGATTCCATATCCACGCTGTGTTGTCATCTGATGCACTTGCGAGGAGGCGGTCGTTGCGAGACAAGGAGATGGCGTTGATCCAATCGTTGTGACCTTCCAGAATGGCGATCTGCTCCCAAGTGGCTGTGTCGAATATCCTCATCGGGCCATGTGACGCGGTGATAAGTTTCTTTCCTTCCGATGTCCACGTGAAGCTGAGAACTGTCTTGTCGTGTCCGAGTGTTTTGATCAGCTTGCCCGTCTTCGCATCCCAGATTTTTGCCACACTCTCATTGAATCCTCCAGTCGCAATTTGTGTGTTATCGGGCGAGTATTTCACTGCCCACACAGTCTTGTGCCCGGTGTTGATTTCCAGGATGGTTTTCCCAGTCTTGACATTCCACACTCTTGCCGTCCCGTCCCAGGATCCGCTCACTACCCGATCACCACCTGCACTCCAGCACACTGACGTCACACAATCAGTGTGCCCCGTCCATCTTTGGATGACCTTTCCCGTCTTGACGTCCCACAACTTCACTTTCTTATCGCTACTTCCGCTGACAAGTGTCTTCCCATTTGGAGATAATGCAATATCGCGCACCCCTGATTTCTCCTCCTCCTCATCGTTCCAGTCCTCGCCTATCTGCGCGCCGCTCTCCAAGTCCCATAGTCGTAGAGAGCCGTCCAACGAACATGTAATGATCCGTCGTCGCCCAGGCAGGTGCACAACACCTCGCACCCGGTTGGTATGGCCTCGTATCTCCTTGATGGGTGTGACTGCTGGCGTCTGCTGCTTCTTGCTGGTCTGGGAAGACATGGTCGGCGCCAGAGGTCTCAAATATTTGGAGATCTATGCGAGAAGCCCCAAGGATCTTTGAATCAAACCAAATTGTCTGGCAACGGCAAATATTCTGGTGAGTCGATGTGCCTATCTTCTTTCACTTTAGCTCGCGCTAAAAGAAATGCACAAGCCATTATTCACCAAGTAGCCTGCTTATAGCGATCACCCAGAAGTCAACTCTGAAACTGTACGAGTTGCGGGTGTGGTTCCAGAATGCGCAAGAGTTTTTGCAGGTATTGGAGTCGAGGAAGTTGGGCATATGTTATTTCAAACTGTCTTTTAATGCTCGTCTCACGCGTCATCCTTGTGTTTGCTAATTGCTGTGTAGACAAAGCGCTCAGGTCTGCAACTAGCGCTGTACGCATCTTTCTATATCGCTGGACTATCTCGATGGTAGCGACTACGTTCGACAGGGGTTCCTCTCAACTCCAGATGCTTCTTTTTGCTTATGTTCGAATTAGATGTCCTCGAATCTTCGATGTGGATGTTTTCGGCCTGTGCAGTATGTCGTCACCCGATGCTGTGTTCAGAACCCTGCAAGCTGTGGTGCTCATATTCTTTGTTCTGATGGACCTTTCCCTCCTTATCTTCTCCCTCCTTGTCTTTGGTGCCTTGCATCGCCACGATGAACTAATCTTGCAATGGCGGCGATCTCAAACACATCGACACTTTGCAAACTTGCGTTTTTAACCACTTCAGGACGAAGTTACTTCACTTCCTGCGAAAAAGTTCGACACTCTGCTGCAGACTGCAGTACACCCAGCCGTTCTCTGTTCCCTCCTCTGGCTTCCGCCAATCTATGTGCATGGCCGTTGGAAATTTGAGTTCCACACAATAGCTTCCCGCTAGGCGAATGATCATGATCGACGCTTGCTTGATCTCTTTCAGACTAGAAAGGTTCAGGGCCAGGTATTTTGCAAACTCTGACTATTCATTGTTTCCCTAACTGTCTGTATATTTTCAACTAGATTGCCAAGAATAAGCAGACATGTCTGCTCTTGATAGCTTCCTGTTACCAGATCTTCACTGCGCAGGTTTCCTTAATCAGCGAAATGAAGATCTGGGTAGAGGATCAGAATCCGCACTCCGTTATCTGTTGCATGGCTGCAAGCGAAAGTAGGTCGTTTTGTATTTCTAATGCTTTCCCGCAAGAGCATGATTATTGTCTGTCGAAGATACATGGCAGTTTTTCAAACTCGCTTGAAAACTATCGAGTATGCCTCACAATCGTACCCATTCACGCCAATGAACTCTATCGAATCGAAAGAAGGCACTCTGCTGAATTAGTCCTTGACTATATTTTGATGTTCTTGATTTTTGAGGGGATTGGTGCGTAGCATGATACATGCCACACCACTAGGGTTGAAACTTTGAGAGGTACTGAGCTTGATTCGCTGTTACAAGCTAGGGCAAATCCTAATCATCATCGAATGTTGCTTGCAAGACTCCGTCCCACAGATTTGTAGTTTCAACGCTACAACTGCACCAATCGGATCAATGTATCTCAGCTACACCAGATCGAGGACTGTATTCTCTGAATTGTGATGGTTTATCCGGCTGTGGCATATATGACCGGTAAGTCGCATTGCCTATTTCGTTTGTTTTTCTTGCTAATTGGAACGTACAAGACGTTGATTTGATGAGAGCGTCTTCTTACAGGATTCAATCCTCACCCACAAGACGATTCGGTTGCTGCGCATTCAAGAATTTGCAATTTAACGTTACTGGAATACAGGCGGTCAGCTTTAGCCTGCAGAGGAGCATAGAGCATCACTCACAAAAAAGCACCGTTGGACAAACCAGTCCTTGAATTTGATTCAGTGCGTGTCTGGTTTTGAGTTAAGGAACAAAGCCGGGGCTTGGGCCCAAGCAAGCCGCGGCCTGTGCACTGAATTTCTGCAATGGCAATGTGAACAAGTGAGTATGCAGATACAAGCAAGTACATACATAGACCTGTGGTGGCGCTAGTAATTCTTTCGTTCACAGACTTCGGGTCGAGATGTTCGGCCTGATATCATGGACGTTAGGACATTATCAAAAGAATATTCCCGACTACGTTGGTTGAACTTACTTCTGCAGTCCTTGGATTTGGTGTGCCCCCACCGACTGGCTGCTCCGTCACTGCTGAGGCATCAATAATTGATTAGTATGGTCGAGAGAACCAGTGACGATATGAGTGCTGTCAGGCGGGAACAAAACTGAGGACCAGTGTGTCCAGTTCACATTGTGTCCAGATGCTGCACGAAGAGTATCCAGAAACCGCTCAAAAAATGTTTCAGATCATGCAGAGTTTGCAAGCAAGAATGGTAGTGCTGATAGATAGATAAGATGTAGGGTGTTGTGATCACCGAAGACATGGATGAACCCTTGCACGTCCTGTGCAGTCGAGGAAAGATCTGCGAATGCGAAATGGCCCAGTGTGGTTGCACAAGAGCACGATACCTGACACTCAACATAGGTGCAGGATGTCAACGCAAATATCATAACAAGATCGACGATACTAGAACTGAAATATACTGAAATATACGAGAGGCACTGACAAAAATCCGCTAGCAGCAAATACACGACTTCCCACCTCCGTGTTCGCCAGGGTCTACGTGTACTGCTACTGCTTGTTGCTGTGGTCGCGTATTAGGGTCCTGTTGAGTATCAGTATTGAGGTTTTCATATTCTTCATCAGATATGATATTCGGGTCTTTGCCTGGAGCACCCGCAGCAATATGACGCTGTATATCACTATGAGACATCCAAGACAGAGGGATAGTAAGATCGACTGGGCGCACCTCTTTACCCTTTGCAAAAGAAACGTCGACGACGAGTGGTGTTGCATGATGAGGCGGCCGGGCGAATATATGTCGTAAATGGGTTTTGAAGGTGTTAGTGGTGGTGACTGGCCTTGCAAGTCGTGAGAGTTCTATTTCTTGGTTAGTGTGATGTTGAGAGCGGAAGCGTGAGGACAGGAGACCCATGAGGGCATTTGGACGTGAACGCGAAGGTGTTACCGTATGAGGTTCGGTGTCTTCGCTGTCGACTTGAGAGCGAGGGAAAAGTGAGGATAGGCTAACGAGGATGGCATGTAGATGTAACCGTGAAGATGTGGAGGGTTGTTGCAGTTCGTTTGGTACATCATTTTCAGCTGGAGAGCGGTGAATAAGTGACGACAGACGAGCAAACAGTGCACGTGGATAGAATCCTGAAAGCGTTGGAGATTGCGAAGGTTCGTTTGCGTCAGTATTGTCGGGTCGAAAGCGGTGGAGGAGCGAGGCCAGGCGAGCGAGGAGTGCACTTGCAGAGGAATGGGGGTGAGCACCACCCGTTGTGGACGACTGAGAGCAGAGAGATTAGGAAAAGAACAGGGCAATGATGATTACGCACATCATCATTGACTCCCATGCCGTCAAAAAACCGTGGTGGGAGTTCATCATCACCCCCAAACCCGTCGTGACCTCGCGTAGCATCACCCTGGAATATTGCCGTTATGATGAATGGGAAGGCTTGGAAACATGTCACGTACCTGCAAAAATGACTTGTCGCTGAGCGACGACACCGAGGAGCGGGGTGTGTGCTCTATTTCTGGCTTGCCTTGAGATTCAGATGTCAGTTCGAGTATGTCCATTGGTGTCTGTCAGAGACATTGTCAGTGACCGAGAGTGGGTGATATGTTGGCACTCACAATATTAGTATCAGTGGACAGTAGGCCTTCGAGGCCAGCTTGTTTGAGAATGGCGTGAATGTCCCATGGGTACACATTTTTGTCGCGACCACCAGTGACTAGCACTCGTCCATTTCTAGAAAAGGCTGCACATTCCACCCAACCATTGTGCTGGAGGGGTGGTCCGACTGGAAGGTTTGTATCGAGATTCCATATCCGCGCTGTGTAGTCATCTGATGTACTTGCGAGGAGGCGGTTGTTGTGAGACAAGGTGATGGTGGAGACAAAGTCTTGGTGACCTTTCAGTGTGGAGATCTGACGCCAAGTGGCTGTGTCGAATATCCTAATCAGGCGTAATGAACCGGTGATAAGTTTCTTTCCGTCTGACGTCCAGGCCAAGCTGCAAATTATCGAATCGTGTTTGAGTGTTTTGATCCGCTTGCCCGTCTTCGCATCCCAGATTTTTGCAGCATCCTCGTTGTATCCTCCAGTCGCAATTTGTGTGTCATCGGGCGAGTATTTCACCGCCCACACATGCATGTGCCCTGTCTTGATTTCCAGGATTGTTTCTCCGGTCTCAGTGGCATTCCAGACTCTTGCCGTCCCGTCGTAGGATCCGCTCACTACTCGATCACCACCTGCACTCCAGCACACTGACGTCACTCCCTGAGTGTGCCCCGTCCATCTTTGGATGACCTTTCCCGTCTCGACGTCCCACAACTTCACTTTCCCATCGTCACTTCCACTGACAACTGTCTTCCCGTTTGGAGACAATGCTATGCTGTATACCGCTGATTTCTTCTCCCCCTCATCTTTCCAGTCCTCGCCTATCTGCGTGCCGCTCTCCAAGTCCCATAGTCGCAGTGAGCCGTCCCACGAACATGTGATGATCCGTCGTCCCCCGTGCAGGTGCACAACACCTAGCACGTCGTTGGTATGGCCTCGCATCGCCTTGATGGGCATGACTTCTGCCGTCGTCTCTTGCTTCTCACTGGTCTGGGAAGACATGGTTGGCGCCAGAGGTCCCAAGTATGCAGATTGTGCAATATGTATGCGAGAGAACTGTATGGATCACGCGGGTGTCATTCGTCTGTTAATTCAGTCTTTTAAGGTTCGTCCCACGTGTTATCGAACACCCTTTACGCCAAGTGCTGTGTAGATCAAGCGCTCAGGTTCGCAACTGGCGCTATGTGCATCTTTTTATGCCAAGGGACTCTGACTATCTCGATGGTGGCGACAATGTTCGACGGGGAGTCGCATCTCTCCACTAGACTACTACCGCAGATGTTTCTTCCCGCATGTTTTTGAATTCGACGTCGTCAGATCTTCAACATGTTTGCAGCCCGTGCAGCATGCCGTCACCCGATGCTGTGTTCAGAAGCCTGCTAGCTGTGTGTTCATATTCTTTGTTCTGATAGACCCCTCCCTCCTCGCCTTGGATCCCGGTGCCTTGTGTAATTGCGTTTCCAGGATGAACCAATCATATCATGGTGACCATCTCAGACACATCCACTGAGGTCAACACTTCACAACTTGCGTTTCGACAACCTCCGAGTCAATTGCTGTTTGAAAGGCAAGCGAAGAAAATAAATTGTCAGGGTTATTGAGTGGTAATTTATTGCAGGAACCTCAACTCGGCTTAAGTGCTACGAAGACTGAACTGCCTTTTTACTGCATTTGCACCCATGTTGATTCGACGCTCATTTATGCACATTAACTCAGACTCGGGCTCGGAACATGAAGATACCATAATTCGACCTGTATGAATGCCACTGATAAATGCTTGGGCATGACTTGCAGCATACAGTCCAGCTATTCCAGACATACCACAGCAAGTGGACAATTAATATATAGATTGCACACAAGTTTGTCAGATCAGCTTGAGCGTATCCTCTGGCAAGGATTAGACAGTCTGAAACAACTCTGCGACATCATCCCACCCCTCAAGACCCAGCCCTAGCATACCCGCTACCACCCAGGTCAGTGACACTCTAGCATCTCTGCAGGCCTCCATAATACTAACACACAGCTCACTTGTAGTCGTAAACGCCAAATTGGCATCATGCTTGAGAGCTACGGCAAGATGCAGCAAGTTTCGTGCATTCTCGGACGAGATATATGCGACAAACCGATCCGAAGGAGAGAGCAACATTGCTGAAATGGCAAGCCGGCGAAGCGTGTGCAGTAAAAAAGGACATATATGTGAATTTGTCGGGAACACGTAGATGAATGTCTTGAGAGCAGGGCAATGTTCCAGTGAACGGCATGGATCAAGCCTGTCACAGTGTATCATCAAAAATTGAAGTCGTTCGCCGGTCGAGTCGAATGTGAGTAAAGGCATGATATCTGGCGGAATACTTTGAAGGTGACTTGGGATGATGAGAGTCTGATCATGAATACGAGACCAGATCCAGCTAATGAATTCATATGCCGAAAACCTTTCTCTGACTGTGATGTGTGATGGTACAAGTCTTGCAAGACCTCCAGCTGGTATTCAGATGTACAGTATGTTACAACATGGTTGGGATGCGGAGACAACTGAAAATGTCCTAGATTCTAAGGAAACCAATGATCTATCAACTTCCTCATCAACTACTGTTGACAACTTTCAACTCGCCCGAAGCCACATCGGCAGCTTTTTGAATGATATCGAAAAGCTCTTTCACCTGCTCGGCCCAGGCCAATTCAACTTGATCAAGACTATTGGCTAGTTAAAAAATTCTAATGTCTTCTTTGAAGTCGAAGCTTCGCAAGGTACTTGAGCAACAGCCTCTTCCTGGGTCTTGGAAGAGGACTCACCTATATTCGATGAGCTTCCGCGACTTATACTACCGTTGATTGGGATGATATTCTGATGAAATAGCCGTCAGCATGATAAGGAGAAATACACATAAAATGCACTCACGAAATCTTGCCTTGGAGCAGCATCATCCAACTCCACCGCCTTACGCTTTCCACGCTTGACAGCGCTTTCCTGCGCTGCAACTACTGGTGGTGGCGGTTGCTGCCACAGCCCTTGTTGGGTGTGTGGGTAGTAGTAGGTTTGTGCCACGGGGGATGTAGTGGGATAGAAAGGCAGCGCTTGCTGTCCCAGACCTTGTGCGTGGTGTTGGATGTCGTCAACGCGAGGCTGAACGGCTCGCTTCTTCGATGGAGGAGCATCATCCGGGTCCACCGCTTTGCGTTTTCGCATTGGAGGGTAAGGGTGATTTCCATGCTGAGACGGGCCTGGGATTGGCCATTGGCCCATTTGATCTGGCTGATGGTACATATTGGACAAGATGAGTGACAGAAGGTGAAATGTGAATGAGCAAATCAGTGCACAAGTCAGATGAGACGAGGAGAGCAAGATGTGATAGAGGAAAGAGAGACAAGTTGCAGTATTTAAACCGCTAGCTGTGGACAAAGTGTCGTTGTCCACAAATTATTAGTCAGACCACATTTACAAAGGAATATGTCCACTAACCTTGATTCTGTCCATGGACGATAGGACAACACGCATGCCACCCAGACATTCCCCGACATGGCTGTGGATATGTTCAATTAGTTCGAGAAAAATATCGTTTGTTCACAAACGTCGAACGCGACGCGCTTGGTTAGTAGTTAGTTCTCCAGATGTCACCGACAGACTTAGTATTGTCATTCAAAATGGCATAATCGAGATCTATCGTCAGAACACATTGATATTAACACATCGAATAGGAAGTCACATAGTTATTGACACTAACGATATCATATATGGCCCACCACCAATAGAAGGTCGCGTCTCCGGGTTGCCGGGAACAGTACACAAGGACATCGCATGCGATCGTTGCACCCCAACTCATGCGTCCCTCTCCCTACACAGAATAGCGAAAGCAAGAGACGCCAAGTCAAGCGCGACGAGTGTTCCAGCCCCACGAATCGCCTCGCAGACGTAGTATCCTGCAAGGCCGCTGCGCACCTGCGGAATGCTGGTTAGTGCTGGACCTTGACTTGTCATTTTGAGTTGGCAAAGATACATCTGTGCAGGCACAGATTGTCCGAGTCTGTCTACCGAAGGCCTACCATGTATCAAAGCGTCAATATCCCAAGTGAAGCAAAGCCATGCACAGTACGTGTTTCTTCCGACTCGTAAAGTCCTTGATTGTGACGGCTAATAGATGCAAGATTCCTTCAGTACACCAACTTATAAGGCTGGCCGGTGCATGTGCTGGACTATCACATGGATAACCGTCTGATATCATACCTTGAGAGCACTAACAATTTTTTCGAACAGTTCCTGTAAAATTTAACGTAGTCGAGACTCGAGACGGATAAGTCGGCAATGTTGGCAAAGGTACTATGCGCAAGGGGGAGTTCAACGTTCAGAATTAATCTTCAGATGGGATCTTTAAACTCCGACCTTGCCGTTACCGACGCATGCACTCAGAAGGCTTGCCGTATTCGCATGACGATGAGAGCAGCGGAAGACACGCAGTGAGTATTTATTTCGTACTTTTGGTTTCATACTGTGTTCAATGTGGCAGCCTAGAATGTTTCCTCTTCAAGTCAAGCGCCCACACTCAAACGCACTTCCATCGCTTTGCAATCCTGGTACCTGTAGATCTGCAGCCTGCTTCACCTTACCCCGCAGCAGACTTTCACCCTAATTCCATCTCGCTTTCCACGCCATCGACGGCATTTTCATCATAACCCATGCGAGGCAGACATTCCCGCGTGTGTCAAGGAAAAACGAGGTCTATCGTGTCGAAAGTAGGTGTGAGGGTGCGCGAAAAGGTAAGTTCTACGTCGATTACAATAACATATCCTTTACCGCCAGCCTCCAAGCACAGTTTACTGCAGCGTTGACTCCCATCGCGAAGCATCAGCCACCACGGAACTTTGGACACAGATGTCTTCTCTCGACTTCGTCACCAAAACTGCCCTTTGCCAGGATGGAATATTAGCCGACATCCCTGATCCACTCGATTCATCATGTCGCAACGGTATCACTCGCATCAGTTGTACTTTGGCTTGGTGGTTTAGGCACTGACATCACGAATTGCTTAGCCTGACCAGTAGCGATAGGTGGACCAGCGCGCAGAACTTCCGGTTTGTCGATTGCAGTTCGGCGAAGGTATACCACTTGTGTTTATATAACTTTGCCTAGCTGACTCTGTCAGAGAGGATGGAACGCGGGTTTACTACAGAAATAAATCAAAGGTAAAGATCCTTCATAATATACAGCTTGCTGAGGACATGAGATTGGATGTCTCGTTCGTGTACCAGAGTGACCAGGGCAAGGCAAGATCTACAGTTACACAAAACATGTGTATCTATATTCAAAAGCACTGAACGCAAGCTAACAGTAATAAAACACACGAAGTATCACCCCGATCATAGAGGCAGAAACATGACCGGTCGACTCCATGCTCTCCGGTGCTGGGCTGCATTGCAGCAGCTGGTTGCTGTGAATCATGGTTCGGTGAGGGAGGGTCAGTCGGGTACTATATCCTCGTCTTTTTTTGTAGCACCAGCTGCGGCGTTGCGCTGAAAAACGAAGCATGAGATTAGAGGACAGTGATGAAAGTTGACTGAACATACCTCTTTAGCCTGCGCGAGAGGAACATCGATGCGAGGTTGAGTATGACCTCCACGAACAGGCCACCAGAATGATACGTTATGTATGCGAGATGTGAACGAGGAGGGAGACGATGGGGTGGTTGGCAGTTGCCGAGACTGCAAATGTGAGTGGAAAATATGATGACAGTAAGCAAGACTCACGTTCTCGCCGGGATTCATATCCGAACGTCCCTGAGTTGAGGTGTGCCCCGAGAGAGGGCGGAGTAGGGGCAGCGTGGCAACTGCAGCACGAATGTCGGGTCAAATACGAAAGCAAGAAGAGAAAGACACGAGGGATCACGAGGTTGATCATTTCGACCAGGGCGTACTGCGTTCGTGCGTGGAAGGAAGCGAAGAAATCTGCTTACAGTCGAACCCATGTTCTTTCGTCTCGGCAGAGGTCTGGGTGCCATGGGTGTGACAGATATTGGTGGTCTGCGACGCCCAGCAGGAGGACGACGAGTTGCATCAGACTTCAACGAAGGTGAAGGGTGAGTAGTGTCATGAGTGAAAGATGAAACGCAATTTAGTAAATCGCGGAGAGCTGCCTTTTTGTGGACGGAAAGTTCTCCAGGAATCTGGATCTACTCTCCGCCTCTGGAGTCGACGAAGGGTGACTTGAGATGGTGTCCGCATCCGGCTTCATCAACGCTGGCGATTTAGGTCGGTGATCACACACAGATATCATGCCCCAACTTGCCAGCATCGGAATAACAGGTGTGGACAACCACCCCAGATTGACCAAGCAAGCAATAAATGCAAGATGGCGGAGTCGTGTCAACTGCTGGGCACGACGAGTGGCACTTGAGTGAGAGAAGGAAAACTGCTGAGTAAAAACATGCTTACCGGACTGCTAACCAGGTGGAGATAATGGACCGCATGTTGGTGTCAAAGATATGACACATGCATGGCTGGCGCTGGAGAGCAGAGTACTTTAGTGATATTAAGTCACTCGACTCACCAATGCCAGAACGACAACCTGAGGCATACATGACTGCATAAATACAACTCATGTGAGCATTGATCTAGAATGTGATAGACACGTACTTGTTCAAAACTGGTCAGTATCAGACTTGACAGATGAGCCATCTCTTGAATCCGCTTCTCCGTGCCTTTCTATTCACAACCTCTCAGCCTCTCTCAGCCATGATAAGTTCCTGCGCGAGGGCGTCATGCTTATTTCGACTCCTCGCCTTCCGGTGTTGCTGTGTGCTTGTGGGTGCGTATCAGTGTGGTCCGAAATGTTGTTGTTCCGAACTTTAATGTCTTCCTGAAGTGGCGATAGAAAAATCTTCATGTCTAGAATTCGAAAGGCTGAGAGCGATGCGAGAATCATCATATGGTCGTTCGCAGAAGCGGCAGAAAGTCAAGACGAACCTTTCGGCTGATGGTTCACGTTTAGTAAGATAATTGTACCAAACTTCAAACCCTCATCGAACAACGCGTGAATATATTCTTGGTTCAGCTGAGCGCGCAGTAAGCTGTATTGATCATGCACTGCTGGTGTCTCCAATCAGCAAATACGGAGCAAACGGCTACTTTGCTTACCTCCTGGGATTATAATGGCTGCAGTGAGTGAAGCACTTTTGAGCCGCGGACTCAGAGGCTTCGTAGTCGCCGTATCTAGGCTTGAGATTGATGCATCGATGGATGAGATTCTACTACTCTAAAGCCCACTGAGCGGTTTAAGTTGCTAGTAACATGGTGGGTAGATCAAAACCAATATTTGGACGGACCCCATAAGTGTGACATGTCACAAATTCTGGTACAGATCATCGCTTGTTGCTCGAAATGAATGAATCATTGAATCTCGTTACTCAAGTACTCAAGGTCAACGGATGGATATGAAGATTTTCATCTGCGTACGGGCCCCAAGTAGCTAAGTGCTGCATTCAACCTATCACCATTGGTCCATTATCACAATTTTTACCGTGCTTGTCTTCTGCATTCGGAGGTCAGTAAGGAAAATCAAAATTTTCGTAACAAACTCACCTCCTCACTTATTTTGATAGCTTAATGCAAGCCTAAAATTTAAATAGGACAAGGGTATTCAAGAGATAAGTAATATTTAAATGATTTTACATTTCGCGGTGTGAAGTCTTCCTGTTTATGCGGTCACATGGCCTGAGCATGGGAGCTTCGAATTTTCGGGAAACTGCTAGCGGCCAGCCGCTGAACTGAGCCGGCAAGTTAGATCTGACTGCCCCAGCTGAGCGCTGAATCCCGTCGGATTCCTATTCAACGAACAGGACAACATTTTCAGATACCTTTTCCAAGGTGATCTTTATCAATTTCTCGGTTTGTTTTGGTGCATCCCATGCCGCCCCTAGCAGTTCAAGCCCTCTCAATTCCGAGTCAACATACCGCACTCGAGACCAGTCTATTGATGGAGTTCCCGTAAGTTACTCCTCCAATGTCATTGATACATTACTTCGAAGTTTGAGCAATTGTGGTGACCTGTGATTGCAAAGTTAGGATCAGGGACCGGACAATCTCGGGTAAGTGAGAATACTCACTACAACAAAAGTCCGAATTTTACCAGCAAGCTGTAAGTGATGACAATGTTATGATATGATCGTGGAAGCAATCACTGGGATTCCCGTCTTCTCAACCGAGAATCTGCACGTTTGGTCTGGGCCTTCATCGTAGTTGTGGGGGAATTTAATGTATCTCGCTCGTATCGGATCTTTGGTGTCTGGACCGTCTGTCAAACTTTACCAAGTTCGCGGAAGATTCGTGCCACACTCTTCCAAACTCGTGTTCGCCCAGGCCTGAACCCTGACTCGGAGGAGCAGAGTGATTTTCCCTTCGCCTCAGGGCCCATCGCGGTGGCCACACGGTTTGAAACACAGGATTGTTCTGGGTATACAAAGTGGTGATGTGATCAAGAATCTGGGCGGCACAATCCTGGGCGTTGAACCTTACTCTGTTGAGGCGAAGTACTCACACTTGCTTCTGCGACATTGAATCATGGTGCAACGAGGGAACAAAATTCTTGCAGTAACCTATACCAATAAAATCAATAAATCATAGTATGAGTGCTGTTAGCCGAATCTACATAGTCATCGCAAGCATATCATGGCTGCTGCTATGATGCGAGGATTGCCCGGAGATTGGTATCAAGTCTACCGTAAGCTCAGCCAAATGTGATGGGCGTCGCACGTCCTTACTTGCGCAAATAAACGAAGGCCGCCAAGAATCAAATCTCCCAATCTCTCCAAAAATAGCTATACACGTTGTGCTCACATGAGTAGAGTCCTGAATGTCATGTCCACAGTGCGCGCAATGAGACCTTGCCTTGGCACTACTACGTGGGTACCATTCGGAGCGTGCAATTCATTAATGAATGCGTGGTCTGCTTTTTAGGAAAACTTGATTACTTATGGGGAGGATCTGTGGGACACATTCGGAAGTAGGAAACTTGCGTAGCATGCCCTGCCCATGACTTCACAGTTTCTGCACCGGGAGCACAACTGACGAGGATATCACCACGCATGCCTTTGATGCAAAAGGGGTTAATGACACAGCAGAAGCAAAAGAGGAACGTACGTCAGGGGTAAAGAACCTTCAATGAACGTGTTACGATTGTCTTCCGAAATGTCGTGGAGATTTGGCGGTAATCGGTAAAATTGGCGAGATGGCACCAGTGGACAGAACGAGGCAAATATCAGCACATCAAGGTTGCATTGTGTCTCGCAGGACGGGGTTAACATCCGATTTTTTTTAAAAAAAATTGCAATGAGCTGTGATGCAACATTAGAGGATATCTCAAAGCCGGAACACTGCAAGACTGTGCATTAGTAATTAATGTACACAAACACCGACATATGAGAGGGTCCAATCAGCAGACAGCATGCAAGAAAAAATAATTTAAACAACAGACTTGGATGCAAGCGGGAGTCGCTAATTCAAACACCGGATCCTACCTTGAAATCGCAGGTTACCCATGACCGACTTCGAAAAGGCCCATCAATGATAGCAGAGTTAGAAATATGCACACCAGAGCGAAAGGCGTTACACACCTGTAGCACCGATCAAATCAAGATCTCCTGAAAAAAACATTGCAATGGTCTTGGGTTCACATGCCACGGGCGAATGGACAACCGACTAGAGAGTTGTTTGAAGAGGCATGTGGTGTTCCGTTCCTATGCAGCTGAAGTGCGTCAAGCAAAGCACAAGAGCCTCATGCTTGTGTTTGGCGCTAATGGAACAGTATAAAACGCGCAGCGCACACACCTCTTCAGATACATCCAGAAAAACTCTACCAAGTTCGCTCAACAGTGCTCAACACGACCAACTTCTAGTAAAATGGCACAGCTCATTCCTATTACCACCCCCACTCGGGTGTTCGAAGATCGCACACAGACCATCTACGCAGCCGCAGATGTTCCCAATAGTCAAATGATGGTGACCTCCTCTGAAGACAGGATGGTTCGTCTGTGGGACGTGGAGACAGGTGAAGTATTGAAACAGATGAAGGGGCACACTGGTGATGTTATGGGATTGGCGGTATCGCGCAATGGGCAGATGATAGCGACCGGTGACGAGAATGGAGAGCTCATCGCGTGGCTAGCAAACACTGGGGAACCTCTCACCAATGCTGTCAAAGCCCACGGCAGTGCAGTCCGCTCGCTGGACTTTTCACCCGACGATGCGTTCGTCGTTACTGCGTCGTCGGCACGGAACGACCAAACGGTGAAATTTTGGAACACCAAAACATGGGAGCAAAGCAAATATTATGCCTGCGGTAGTACCGTTCACTGCGTTCGGTATGCGCGGTCTGGCGTGCCCATGCTTGCGATTGCAACAGACCAAGATATTCAAGTTTACATCGGCGAGGCACTCCAAACGAAGTTCAAGAGTCACAGTCACGCTACATTGTCACTTGCCTGGTCCCCTGATAGAACACGCCTTCTTTCAGGAGGAGATGACCTTGATCCCACCATAAGGGAGTGGGACACTTCGAGCTGGACGCAGGTCGGCGATCCATGGACGGGCCATACATACAAAGTCAATTCCATCTCAGTTCATTTTTCTGGCACGTACGCAGTTTCCGCCTCTAACGACAACACTGTTCGTCTCTGGCAGCTGTCTGATAAACAGACTATCGCCATCTTCCAACACGCTGCTTCTGTCGTTTGCGCAGCCTTCTCCGCGGATGGCACCCATATCCTTAGTGGAGGTTATGATAAGAGAGTTGCGGTGTGGGCAGCGCCCAAGGGTACCTTGGCAGTGGCAGTGGCAGCGGTAGTAGATGCCTCCAAAGAATTGGTGTCAACGGTAAATTTTTGCTTATCTAAATCTTCGCTATCTCATCTTGTGTTTTTTTTTAATCAACAAGGTCGTAAACTCTGTCGCACAGTTTCCAGAGTATACTTCAATACAACTAGCGCCAAAGGTAATGTCCCGTTGAATCACAAGTTCGCCATCTCATCTTGCGTATTCAGGATCAAGAACTTGCTCTCACGCAACCAGCACTGCAGGTGATTTTCCACTGATTTCATTTTGCTTCGCCCTCTCATCCATCGTCATTTTTATTCAAAGACCGGAACTTCCGATTTCGACTCTCTGCAGGCCATTTCGACGACCGCGACCTCCGATGTCAAGCCTCTGCAGCCTTTTTTCACGACTGAAAGCTCTGATGTCAAGACTCTGCAAGCTGTTTCGACGACTAACAGCTCCGGTTTCGACTCTCTGCAGGCCATTTCGACGGCCGCAAACACTGATGTCAAGTCTCAGCAGTTCGCTCAGGTGATTTCCCATTGATTTCATTCCGCTTCGCCCTCTCATCCATCGCCGTTTGTATTCAAAGATTGGAAGCTCCGATACTAGGTCTCTGCAGCCTATTGTCACGACTGAAAGCTCCGATTTCAAGAATCTGCAAGCTGTTTCGATGACTAACAGCTCTGATTTCAACTCTCTGCAGGCCATTTCGACAGCCGCGACCTCCGATGTCAAGCCTCTGCAGCCTTTTTTCACGACTGAAAGCTCTGATTTCAAGACTCTGCAGGCTGTTTCGGCGACTAACAGCTCCGATTTCAACTCTCTGCAGGCTACTTCGACGGCCGCAAACTCTGATGTCAAGTCTCAGCAGTTCGTTTCGACGACCGCAAGCTTCGATTCCAAGTCTCAGCAATCATTTTCAACGACTGCCCAGTCGGTTTCGGCGGTCGAACAGTCTCTTTCGGATGAGCGGTCGATTTCCAAGGCCGAACAATCTCTCAAGACCGAGCAATCTTTCAAGGCCGAACAGTCTCTTTCGACGATGACCGAGCAATCTTCTCTCAAGTCTGAGCAGTCTGTTTTCAAGGCCGAGCAGGGTGTTTCAAAGATTGAGCAGGGTGCTTTCATGGCAGAGCGGGGGATTTCAAGGGTTGGGCAGAGTGCTTTACAGTTTGAGCAGGATGTTTCAATGGATGGAACTGAGGGTGTTTCTAAGTTTGAGCAGGGCGTTTCGATGGTTGGACAGGCTATTTCAAAGGTATGATTTCATCCTTTGCCCGTATGGCACCGCTCAAGTTTTATCACGCAGAAGCTTACCATCACCTCGGCCGAGCTCCTTGCTACCGCTACGACCATCCGTACTGCATTCATCACAGGGGACTTGTTCACCGCTGAGAAGGTCCTCACTCAAGATATCACCGCCGATGCCAAGAACTTTGCTTCCTATGCCAACCGCTCTTTCATTATGGCGCGCAAATTCGACTGGAACAATGCGCTTCAGGATGCAAACAAGGTGATAACGATCCATCACATGCTAACTAGAACCCCGCTGACTTAGATGGTTTCGTAGTCCCTTGCCATACAGACATCGTTGCCTGGTTACATTGCCCAAGGTATCGCCTTCTGCGGAAAGCAGCTTGTCGACGACGCGAGGGCAGCCTTTGATTTGGCGTTCACGTTCACGCAGGGGAATATGGATGCTACTGTGTTCGTCTACTTAATCAAGGCAGGTCAATTTGCTTGTCTTGTGTACTCCGCACTTCATTATGTGTTTCAGGCTATTGCGCTCTTCAATGCCAACAGAATCAAAGAGGCACTGCTGCGCGTGGATCGGCTGTCTGCTGATTCTTCTGCCGATCCCCTCGCTTGTGGTATCGTGGTGGTGAGTCTTGTGTTCACAATCACGCTTATGTTTGTACGCCGACTGATTGGTGTGCGTTTCGTGCATCAGGCGAGTCTTCGATTCCAACTAGGAACTATTGCCTTGAATGGCGGGCGTCACAGTGAGGCCGTCGAGCACTTCACTGCCGCGGTCGAGGCTAGCACTTTCTTGGCTCAATCCGCCCCTCCTAGTTCCTGCGAGGTTTTCACTGTGGTACGTTGACATGTAATCACCGGAAATTCATCTGTTTTCAACAGCGCCTTTTGCAGCTCTTCGGATGGGACATCGAAACGTTGTGGCAAATGTCCAACCAGAAATTGATTCTTGCGCTCCTCGGGGCTGGCATGCTTGGAGAAGCCTTCGAATCGTACCGTTTCGCGATGGACGCAAGTGACGAAACTACGAAGACCAACTTACAGTCTTGGGTCTTGAGTAAGTTTTCCAATAATGTCACCCATACTATGGTTCTCAACCCTTTTTCACTCAGCTCTCTCGTTGTAATGAGTGACCAGTACTTGTGCCTTCCCCGTGAACTATTAGATGTGTGCATATATTGAAATACAGGTTTCTTCTATGGATCTACTTTTGCGATTCCTTTATCATGTATTCCTGTTACTTTATTTATTTGCTGGCTTCTGATAAAATGCAGAACGCTCTGATGCTACAATTTTTTACGCGCCCTGAGTCTCTCCCCCCCGCCGATGATCCCACTGTTGAGTCCTTTGGCAACCTGTTGGTTTGACACGCACCCTTCTTTCTGGACACTTGAAGCTTCGATCGAGACTTACAATTCGAATTAGATCGTCGACTGAACAGTTTCTTCGGACTTGCTGCTTGTTCATACATGTGTGCACTGAAAGTTACAATCTTCGAGTAAGTAAATGTCCAACTAGTTCGTCCTCTCCACTCGACGTTATTCTCGACGCACCATTTTCCGGGTTTTTTTCAGGTAGTCATTTGCGCGAGTGAATTGCAGACGGGTAATATCGAGATCGGCTGTAACTGAAGGAAACACTTTTGAGCGGCAGATTCAGAGATCTCTGGATAAACCTTTTTGAATGACGTCTCATAAGCGAAAACTTTCACGGACGCACCTTTGAAAATAAAGCATTCAAAAGCCTCGCGAATCTATTCAGATCACCGCATGACTGGCTGAGATTGCTCGTCGCAAACTCAATGAGTTCTATACCATGAATAGCCGCACAGAACGCCTCTATGATCCTGGGCGCTGGAGTCTAACCGTTCTCTTTATTTGATATGGCCAGTTCCCGAGTGTAGGTTGAATCATGCATGTCCCAGTCACTGCAACGCAACTTGTATTATGGCAGCGAATCGGGATGGCGATGAGACGCACAAACTCACACTACAAAATACAAACCTTTCTGAGGCAATGGGGCGTAGCTTATCTTTGGACTTTGGGTAAGAAACCAAATGCTAATGAGGACAGACTCACTCGGCAAGAAGTATGTTTATAAACCGTGAACAGGACGTCATCCACTTGAGATGGCATTCGACATTCGGCTCACTCAAGCATTATAAGGTAGGGGGTGCACCATTTATGCCTGCAGGGTATCGAATAATAACTGTTGCGAACATTAAGTCATCGGATTTTGCAAGCACAATCGACCTGCGACTTTTACCTTGACATCATCACAAATTAGTTGCTTGAGGCCATCGATTGACCTCGAAGTCCGGATTCTGGGGTTGTACTCGTGGTCGTCATATCCGAAGTGCTCGAGGTGATTAATCGTTCCCGGATTCTATTGCTCTGAAGTAGCTGGATGGTGTCTCTTGAAGATGGTGCGGAGGATTTTTTGCCCAATTCGGACGGCTTGAACTTGAATTTCATTGAAGCTCAGCGCGTACACCATGGAGGAGACACCATACGCATTCCGACAAACACTGAAAACACCCGCACCAATCTCATGTTTGGCCAAAGGATCGTTGGATCATTTCGTTGCAGGCTCAGGTACGGACGTCTATCAAATCTCATGCTGATGGATCATGTAGACTTACCGTGCACATACTACAGATGACGGTTCTGTTCGCGTATATAATCAAGAGACTTTGAAGGTCGTGAAGGCTATCAAAGGTTTGGGAGAAGTGTCGTCTGTTGTATGTATGGAGCACAATACAGGTGTCCTCGGAGACATGTGGGTCGCGTCCAATCGTCACGTACGTCTCAATATGTTCAGTAAAATACTGACAAACCGTGTTCTCAACTTATACAGGCTCTACGTTTTGCTATGGACACAGAAAAGATGGTTCTTGCGAAGGCTGACGCGACCTTGACGTTGGAACTTGGTGCCGACGATGACGACGTGTTGAACGAGGTAGAGGCATAACATCGTTCTTCACCCTTCCGTCTGATCATGTCCAGCCAGCTCTCTCTCAACCAAAAAAATGATCAACTTGCATTTTGTCTGGACTCTGGTAAAGTCGGCGTCGTTGATCTCTCTACGAAACAATTCACACGCATGAAAACAAATCATGACAATGTTTGTATCTTTCATTTCATATGTGCATGCCTCGCTCATAGCGATGCAGATCTGTGGATCGGTGAAGTTCATTCCCGATCGTCCGAGTGAACTTGTCAGCGGCGGATACGACTCCCGGCTGCTGCATCACGATTTTCACCAACGAATTGTATTATCGCGACTCGATTTAGGTAGGTTGACTTTTTGTGGATCTGGCTGTCACTCGTTTCAATATATCCCATGTCAGGGACATCTCCCCTGTCCGAGTCTTCAGGTGTCTCAATGTCTCCGCCCTTCATATTGTCGTCTGCTATGTCACCATCTGGCATCTTGGCTGCGGGAATCGCCGACGGACGAGTATGGATTGGCACTGGCGGCGAGAAAATGTCAGGAGTCTCATCTGGGATATCCGTCAAAAAGAAACGGCGAAAGTGGGAAGGATTGAAGCAAGATGAAGCCTTCAGAGCGGATGTTGGGCATGGCCCTATCGTTGCTCTGCATGTGTTCATTACTGCTGTACTGCGATATTCGAACTGAGATACCAACAGGACATTCATCGGGCCTCGTACACTTGTCACGTCGACGTTGATGGGAAAAGTCACCCTCCACGAAATTGGTGGCCCAACTGCGGATGGAAAGTTGGATATTTCTCCAAAGTGGACGAAGGCAACTAGTGATGTACACAAGGTTAACGCGATAATTGATACAGGGAGCTTGATTATTATTGGTGGGTTGAACGAGAGTGGAGGAGGTGTGATAGAGGTTTGGGAGAAGCGGCTAAAATCGGGTGATGTATGATTACTTTACCAAATTACTGTACTCACTGCCGTCTATGTAGCCTGTCAGACTCCACTGTCCAGTGCCAAGGTCAAGAGCCCAGGATTTACAACCGTGCATATCCAGCACGAGATTGACAAGCGACTGCAACTGGACCACCGTGCGACGCGATGATAATCGACGAGCCCTCAACCAGTAATACCTTCCACTGTCCTGTGAACCCATGGGCAAGTCGATCTGGAAGACAGTCAATAAGGATCTGCCACACGACAGAAAGTACCTGTTGATGAGGGAAAGTCGCACATTTGTTGCCAATGAAATATCTCCCGAATCTTTCGCAGTTTGGAATCCGGTGCTGAAAATCTTCAGTGACGTACCGTCTCTGGATTTGCCAGCCTATCCCTACCCGTTCAAGCTATCACTGCAATCCTGCATGCTGAGAACGGTACCGTCTATCTAGAACAGCCTTGAACGTTCAAGGATATGCAAGGGTGCTGGTTCCTAGATCTTGCTTGAAATTCTGCGATGGATTCAGAAGCAAAGCTGTCTGTAACAACGACGGGCGACCAATCCAGATATTTGTTCGTGAATATTTAGAGTGGGCTCGAAAGAGCTCTGTCCAAGCAGGGGTTTCACTTACGTCCGTTGTGATGGAAGCAGATCGAATTTTAATGATTTCGTACAGATTGTTGCATATATGATACAGCATCAAGCAGTGAAAATTGGAGTCACAACTTGTCGACTCGGACCACAGCTACGATTCGGAACTTCGGTGGCTACAGCACATGATCCTTTTAGTTGCAGCTACTACGGTATCTCTTCTGAAAAAAAGATCTAGGTGAGAGTAGTGTGAGCATGAATGTTACATAGAACTTGAAAAGACACTAGACCACATCGACGTGAGCTAATGGTAAGTTATTTTTAGGGCTCACATTCTTTACACTTTCTCCTTGAACGCGAATTTTTAGCCAAGAGCCTGAGAGATGGCTTGGGGGCTGCGCACTGCCGCCGCGGCGCTTGGCCTGGAAGAGGGGGCTCAAGGGGCCTGTGAAAAGCACTGCCACACTGCGGCAACAGCCTTCCACAGTACTTAGAACTTCGAGAATCGAGTTGGTAAAGTCTAGGCTGCTTCTAACCTTTTTCTCAAGCTCTTTTATTTGGTTGCTCACATATATAGGAGATAACTTACCCGCACACGATGTCAAGGTATCACGATGTGCGTTTATTGTCATTGTCGTTTTTCAAAGCGGCTAAGAAGACTGATCTATCGAACAGGCTGACGAGGCACAGCGAGGACACTACAACGACGGTTACGACCCTCACCATCAGACACCCAACCCTTATGGAGAGCAACTGTATGACCCGTATGACTCAAATAACTACAACCCTCAATTTGAACACCAACCCTACGATCCGAATCAACAATATCACCTTCCGGACCCATTCCTTACCCCGCAAATACAATCAACTCCATTTCCTCCCTCCCAGTCACAAGATTTGCGCCATCAACAAGAACAGCCTCCGCCGCAGATACCAGCAGACTACCTCACACCGCATGCCCGCTTTAGCTCTTTCGACAACTCGCAGCCCGCTCCACGTCCGCAGTCGCATTTTGGTCAAGACTATGAGATGGTAGAGCGTGATGATTTGGGTGATATGCCACTTCTGCGACCCAATGGTTCCTATGCAACAGCACCCATGCCCGGAAGTTATCTGGATACTGACGATCGTTCGGAAACCAACATTCGCTACGGACACATACCACAGCGCGTACCTCGGCGGTACAAGACCATAAAGAAGGTAGAGTGAGTGCTCTTTGTTCAATCTTATTTTCTTTCTCCCTCACACCGTACAGACTTTTCCACGGTAACTTCGTGCTCGACTCCGCAGTACCAACAAAGCTACTAGACATGTGCGCGATGCGGAATGAACGCGAGTTCACTCACATGCGGTACTCTGCAGCCACATGCGATCCGAACGACTTTATGAGTTCTGGGTTCACTCTCCGACAGGTGCATTACGATCCTCCACGGAGGACGGAGCTTTTCATTGTCATGACAATGTACAATGAAGACGAGGAGTTATTCTGTCGTTCGATGCATGGTGTCATTAAGAATATCGTTCACTTGTGCAAACGAGATCGGAGCAAAACGTGGGGGAAAGATGGTTGGAAGAAGGTTGTAGTCTGTATTGTCAGTGATGGGCGGTC
The DNA here is from genome assembly GCA_000827255.1 of Suillus luteus UH-Slu-Lm8-n1. NCBI lineage: Eukaryota > Fungi > Basidiomycota > Agaricomycetes > Boletales > Suillaceae > Suillus > Suillus luteus. The sequence continues at coordinate 57,840 of KN835180.1, forward strand.
AAAGATCAACTCCCGGACGTTGAGCGTCATTGCTGCCATGGGGGCATATCAAGATGGTATTGCGAAGGTATGTTTCAATTTTGGCAAATGGTCACCTTTTTGATGATAGAGAAGAACATTGTCAATGGAAAACCTGTCGCAGCACACGTATACGAGTACACCACGCAAAGTTTGTCTCGCCGTCATTTATCTGTATTCAATCTTAATGCGGTTACAGTATCGGTCTCTCCTTCAATGAAAATCGAAGGCGCCGAGAAAGGTGTCGTTCCCGTACAAATAATCTTCTGCCTTAAGGAGAAGAACCAAAAAAAGATCAACTCCCATCGCTGGTTTTTCAACGCCTTCGGTCCAATACTGCAGCCAAATGTGTGCGTTCTCCTTGATGTTGGTACTATGCCCGGTCCCACCTCAATCTACCACCTGTGGAAAGCCTTCGACATTAATTCGAACGTTGGCGGCGCTTGCGGCGAAATCGTCGCTCTGAAGGGCAAGTATGGACAATATCTTCTCAACCCACTCGTCGCAGCGCAGAATTTCGAATATAAAATGTCGAATATTTTGGATAAACCGCTAGAGAGTGTGTTCGGGTATATCACCGTGCTGCCTGGCGCGTTTAGCGCATATAGGTATATTGCCCTGCAGAATGACCAGATGGGGGAGGGCCCACTGCAGAAGTACTTTTTGGGTGAGAAGATGCATGGTGCAGGTGCAGATATCTTCACAGCGAACATGTACCTTGCTGAGGATCGGGTATGTGCTAAGTCGAACAACATGATATCTTGGCTGAACAATTGTCCAGATATTATGTTGGGAGCTTGTCTCGAAGCGCGGTGGATCGTGGATTCTACATTATGTCAAGTCTGCCTACGCCGTGACTGATGTTCCCGACCAGGTTAATCTAAGCGTTCAAATCTCGGTGTGGCGCACGCTGACTCTTTCCAACAGGTCCCTGAGTTAATTTCCCAAAGACGTCGCTGGCTCAACGGCTCTTTCTTTGCCGCCATACACTCTACCGTTCATTTCCACTACCTGTATCGCTCCTCGCATTCATTCATGCGCAAGTTCTGGATTCACATAGAGATGTTTTATCAGCTGTACAATCTCATATTTGCCTGGTTTGCCCTTGTAAGCTCCCTTCTGTACTGTTCTCTACACCATCATAATGACCCTCATGCGCATCAGGGTAACTACTACATTGCCTTCATTATTCTCTCCCAAGCGCTCGAGTCCTACATTCCTCAAATCCATATCGTCAACATCCTCCTCAACTACTTCTATCTCGGGTTGCTCATCATGTGCTTCCTTCTCTCGCTCGGCAATCGACCGCAAGGCTCAAAATGGGGCTACACCCTCGCTTTCGTCGGGTTTGGCATAGTCACGATTTATATGACTGTCTCGGCATTGTTACTTGCATACAAAGCTATAGAGGGCGTCGCGCAGAGTGAAGGACGGGCGATCCAGGCTAGCGATCTAATCTCGAATGCGATATTCAGAGATGTCGTGCTCTCGTTGGCGGCTACGCTGGGGCTGTACTTTGTCGCCTCGTTGATCTTCGTGAGCCATCGTTTGCTTTTTATCTTGCTTGTTGTGTATTGATGATTGTCGAAGTTTGAGCCATGGCATATGATTACGTCCTTCATCCAATATCTCCTCATGGCACCATCGTATATCGCAGTCTTGAACGTCTATGCAGTATGTCCCTCTTCTTCAGCACATGTCCCAGTCGCTCACAAACTCTCAGTTTGCCAACGTCCATGATGTCTCATGGGGAACGAAGGGCGATAATAAGGTTTCCACTGATCTCGGTGTCGTCAACGCGGGCAAGGGAGACAACAAGAATGAGGTCGAGGTAGCAGTGCCCACGGCCGAGACTGATATCAATGCAGCGTATGAAGATGCTATGCATGTTCTGTCCACGAAACCACCCAAGGCAGATTCCAAGCCTGATCCGACAACGCAGCAGGAAGATTATTATAAGACGTTCAGGACGAACGTATTGCTGGTCTGGACTTTGAGCAACGTGAGTGACCATTAACTATGTTCATATTGGAGACATTTTTGTTGACTCGATGGTTTGTAGGCTCTTTTGGCTGCTGCTATAATGTGAGTTTTTTAAGAGGTTGGAGGTGTTGCCAGTCCCTAACACTTTCAAAATGGCAGATCGACGACGAGCGGGACCGGAGCTGCTGCTGTGACGGGGTACATGACGTTCATTCTCTTCTCGGTTGCAGGACTTGCATGTGAGTAGAAGTTTCTGCTATCACATCACCGCTAGTACTGATGAGTTTCGTTCTTCAGTCGTTCGTTTCATCGGCTCGACGGTGTACATGCTCGTGCGCTTGTTTGCAGGGGAGTAATCATTTCTTAAAGCCCCGATACGATATGGACTTGCATGAAGACAATCATATGTCTCGTTGATATTTAAATATTTGCTGTGTTTTGTATTTTTGCCATGTCTTATCCCAGTAGGAATACTCGACGCTGTTACTGTTCAGTATTGTTTCTGAGTAGCTGAAACTGGGTTTCCGAGACCGCCAGAGTCAGCGTTAGTGTTCCCTGCCATCTCTTCATTGACCATGAAGGGTTCACACCGAGTACTTCTCAATTGCAGAGTTGCTGTCAAGTATGTTCGTCATCACATCACTTCATCCTAGGCTACTGACTCCTTGACATAGCGAATTCGATGTTCAATCATGTGGCACCCGGGCCACCATCCTGGCACTACGATAGCTCAAGAAATAGTAACGCGGACCATCAAACCATTTCCCCTCTCGTGACAAATTTAACACCCACCGTAGTTCCCTTTGCACTCGTCTTCCAGACCTCAACTAGTTCAATCCAATCCGGCTTCCTAGGCAGCCGTGGAGTACTTCGTGTGAATATTCAAACTCGTGTCTACAGGCGTGACATCAGTGGCGGCGTTGCACTGCACATTATACCACCTATGGGTACCTATCGTCACGAGGAACCCCTCCCCGGTGTAATTTCTGTAATTTGCGGAATGCAACAGGCATGCCGCTGTCGCTCCTGACGAGCGTCTCTATAGCGTCAGTTTTAGTCCGCGTCCCGCGTGGTACCACAGTTATCTTGACGACCATAAAACTGGGGTTGCTGGTGGTGGTGTCGATGGTTCTGACTGCGAGGGTGCGTTTCTGTGCGAGAATAATGTCAGATACTAACGTCAGCTAGCACATTCTCGCTAAAACTGATAAGCCAGAGGAAACGGTGTACGTTGCAGGCCCTTATACGACTAGCGCTGCTGGGCGTTTCCTGAGGACAGTCACATAAAGCAAGTCCCTCCGGATGTCAGTGTCACCGACCCGGGTTTGATGCCAAGCGATGTAGTCTCATGATTGCTTACAACCGAGTGCAGTCCAGGTACGTTAAAAATAACCGTGACACACCTCCGTTCATTCATACGGCATGGCATTCTTGGCAGAAGATTTTTATCGCCCCTAAATACCAGATATGATTTTCCTCTTCAAATTCGAGTCCTTGGCCTTGTAATTATGGCGCCCACGAATGCCATTCCGGATCCTTAACCAATCGATAGCTTCGTGATGTTGACAAGGTTAAAGTTGCAGGGTCGGTTCTGATCGCGCCTACTCGCCAAAATGGAGAAATCAGAGTGACCCACATCCAATTCAACTTTGAAGGTGCGTTGGCGTCGTCATGATGTGAAGGAAAGATTTGTTTAGGGGTCCATGGCTGAAAAATAGTTTAAACATAGGAATCTGACTTCAGGCCTTACATGTATCCATAGTCGGAGATTGAGCATGTCGTAACGCGCTCTCAGTTTCGGATGAGCGGACCGCAATCAACGCCCGAGACCATGAGCTGGAGACAGTACTTACCTAGGGGAGGCTTTCTGTGTGTCGTCCGGATACGATAAACATGTCCCAAACTATGGGGAAAGTGCGTACAAGGTCAGATTCAAACGATTAGAACGCAACCATAGCTTCCCATCCCATCCCACCTCTGAGATACTCACGTAACTCTATAGGGGTGTCAGAACTTCAAGGTTTTGAAGCCCAGCCTTCTGCGAAGTTATACGTATTCATCTCCAATACGGAGAGATGGACCGCCGTGACGATATCAGTGGAATAACAACGTATCTGCATTCTCATCGCTGTCAGAAGTCTCCCGGCTCTGGGGAACGAGCGCCGACCTTTTATCGATCTTCGATAGCCATATCAGACAGGGGGTGCCAATGTCAAGGACCACAGCGGCTAGCCACTCTTCAGCCGTACCGGGAGACTCCAAATCCCTGACATAATAAGCATACACATGAAACAAACCACAGTATCAGATAAGTCCCAACACGCCCAGCTTTCAAGCGGACGAACGCCATTGGTGGGATCTACAGGGCGGAAACTCAGATTGATTGTGACAGCATCAGAGGACTCCATATATAGAACGTCAGCATACATACATATGATACAGTAAACGCTATGTAATATCATCGTTCATGCGGACTACTTTCCTACACGATCTGATGGGCATGTGAGTAGTAGGCCTTCTCACTGAATAGGCTACTCACATAATTACGTATGTCTTTTGGGAAGCTTGAGAAAGACGAGCGTGCCATCATCTCTTTTGATGTGGTAGCATACGACTCGTGGTTGTTGCTGGAGGAATAGTTGCCTATGCTGGCGTCCGATGTAGATTGCATATACAGCTGGCTTTGCGTGTTGTCTCCATGTGACTGAGAACTGTCTTGACCCAAGAGACTTGGAGGCATACTGGGGCGATTGCGCGGAAAGTTGGGCTCGAGTAAGTTGGGATGAGCACGATTAACATTCGCGCGGAAAGGCGAATTGACATGATATGCGGTGTACGGTGTCATGGAAGATGAGGGTGTGCTTGCAGAGGCTGAGTACCGGAAGTGGTATTTAGCAGAGAAAATAAGAACAGAGCGCGGACGCCCTAAAGACCTTCCGGGGGGAACTGGATCTCGGCGGTACACATCCTGAATGATGGTGTACATAGTGGGGTCTTTGGGGACTAATTATACATCTGCAGCACGTCAAGGCCAGAAAGTACGGACCTGGGGATTTGCACAAGATGTCCCAGTACTTGGGGACTAAGGCTGTGCTGTAGAGCAATGGACTGCCACCGGGCGGAATTACAGAACTATTGGAATACGGTCCGATACATTCGAGCTCGGTGTCCTCGCTGTGTATGGGGGCACCATCCAACACAATGATATAGGATGACTTGCCGATGACGACGGAGGGGGAGACGAAGGTTACTGTGGGATCAAGGTCCCTCATGTGACGCGGCGTATTCAAGGAGGGAGACTTTGATAGAGATGATGACGGTACACGTGAACGTGAGGATGAAGATGAGCCCAAGCTGCTCGAGAATGAGCTGGACTCTGGCCAAATATCAATGTATACTGGAGTACGTGTGTCAGGAAGCTCTTTGTGTTTATATGATGGCATACTTCTTGTGAAGAGGATTTAGGGACACAGAGATTTTTATCCCCACCTTTAAGATCCATGGTGATGACTCGAGAAAACGTCCGCGAGTCGGCTTCGCTCTGCGAAAGATAACATACGCGTGATGGACTCAATCACTTCCTAAATTAAATGACGATGTTTCAATAGACTCATCCGTCGGAGGAGATAACACCTAACTCACATTTGTCTATGGCCCTGAGCTGTTTTAGACACCCAACTCTTTTTTTTGATGTTTAGACTGGGCTGCCTGGCGCCCACAAAACTTGAACGTTAAACTAGTTGAGCTGGGGACAACAACCTGGATACAGTGCTGACCAGTACTCACCATAGGTCGTCTGTACCATCATGATGTTGCAATCTATTGCAAATTCAGCGTTGGAGGGATGTTTGATTGCAGTAAAGTTAAGAATAAGTACGGACCTTCAAACAAGGTTGCCGTTCTCAGAGTACTAGAACAGTCGATTTTCCTCACTTCTGGAAGTCTTCTGGAATCTGGATCACTTGTATGTAGTAGGAGCACACGGCACTTGCCAGGACTCGGAGTCGCTGCGCCCCACCTTTTTCAGTCTCCGGTATGATTGATGATTACATAAGAGTACTCCGCGACTCGAGTTCACCGTTGGTCTCTATCTTACACGTACTAACGACAGTAGACAAGGACCAGATCCTTGATCACTCTCAGTAGTATCATACTATGAAGGAGAATACGTTCCCAAGATGACATCTCTTTGCCGATTCAACGGGTTCTTTATCTGGCGAATCATATAGGTGAGTAGGTCAAACTCTTCCATGCGGCATCACATCCCCGTCCTCCGCCCCTTCTATCTCGCGCTGCTCACGCTAGACAAATTAAAGCAGTTATATGACTGTCTCATTGCTCTTGCTTGCATTGGCATTGAAATGTTTCACAGTGCACAACTCGAACAAGCGATTTAGCCCCGGATGCGATCTTCAGAGATTTGGATCTCTCTCGTGGTTGCAACTCTAGGTTTATATAATGTCTCTTCGCCCATCTTCGCCCGCTTGTTCTCTGGATCTCGGCCAGTTTATCCCACAGCATCTGGTTCCTGGGTTGTTATCCGTGTAGTACTCAGGCTGGATTTTCATACTCGTGTTCCCAGGCACAAGGTCAGCGACGACGTCGCGCTCTCACATGTAGTCATGGGCCCCTATGTCACGAGGAACTCCCCCCTGGCACCACTTCTGAAGAGGAGCGCACCAGACGTTCCCCTGCAGCCCATGACGAGTGTCTGGATTGAGTCTCAACTTCAGGATAAGTTCATCGAGGTATTGGAAATTCTATCTCCAACAGTTTCGAGTAAACCAGACTACTCAACTGATCAAACATCTTCGACAAACAGTTGTGCACGCTTTGCACCTTTTGGCTTCCCTGATCCGTCATCATAAGGATACGTCCGGCCACGGACGACTTGTGATTGTTCGTACCTATGAAAAGTGGTGGGATTCTAGAGAGCCAGAAATGTAGATGTATCTAGGCTCAAAGTCTAGATCTCTGTTCACTCAGATCAGGGGTGTGATGTTCAGCGTTCAACCGTGACGATCATAGGTACGTCATGTTCAACTTGCTATGACCGTCAAGCTAATTACGCCGGGATTCATGACTTCTTCGTTCCCAACGGAAGATGGATATCCAGCCTGGCCATCAACGTGGTAAGGGGTAACTTGATTGTCCCTTGTCTCGTATAGCTGAAATCAGAGGGTCTTATCGGATGACGCATGACTCCATTATACTGGCACCTTTGCGTCTCATTCGAGTATCAGCCTTTGCAATGCATCCCCTCTGATTGGTGGATGCCTCGCAGCAATGAGATGGTGCTAACGAGGACTGCAGGTCCTGCGGCAAGGATGGATATGATCATTTGGACCATCTGAGATGGTACAGGTTGAGGGAATGTATCCGAACCCTCGCGCAAGGGCAAATTGCCGCCAGGCATGAAATTAATACTTGTCATTATGAAAGACAACCTGTGTTCGACACTTTCTCTGTTGTTACATTATGTAGACATGAACTGCACACACCGTAGCCAAATCATTCTACCCGTAAGACTTTCGGCCGACTTGATAGTTTTTGCTAGACTCTACAACAAGAACCTCGGGGTGTCCACTGTCGGTCCTCAACATATGGCACACTTGCATTCTGCTCCATTTCCAGGTGCTGGAGTCCTTTTGACGTGATTTCAAGGTATTGGGGTTGCCCATTCTCCCCAATTTAGTGAATGATTTCCTCCCTGGTATTGCTGACAATGGTGACTTCGTTCATATTGGCTGTTCGCGTGCACAAAATGGTCGTTATGAGCAAGCTGCGGTCGAGCTAACTTGAACAACATGGTTGGTGTGGTGGCTCTCCAGCGAAGACCATCGCGCAAGCGGGTCCGACGAGTCGCGGAACAATCTGGTAGAATCACGAAAAGCGGAAAAATCGAGGTGGGGTTGATTGAGTCAACGTGTTCGAGTTTGATTCTTCACCTGCCGAGCAGACATGTAGGTCCAGTCTAATACTTGGACTCGCGTTACATATGGGTTGTCGCCAAAGAATGGCGCTCTCGTAGGAAAGGCCTGAGCGTGGTGCACACGGCACTTACCGTGCATTTTCTTTACATAACTCCCAACGTCAACGTCGTCCCGCAACGACGAAAAAAGTCATCTCGGATTTCAGCTTCCAATTCGCTGCTCCCGCCCGCCTCCTCTTGCAATCTCACATATGCGCAGGCAGTCATGCGTTGCGCTACTGGGGTGGGCTCCATGTCATCTTGGCGGTAAAGCGCTGCTCAGCGTCAATGTCGGATAGTCGAAACAAGTCTTTCGGCTAGTGGTCAAGTCGAGGTACGTCTCATTGCCATGGCGGGCCCTGAGTTTGTCTGGGCTTTCATACGTACGGTATGTCGTCCTTCTTTAGCTAATTTCAATATGTAACCGCAGAGGCATTCCAGGGCAACACCAGGCTTTTTGTCTGCTCCATCCCAAACGGAAATGAACGTCTCTATGACCCCAGTGTAGGGAAACTTCACCTTTCTTTATTTTGTTTGGCTAGACTCAGTGGGCCTTTACAGTTGACTTGTGACTCCGTACCTTTGGGTCTGCCCCTTAGCAGGCTAGTTGCCATGTTATTTTCCCCTTCCAAGCACCTCCTCAGGTGGATGTACGTACCATTTGTGTAAGAGAGGGCATTCTCACTGAGTAAATATACCACAGCCACCAGTGAAACCTGGATGTAGGCGGGAGTTGCCAGAATTTAAAACCTCGGACTCTCGGTTGAATTGAAGGCCAGGACTTTGAGTAAACGCCTGCGCTTGACACGAGTCTATATCGAGGGTGACAGCGTTAAAATAACTGATGGGTCGATCAAGCTGCGAAAGCGAAAGCTGTACATACCTATACATAGCGTCGACCCCTGAGAAGACAAAAGGCAACTATCGGATTTCCGATCGGAACAGTGCAGAGAAACGAAGTTCGTGTTAGTACTATGATTCGGATGTCTCTGTCTGTGATGGACTTACTAGCTGATGGAAGCAGTTCTCAGAATCAATGGCTGTCTTCCTTCGTCTATAAAGTCTTGGTAGGGCTGGCTGCGTAAATCACGTACGTTGTCTAAGTCTTCTTATCTCTATGATGAGTACCTCATGTTGGGCGTCAAACTTTGATTCATGTGAAACAGAAAAAATCAATTGGTACACGCGCCTCTGCAACTTAGCGCACAAAACCCACGATCCTTGCACTAAGCCCACATCTTGTAAAATGGTGCAGCTTGCTCCAAGCACCACAGCCGTTCGAGTGTTTGAAAGTCATACAGCCAAAATAAACGCGGTGGCAGCTTTGCCAGATGGACAGCGTATGATCACTGCATCAAAAGACAAGACGCTTTGTCTGTGGGACCTGAAGTCAGGTGTGGTGTTGAAGAAAATGGAGGGGCATCGAGGCGCGCTGAATGCCTTGGCGGTATCACAAGATGGGAAACTGATAGCAAGCGGTGATGCGAGAGGAGAGCTCATCGCCTGCCATGGAGAAACCGGAGAATCCCTCACCCAACCCATTAAAGTCCACTCCGCGATCATCTTATCGCTAGACTTTTCTCCAGACGGCGCGGTTTTGGCTACTGGTTTAGATGACGGAACGACAAATTTTGTGAGCACGAGGACATGGCAGGTACAAGGAAATCCAATCAAGTCTGGTTGTGTAGTCCGCTGCGTTCGGTATTCGCCGACCGGCACACTTCTTGGGATTGCGACAAGGGAGAGAATCGAAATCTATAAACCAGGCAAGAGGCAATGTGTCATAAAGTTCAAGGCTCACCGTAAAACGAACTTCTCCCTTGCGTGGACGCCTGACGGAACGCGCCTTCTCACAGGCGGCGATCACCAAGATCCCACCATACGAGAGTGGGATGTGTCAACCTGGAAGCAGGTCGGTGAACCTTGGAATGGTCACGCCACCGTCATCAAGGCTATTGTCATCAATTCTGCAGGCACGCTCGTTGCGTCTGCATCTTACGACAACCATGTTCGTCTCTGGCGCCTCTCGGATCAGCGGACCATCGCCTGCTTCCAGCACTGTACTTTGGTGGCTTCCGTGACTTTCTCCGTGGATGGCAGTCACATCCTCAGCGGAGGTGTCGATAAGAAGATTTCAGAGTGGGCAGTACCTGAAAACGCTTTGCTGGATGATAATCCAAGGGGTCCGGCTTCAAAGGTACTTTTTTATGATTTTCCGCTCCTGCACCATATCATCTCGCGTCTTTTTGAAGGATTCAAGCTCTGAATTAGAAGACGCTCTAGAGGATCTGGCGCCAGAGGTACTTTCCTGTCAAAGTTCCACACCTTCGCCATCTCACAGCGCGTTTTTTTAATTCCAAGGATCAAGGTTCTGGTTCACAGGTATGTTTCTACCATCTCATTATGTGACATGAATCGATCATTTGTCTGCTAGACTGTCGTCACGGTTCAGACCCTTGTCACGATTCAGACTAATGTCATCACCAAGACTGCCTGCAATACGTGCACGACAGAGGTCTTATCTACTGCTGAAATTGTCCTGACTCAAGATATCGACGCCGGCGCCAACAACTACGCCTGCTATGCCAACCGCTCTTTCGTCATGGCGCGCAAGTTCGACTGGGACTGTGCGCTTCAGGATGCAACCAAGGTGACGACGGTTCGTCGTATCCCCCTACAAATCCTAACTTCGATCATGATATAGTCCCTTGCCATATGTCCCTCGTTGACAGGTTATATTGCCCAAGGTGTCGCCCTCTGCGGAAAACAGCTTGTCGAGGAAGCGACCACAGCCTTTGACCTCGCATTCACATTTACGGAGGGAAATCCAGATGCCACTAATTTCCTTTTCTTGATCAAGGTAGGTTGAATTTTCCTTGCCTACTCCGTGCTTGAGCAGTGGTTTCAGGCTATCGCATTGTTCAATGCAAATGAACACACTGAGGCAATGCTGTGCGTCGAACAGCTGGCTGCCGATCCCAATGCCGATCCCCTCGTTTGTCGTGTCGTGGAGGTGAGTATCTTGCACTCATGTTCGTGCGCTCATTGATGTGTCTGCGCTACGCATATCAGGCAAGTCTGCGAGTCCAGCTGGGAACCATTGCCTTCAAGGACGCGCATTACAATGAAGCTGTTGAGTACTTCGCCGCTGCCGTCAAGGCTAGCAATTTCTTGGCTACATTAGCCAGTCCTTCTGCATGCAAGGCTTTCACCGTGGTACGTCGATATGATGCAATCAAACATCCTTTTCACGCTCTAATGTGTGGTTCTTGCAGCTATTCGGGTGGGAGCTTGAGTCATTGTGGCAAACCGCCAACGAGAAGCTGTGTCTTGCACTCCTTAAGGCTGGAAGACTTGGAGAAGCCTTCGAATCATACAGATATGGGATGGGCGCAAGTGATGAAGCTACGAAGGCTGGCTTACGTGCGTGGATCTTTAGTAAGTCTTCCAGTAATACTACCCATGCCGCAATCCTTAGCTGCCTTTCACTCAGGCATCTCACTATAACAAATGTTCTACCAAAAGAGATAGAGCACTCACCGCGACAGGTTACTCATGCATTTTAAACTACAAAAATTCTTTTACTCAGCTCTCAAGTAAGAATAGAGCACGCCACATTCTGCTAACGGAGATGCAGTCCTCAAGCAGTTGAATATGTATTTCAGAACACGGGCATCATTGTTGCAGTCACTTTGACATCACTTGTATTTTTTGTACTTGTATCGCATATTGGCGAGCTCATAACATGAGCACAGATCCAAAACTGCATATTCTCGACTGAGTGATTCTGCAGAAATTACGGTTCTCGTCAAGGAGAAGACAATCTTTCATGAGCCATCAATGTTGTAATGCTCGATGTCCCCGGTCATATATATAAGAGCGCAGACTAGTGTGGGTCTACCGCAGCATGCGCTGGGGGAATTGTTCATACTAACTAAGCACCTCTGCAACATCAACCGGAGTGGCCTTTCAAGATATCGGAGCGATAGTCTTGCCACCCCCTGCACTAACGCCTCCAGTGATACTCTCGATGAAGACACCTGAATATGTCAACGCTTCGGTATCACCCTCCTGGATACCAAAATGTACAACATCGCCCTGCTGCGCAGCTGTTTCGTTGGGGTTCGCGAGCGGAAGCTACATCGTAATTCGATAATCTTTTATCGAGTCATATAGTGGCTTACTAACCTTGAGAACACCAAAATGATAGTCGCCTTGACCAGCTGCGCCGCGGGAGGCACCCGAATTCTTCACAAGGCCAGTGACAGCCTTCAGTGGTTGACCATTAGTCGAATAAAATACGCCAAGTTTAAGATTTACCCAGTCGATCTGGACCGCGAAGTTATGCCAGTCGTGGGAGGTAAAAGGCGTCTCAAACAGAAGGTCAAGCGCATGGTTGCGAACCTTCAAAAATCGAGCATCAGAGACGGGTACGGTCCCAGTAGGGATGGTAAAAGGTGAACCTAGATTGTGGAGTGTCAAGGAGACAAAACAACTTTAGCATGTTGTAACACTTACCAAGTTGGATCTCGAAAACGTGGGTTCCATCATTGGGCTCAATCCAGACGATCTGGTACTCATGGCTCATATTCAGCGGTTTCGCCAAATCCTCTAAAATGGATACATGGAACACGGTGGTTCCTACATCGGCGATAGCATTCAAGGCGGTGTGGTTCCCGTGCTTTTGCGCGATGAGCTCTGTCCTACGGAAGCCGTTTTGAGGGTTACTACCTCCAGGGACGAAGATAGAAGTATTATCGATAGAAATCGTTATCGGCTGCTCTATAGGAGACCACAATGGGGTGGCATTAAGCGTGTGCCCAAGGAGTTGAGTATACTGCGAACTAGTTATTTAGCAGTCTATCATCAACAAGCAAGATACAACCATACATGTGAAGCATCCATGCTGCCCTTCACCACTCTGAGGTGAAGTTAGCCCGCGCATAGTAAAGTGGCAAACGGGACGATACTCACGACAAGTAGGGGTCAAGGGAATTGTTCAGGTCTTCGATGGTATAATTGAAGGGGGCGCGGCCATCATAAATCAAGGGTGTTGCTGAAGTAAGTGATACAAGAGCAACGACAGCGAGGCTACTTGAGAGCAGTATCTTCATCGTTCCAGGCAAACTTTGAATCCAAGTTTCAAAGCGAGAAATTCAAGGAAATGGAACGCTGTGTGTCGAGCATGTCACCTGCCAGTCCGCATTTAAGTCCCAGATATCGGGTTAAAGGGGAAACTGGGAATAACTATTAGCATGACATATTGCTGCCGGGGGCAGGAAGGAAACGATGGGAAGATGTCTGTACAATGTGAAGATTCCAAGAGTGCTCGTTTACTCGTTAATTAGGCTCATAGAGTATTGATGCATATTGATGGCCCCATGGGCATGATGATAGCTTCTGTCAAAAAGAGTTGAAGATCACCGCTGCCACGAACTCCGCTCAAAAATGAAGTAGGCTCAGGCTGGCAAATCATGACGGGGCAGGGATTTTACCAAGCGCTCATAACTGAGTTCCAACCACTGAGAGCACTCACGACCGCCTACGAGTACTTACTTTTGAAATTCGGTGAGCCTATGTTATAACAACGGTTGCTCTTGCAATTCACTTACCAATTGACTGCAATCAACCTACCATCAGTGTCGAGAAATTAGAAAGTCATCCCTGATCATTCGAGCGTTACACAGACACAAAATGTGAACAACATAGAACATTGATATTGCTGAACACAGCTCATGATGTACGGGTACGATTCCTGTGCAACTTCCATCCGCATCATGATCATCCCGCCACTGTCCGCTCCGCCATCCGCAACAAGCTTTGAAGTTCGTGCACCTGGTGCCGACACGAATCCCACTTTGCGTTCAAGGAGTGTCATCTTCCAACTGTGTATGCTGGGCGTTGTCAAACAACTCAATCTTACGACGCCAATCTCCACTTACCAAAGCTACGGTCACTCAGGAGTTGAACTAGGGGATGCATCTTGCAGTATCATAACGCTAACCATTTGTGAATAGACTATTCTCAGGATGATGTTTTTGATATTCGGTAATGAGTTATTGCCAGTTGATGCTCCTGTTTCAATCACGCTGGACCAAGATCAAAGTGCTTACACGATACATCCTATTTCTCCTCTCCGTCGGGCACCCAAATCGTGCGTAAACCCCTACAACACGTCGTTTCGGTGATGAATTGACACGGTTGTTCAGTGAACTTTATCCTCAACGAGAACCCCAACGTATGTGAACGTATGGTGGACTTACTGGCTGATCCATGATGCTTACTGTGTGGATTCGCAAGAAACGCCTGATATTGAGCAATATCCACATGTGTACGTGCATGGGGTATACGTGCATGCACGTTTGTGATGATTGCCGCCTCACAGGCATTGAACTAATGTCGGTTATTTACTCCGAATGTATCTCTCCTTCCTCCATGACGTACGCACGTTCTCGATTCCAATCAACCGGACCTTCTCATCCTCAGAACATAGTGCTGCGGAACAAAAAACAAAGTCGTACTACGAGCCATGCTGTCCGCCTTGCCTGTGAGTCTCTTACCCCAAGCTTTTTGTATACTTCAGTCAAGCTGTCATCGTAGCCTCTGTCAACGTCCTCTTTTCCGCCAAAATATTGCACCGTGTATGCGCTCTCACATCTCTGTGTGCTCTGTGACCACTTTCACTTTCACTTGCCCTTCCACTTTTATAGATGAGACCAGCCCGATCCTAGGCATCACAGGCTGCCCCCAGTCCTCAGGAAGTGTCGAGCTCTTCCTACCATTTGTTCTTTTGTTTGCGCTCGAATTCGGTCAATCGCCGAGATCATTCATGTACACACAGTCGAGTGACCAGAATCTCCAAGGACTTCTCTCCCTCACGTTCATACGCGCCATCCAGAGCTGGGGGACGACTGTCTGTTTGCTGTTCTACTATGCAATGCGGTCTGCGTGAGTCGGCTCGCGCTCATGTTGACATATTTTGCATGTTCATCGAGCATCGTTCTGGTCTCGATCCTCATGTCGCCGTTCCTCCATGTCAATGTACCGCCCCCTGCCCTAACTTCAAATCCTGCTGCGCATTCCTACTTACATCCCCCCCTCCTCGAACGTAATACAGTTAAACTGTCATCCTCTCGATCCTTACCACGCGCATGCGTCTTCATATCGATCGGCACATATGACGCCTTCATGTGTACCCCTCTGTCTGACGTGTCATCTGCGAGCCACGCAATGCGACTCTTAAACAATGCAGGTAGATCTGTCACCTCTCTCACGCTGCTTGTATCCCTACCTGTGACTTAGTGAAGAACTGGCGAGGTGAGCTTGGTCAGATTGAATTTGCATGGTCCGTGTGCAGCCTGCGTGGTGTGCGATTAACACGAACTACCAAGCCGTGCATGTCCTTACATTGTTTATGATGTGAAAGTAACTTCTTGACGTAGTAGGAATATCCTGTAATATTTTATCAGTCAGACTCTTGATTTTGAGATCATCCGACACCTATTCACCATTGTCGCTGTCTGACTTGTGAGTGTGGACATAATTACCATCATTTGCAGATGTCCCCCACTATGAACGGCGATAAACGACATTCATTGCAGGTGGGCACAAGGCATATCCCGAGGCTCGTTGGTTTCGTCATGGTCTCCACCACTCATTCGAGAACGAGTTCATTTGCTCCAAGTCGGTTATCCCGATTGTCTCACAGAGCTTTCCTTGACATGTCACTGGCATGATGTCCCGAGCACCGCGCAAGCACCGTCACTCCACTCCCAGTTGTCTCCTCTGAAGTCGACCAAAAAAGTAAGTGACATCATGTATCAGACGCATCCCATTTGGTGGCACTCATCGTCAATGTGGGGTCGAGCTCGACCCGGACAGAGACACCGGTGAAGGATAATATTCATTTCCGTGTCGATTATCATGTCAGGAGCTACCAGTCTGACATATTCGTGGGAGTGGATTCATGATAAGTTACTGTCTGCTCGTGTATCATGATTCATCGGACATGCGCGGCACCCACTAGTATATCATACAGCATTTCACGCAAGCATCCAGAAATATATTTAAGCAGACAGCCTGAGGGTCATGTTCGATACCATCGTTCCGTGTCGGGGAAGACACAGATTCACAACTACATCACATATATTGCATTCATGACAAGATAGGATGGAAAACTCCATGCTCCATGCATATGACGAGAAACGACATAACTACTGCCTAACTCCATCTCATAAGTCCAACAACTTGAATCTATGGATAATGAACTGAGCGCCATGATGAGATCATAGATGCAATTATCAGCCACGTCCACGAAGATGCTAGCAAGAACGAAAAGAGGCAAACAAGTCGAAAAGAGGAGAACACTATGGCGTGGAGATAAAAAGTTAGCAGCGGCGACAGATGTATTACAAGAGGGACGTACGTATTCCTAGGTCGCTGGAACAATGTACCCATAGACCGATTTGATCCCCTCTTTGGGATAGAAATCGTGCCCTGCTTGCATAGCGCGCTCCCTGCTATCAGACAATATTTGGCACACCTTGTGATGCCGAAACAAAGAATCGGACCGCGCGCACAACAGACTGCAATAGGAGCATCGGCTGGCCGTCTTGAAGTGGACGGTTTGAATGTGACGGCCCAAACACTGCATCGGCTTTAGTTCCGTGCAATCCTTGAATCGACAAACAGTTTCATCCTCCATTGTAACACCATGCCAATACCACAGGTGGTCTTCGATGCGGGTCCTCTCCATTTCTATGTACAGACCACATGGCTGGTCATCCCAATCGCACAAGCGTACACAGATCGGCCCTGATGAGTGGTGTTCCGCGACGTTGTCGGATCCACGGGGATAGGAATCGTCGAGTTCTATCACCCCAAATCTTCTCGTTTGAAGGGGTTTGCCATCGGGATCAAGGGTCCTACGGAAACTGATGTCGAACGGCTGTGGGTCGTGTACAGGCATGGGCATGACTGTAGCACTGGCGTCCAACAGCGTGTACGGACCAAACTTCCCTGATCCGATGTCATTACCCCGTCTTGGCTTCTTCTTCTTTGGCTTTTGTGCAATAGACGAGGTCGAATTACCATCCCCAACCATCTGATGGGCTTTGCGCTTGCCATGCTTGGCAGACGCCCTAGAAGCTGGCTGCACGGTTGATCCCCCACCTGCTCCCATCTGCAAGGGAGCATTTAGAGCTTGGTGGAATGCCCCGGTGGGGTTATTCGTGATAAGCGGACCCGCGACGGTGTGGTGGGGGTAGAACTGACCCATCACTTGAGGCTGTCGGTGAGGATAGGAAGGGCCCGCGAAGGCCTGGGGTGGTTGGCCAAGGTAGAAGAGAGCAGGATGATATCCTAGCTGGGGCCATGCGTCGTCTTGGGTGGGTGCTTGAGCATCGACAGAAGGCTGCGGATGATGGTATAGGTTCCCGGCGATCTGGGGCCACTTGGGCAGATCCGCCACCGGGGAGGTGAAATTCTCCAATGTCGGAAACGACGCCTGCGCATTTTCGACATGTTCTACGTCGGTCGAAAGCCTAGAGAAATAAATGAGAAAAGACAAGGACTCGGTTAGGGTGGCACGTACCCTTGTTGCGGCACTGGTAACTCATCATTGTTTGATCTATGGTTGGACGTGAGCTGCTTGGCCCAGGTAGGCTAAATAGATTGGCTTACTCGACATTAACCTGAGCATCGGCTGGACCTGCCAGCGTGTATTCGTAAGCACCGTTGGTGTGGAGCAATCTATTGAGCAATCTGTCAAAGACCATGAGTCCGTGGATATGTTTTGGATGTCGTAAGAGAACGTACTGATACAACCGTGCGCGCACTTCGGGGGATTCTTCATCTCGGAGAGCCGCAACCAATTTAGGTATGTCCTCGTCGGATGACGAAATAAAATTTGTGTCACCAGCAAGCGGCTGTTGGCCGTTTGACATAGGCATAGACTCGCTAAGAAATGATGAGATGAAGGGCATCACGGGACTCGCGACTGAACACCAACCTATTGAATAGCGTTTGAAGGGTGTGAGACGAGGGACTAGATGTGGAGGCACCGTTAGAATATAAGGATACGAAGACGTGTGAGTAGACTTACGCAGACATATTGAAGAATTGGAAGAGCGAAGTGGCTCAGATGATGAGAAGCAGTCAACAAATATGAGTGAAGCAGAGGAGAGTACAACGGCGCAATTTATGAGTCGCGACTGGAGGCGAAAGCGGTATACAAAGGATGACTGTGGACGCGCACTGAAGGCATCGAGATATCATGTCGAAAAAGGAAAAAGTCTGTGGACACTTCAGTATAGGCAACGCTGTTGTGGACCGCGCGCTTTGTATCGCACTACACGTACATCAGTCTACAAGAACATAAAGATCACTTACCTTGAAAAACCTAAATTGTGACAATCAAGTGGGTCCTGGCGGTCTGCACTATGTGATACCATGACGCGTGCAGGAATATAATCCTAATTAATTCCAAGGATGGGAACAATGATGTATAGTCCCAGCACACACAACCGCAACCATGAACTTTGGCAGTGGCAACTGCTAATGGCAGCAAGCGACCTCGAGCGCAAACTGGCAGCTTGTATATATCATAGCTCTGTGCGGTAGAGAAATAGCAGACACTACGGTGCGTCACGGTAGAATCACAAGGGCCTGAAATTTTTGATATATAGGGTCAGTCGCATTTTTCATTTGGAGACGTGCAAAGACACTCAACGTAGCTGTCTACTGCGTCATGATCCCTCTCTTGCCTTAAACGTGGTAATTGGAGGGGGCGACCACTGAAAGTGTACTGCAATACTCCAAGTTTGTAGAATGGAAACTATGGTTCGACATTACCGCCGCTTACATGAATATTTAAGGAGCCAGCTGGCGATGTAACGGAGAGCACGCATCCTGCAGCATCCAATAATATTGCAAGATGAGTGCAGCACACTCCTGCAAGACCAACCGTCAACATTTATACTGTGAGGAACATCAAGATCCAAGATACATTACGCATCAATTTGTGATAGATATATCAACACACCACTGTTACATTGACTCCGTCGAATGCATAGAGCCACACGCGTCACGCAAGACTTGTATTGATATTAGAATTCGCTGAACCCCTCAGTCGTGCCAGACGAGGGCATGAGAGCAAAGTTCAGAAGGCGTTGTTTTGGTCTGTTGTGCAGGGGCTTCCGGGGGTTTCCATATTTAGATACTTGCACTTTGCACTGGCACACGCACCACTGCCACACTTATGAGGCACCGAGTGCTGGAGTTCACCGTAGGTACTACATTTACAAGGCTACCAGTTGAAGTTTCGCTGATCATGTTTTCATACCATTAGTTTCGAATAAATTTTTGAACGGCTCTTGTCATCGCGTTGGCCGAGTCACACATACTGTATGCTGGAGGTGGCTTCTTCAATCTCGACATGCACCAGCCCGAGTGTCTGTGCGTGCCAGTGAGTGAGATCCTGGAAGAAATCTCGCTCGACAATAAACGACTTAATCGTCTCTGCTCGCGCCTATCATTGCCTGATCTTATACCATCTGCTGAAGTTCGACATCGACGCTCCATCTTCCGACTTGCACACATCTGTCGTGCATTTCGCGGCCTTGCGTTGAATGTTCTTTATTCTCATCTGAGAAACTTTTGGCCGCTTATTCTTCCCAGCTTTACCATACACCTCAACTATTCCGTTCATTGGTCCTCGCTCGCACACAGATTCTCTCTCAACCATGTCAAGATGACACTGCATACCCATCCTTTCTTGCATGATGTGCTCAAAGCAAGCACCCCTCTTTCCCAGCTTACGTTCCCTTCCATGGCGTGATGTTCTAACCTCTCTCACCTGAATCTAGTCCTCAAACCCACAGCTGAGATCCTCTCCCTTGACCTCTCATCTTTCTTTCGCAAAAGCCCTCATTCCTGTATTTCACCCCGCCTCAAAGCTCTTGAGATGAAGGGCAACTTCTATATGACCGACAAAAATACATTCTTTTGCGAATAATGCGGCTGATTGTGATGTCTACCAGCGTTTAAAAGACACTGATCCTTGGCTGGATTGGTGAGGGCCATTTGCTAGTATACCACGATGACGATGACCATGCATGCACATATTTTCTCTTTGATTCTGCGTGTTTTTAGTGCTAAACATTCACTACCAGGTTTACTGGGGGCTTGCCAAAGCAACTCCTGGCATTCCAGATGAAATAAGACATCTCGGTACTCAATGCTCTTCAACCATCAGCTCTAAGGTTCGAGAACGTTTGGACCATCAATATGTTGCTAACCTGTCAACGTCGTTAGGTCACAGGTCATCGCGGCTCCCGCAGCGAGGATATAAATTTTAGAGGGACAAGATTGGTCGGTGGCGCACCTTCACACATCCCCACAATCTCGACACCCGATCAATGCTCGGTTTCTCAGATCCAAACTGCGAAAATCCCCCGTGCCCTGCGAGTTTGGACTGGAGTGATTCTAGACTAACTTGACGCGACATGTTGGAACTGCACGCGGTGTTCGATCGAATTTGTACGATGGCATATCGAAGGCAAGGCACGATGATTCCCGCCATTCCCATACTCAGACGAGCACGTCGATACCGACAATCTTCTGTGAATCCTTATAAGTTACTGAACACGATCCTTATCAAGGCTGATCTCCACTCACTTTTTATCTCGACTCGATGCTGAGCGCGTTTTATCACAGGAATATCTTCAGGGAACGAATTCATCGCGAACAGGAACTTTCACGCAAACGCTGCAGCCACTCACTCTGTCAATAAGGATGCTGTCCCTCCATAGCCTAGACTGCAACACTCGTGAGTCGGCACAACTTCTGACTCGGTGCCCTGACCATTAATCTATGAATCCCATATAGATTCGTTGTGTCCTTTCCGACCGACGTTCGGGCTGGTGGGAATTATGGTCATTGATATTAAAATTCTACCGCACTCTTCGCGAGGCCGGCGAAATCCACTCTAATTTTGCGGACCTAGAGAGCGAAGAACTATTTTTTACAGGCTGGAGCCAGTGGGGAGACAATAGTCACTTTTGCATATACTCAATAATACCAGTGTTTTTGTTCGCATTTCGTGCCTGTCGTCATCCTTAATAACATTCATAACTTTGTCAAGAATCACCGAATAGAAAAACACTTGTATTGCATCACACAAAATGCCGACTTCCCGTAAGGGGAAGACTAGTACATGAGCGCTAGCATCGAGCATGCGGTATCTAGTAGATGTATGCCGGGTAAAATACATCGAGCCTCATACAATGAGCGCCAACGCCGAGATGGGAACACAAACATGGTAACAACATGCGGGGTATAAATAATAACCGAAAATGAAATTGAAAATATAGCAACAGAAGAACGAAACCGATGAAATGCGAAGCTCACAATCTACAAGACGAGCTAACAAAAGTTAGTCGAGCCCGCTCAACAATAAGACAAGTCGTATTGTGTGGTCCTGATCGACAGGATAGCAACGTAGATCAACTACTTGAAATGAAGCCGACGACGGACGGGCTTGTGAACCATCCGCTTGCGGCAGGTCCCGGAGTTTGTCGTGGTGACACCCGCCGAACTCGATACGGAGGTGGCAACGAGATTGTTGGCCGTTTGTGAGGTAGAGTGATTGTCTGATGTAGGGGGGGTGGCCGCGGACGGCAGTAACGTAGATGTGAGATACACTGTGCTAGTAGACGTCTTGCACGATGGAACTGGAGTCGCAGAGGTTGATGCACTGGAAGAGGTCACGGGTGGTGAAGCAGGTGGTGGGTATGGCGAAACGATTGGTGATGACGCAGGTGATGAAGCAGGTGGTGGGTATGGCGAAACGACTGGTGATGATGCAGCAGGCGATGAAGCGGGTGATGAGTATGGTGAAACGACTGGCGAGGAAGCAGGTGGCGAGTATGATGAAACAGCTGATGAGGTTGATGAAACAGTTGCTGAAGGCGGTGAAACAACTGCTGCAGCCGTAGCAGCAGAGGTCGATGTACCAAAGATATCATTCTGCGCTCCTATAATCATAAATCAGACACAATGCTTCCAATGACAACCAAAGAATAGAAACCCTCACCATCCTGGAATCCACATTTGCTATTGTACGCCGGGCTCTTAGGGTGACCGCTCAAGTCATAACCGGTGACCGCGATGTTGTTTCCCTCAGCCTGATTCCAGATCAGGATTTGTTTGGAGCCCTGAACACATTTACTCTGGTCGTCCTCGCACCAGACGGGAGGTTTGGGGGTGGCAATAGGGGTAGTGGAGGTAGCGCCAGTAACCATGCACTTGAAACCCTGCATGTAGATGTTAGGCTCACCGCACCCATTCGGGATCTAGAAGATATGTTTAATTGACGGTAATGAAACGCAACCGAGACGACGAACCCAAACCCACTGTTAAAGATGAATGAAATGTCAGCCCTTGTCGAGAGAAGCTATTAATAAACGTACAGCACAAGTGCAACCATCTGCGGGACAAGCAGGCATGTCCTTGGGAACATCGTAGCTCGTGATACGTTTCCAAGGGGTACTTTAATTAAGGTCAGGGGGAATCTGCAGGGTCATCGGACATGAATAAACGCACTTATAGCGGACGGTAAACACGGCGAGGTTGTCCATCGTAACCTGGCTGATATCCGACTGGTTGATTGATAAGCTTTGTGTTCAATCAGATAGGAACAGAACACACCTGGTAAGAGATTGCGAATGCAGTTCCAGCAGCCATAGACTGGTTTTGTGTATGCACTACCCATCGTTAGGGCAAAGATTCGAGCACACTTGAAAAGGACTCACTGTTTGGGTTACCTATGCAACCACTATCAGTAAGAGGGGCGCCCGCCAAATTTGTAATAGAGTAGTCTTCGGGGTGGTTTCCACCATCACCCCATTCGGTTGCGAATTGACCATTGAAGGACAGGGACGTAACACCGCGGTTAGCGGCTATTTCGACAGTAAAGGAGCTTCCTGCGGGTCTGGGGCAGAGAGTGAGATTTATATGATTAAAACAGAATGCAAAACACACAGCTCAAGGAAGTCTCCTGGCGCAGGGGGAAAGTCATCACACTATCGACTGTAAGCGTAAATTCATGTACCAAAAAATATGAACACACCTGGTTTACATGATGGAACCAATAGTCACTCTGCTTCAGCATCCACAGGGGGGCGACCGGGGCATCATTGTTATAATTGACCTGACCCGACACAGTTCCCTATAGACAGGACATTGGATGAGTTGGATCACGCCAGATGGAGCGTTAGACTCACATTAAAGCAATACATTGATTTGTGGAACGCGGCCATGTGCGCGTTAGTTAGCAGAGCGAGTGACGATAACACAAGCAATTTTAGAGTCATTGCGTGGACGTTGAAAAGGATTGACAGGAAAGAGTGGTGTGTGTAGAGGCCAAATTCGCGTGCAACGCGTATGACGAACTAAGAGAAAGGAACGACGAGAGAGAGTGAGTGAAAGAGAGGTGAAAATAATGAGCGTCTGAAATCTTGAATTGGTGTGGACGGTCCATCCACTAAACTTCTTTTGTTCTTATACAACCCGTAATGTGGCCAAAACGAATTCCATTTTTGGCATCTGCAAAAAGGTCAAGAACCATGGATCATTCCCTTGGAGACCCTCGGACAAGTCTTCAACGTTCTGCTAGTTGGACCATATGCTACCAGTCCTCATCTCCGTCTGAGGCATGAAAAGACCATGCGCCGCCAACATTCAACACAATCACAATCCATCGCCATTTGGAAGCTCAAAGTTCTCGATCGAAATCAAAACCATCCATCACTCGACAACACTTGACATTGACAAGACATCCGTAGCCGTTCTAGTTCCACCGTTGGGCCTGCCGCGCACTTGCCACGCATATGGGCTAAATTTTTTTGACTGCATACTTCGCCGCGAACACCGAAATTGTTGATGTTGTGCCTACGACATACCTGGTGAAGTTCACTATTTATAAATGTGCCCGAACTTCTAAAACTCGCTGAGTGCGGTTCTTTCCCTACGAACTTAAGCTCCTAGCTCAGGATCGACTAGATGACGGAAAACGGCAGCCCGAGTCTGGATTGATTCTGCCGCGGTGAGTCGCCTTGCAAGCGACATTCAATTATCTCAGCTGATCTTCGTTTCCTTGTCTACGTGAAGAAACAGCGAGAAGATGTTGCCTATTCAATTTCCGACAATGCAAACATATCGATCAATTGGCCAGAGTACTTGCCAGATTTTGCGACCCTCGGCTATCCGATTAGTTGCTGTATAAGGTTTGACATTTCACGCATCGCGTTGGTTTCAACCATATATCTTCCCCTCAGTCTCCCCTTTCCTGGTTCTCCAACGTAAGTCGTGTGCCACAATGACACGGCATTTATGTGGACTCGTGTTGGACGCCTTGCAAACGTTATATATATCATCTTTGGTCTCGAAGTGAAAAGGCGCAGTAACAAAATCGAGGGTGTCGACGGAGATCACTTTGTGCCTCTATTACCAGCATCGCAACATGATGTCCACTGAACGGAACTCATAGTGTATTAACCCTATAGAGTTTCAGTCAGTGTTTGAGTAGGTGCGGTAGCCTCAGGGTGAGCCCTCGTTACGAGTTTGCTTCGGTTCTCCAGTTCGCATATTGGAAACATGCGCATGGTGCGTTCCATATGTAATGTCATGCGTTCGGATTTATGTTGGTTTTGGGCCAAAGTGAACATCGAGTGAACAGGTGCAATGCGCACTTATCAATGCCATTGGGCCACTTGGTCTTGACTTTGTCGTATGTCAGCGGAGATAGCCGAATTTAGTGTCAAAATGACATCATTGCACGACAATCATGTTGTGGTGTCCAAACGTTCACCAGCACTTGATACGCACGAATTCTTTTCATTTATTTCGCTAAACATGGCAGCCGCTGTACAACACTTCGTCGGGGACACGCCAGTCGACTCTATCTCATCTGAAGCCACACGAAAGATTCCAGACGATGAACTCACGAAGAAAGAAGCAGAGAGACTGTCCAAGGGTGAGCAGAAGGACCCTGGGGCTGGCAAGCGAGCTGGAGCTGCTTCGCGAAACCCAGATGGTGAGAGGAAATTTCTCACAGCAGATCCCTAAAAGCAAACATTCTGCAGACTATGATACACGTGGTCGAGGAGGGCAAGGCAACACACAACCGGTGACAGGTGCGCTACATTTTTGACATATCTCAAGTCAATTATCGATTCAGGTTCGCAGATCCTGTCATCTGAGCTATCTGCACGTCAGGGGACCATTTTTATTTGTATCATCATGTATTATTATGCAGCATGGACGCCGGACTGCAGGTTGTGAGAGCGTAGTAACCAATATTGTACAGTAATTTTAAGCCGACCACGCATAGACTCGCGTTCCATACAGAACCTGACCGGTGACCGGTGACCCTTTACTTCGACTCTCAGTTTCACCGTCAATCCCAGCCGAGTTCGTTTCATGGTGGCCTAACATCGATGTGCTGAAAGATCGTACTAGGAGCACGCAGAACGCCGACGTCGTAATTGTAAGTGCCAATATCTCGCTCGGGGGCTAAATTCGTGTCTGACTGTACAGTGCTTGGGCTTGCTTTGTCATCAACGAAAACACAGAGGAATTCATTATTGGCGGATTTACTACCAGTAACGCCGCAGCCGTGGTTATTCTGCCAGCGATCGCAGCCTTAACGCTCAGCTGTGGACCTGATACTCAGAATTGCCCGCGGCTATTCAAGAAAGAGGTATGTCAGTGCGCAGTCAAGATATGATGAGAAGTATTTGCCTTCATAATTAGCGCTTTCTTGAGTGTGTCATCAGGGGGCATTCAGCAATCACACTTGCTGAGGGTGAGATTGATTGTAGGGGAGTTACAGGATCACCCCCGCCAAGGGGCCGCCCTGCTGTGCCTGTGAGGCCATCGATACTAGTCGGGAACAACGCTCTGCGACAGCAGGTCCCAATCCAGTTCGATTATGCACAGATCTGAGGAATTTGGCGGTTCCGGTCTTACATATGATGGATGATAGATATTGATAGATGATGGCTTGGGCACTGTAGTGGAGTAAGAGTGAAGATCAACCTGGTGAATAAAAAAAATAAAAAACCAAGGATAGCGCCGTTGAAAGTAAGTTTCCGAAATTAGGTATTAGTACGTACATACACATGCTTTCCTTCACACAGCACCATCGTGATAAGGATTTCTTTCTACATTTTTGGTCTATGGGCGAAAGTAGCAGACCCAACAATTAATGTTCTAATAGCTGCAACACTGGATCTGAGCGCACCACATCCAATTGACTTCCGTCATTGAAACGGAGATCATGGGCTCGTGCTATGCAAAAAAGGTGTGCACAGGGATTTCTAGTAGAGAAAGATGATCATGCGAGAGAGAAAGGAGCAGCTTGATCGTTGATCTCTTGGCTTAGTCGGCTACCGATATCGTGGGTCTGAAATCTTTTCCCGTTTCGCTTCTCGCATTGCAACCGAGTCATAGTCCAGGACCAGAGTCCAAAATCCCTCCGCTACCTCAACTTGTGACCCCATCGCCCACTAAATGGTGATTTGCCCGGCACATTGAAAAGACAAACCCGCCCACTCAGTGGCCCAAGCCAATCCACGCAAACGCTGAACATACATCATCTATGGTTTTACTTCACACACAACAGACGATCAAGGTATGAGCGCGTGATACTTTGCCGTCTGGCCAGCCTTTGAACCGGCTCTCGTGCGTTTGTTTACAGTACTTTCGAGGTTCGTAGAGGATTTCTCTTGTCCGTTCTAGCTTGTGCTCAAGAGCTTGCAAAGTTGCACCGGCCGCTGTTTGGGTGAGTCAAGCGTGTCCTATTCTCGCAAGTCTGTTCGAGGCCTTATCTCCTTCGTCAGGCATACGATTATTGTTTGACTTTTGAACATGAAGTCCGTCTGTTCAGCAGCATGAGCCGCTGGAACATCGCGTCTGTCATGTTTATCTTGACTAGATATGCTCCCATAGCATGGCTTGTCAGTGATATATACGGTGAGCAACACTTGGACCATCATTGGGGAAACCGTTCTTATCGGGTTTCAGTCACTCTGGGGCCGCAATCAGTGGAAACAGTAAATACAATCGCTTCTGAAACATGCTTGTGTCACGTTAATGCTGAACAACAGTGCCTGGCAACATATCGGACAGCGGGGAGTAGGTCACCTCACGATCGCTGTTTACACATCCCCTAACGTCTCCCAGGTGCCCTGGTCCTCATCATGTTAGCTACCGAAGGTCTGTGCGCTTGTGTCGGTCAAGTAATCCCCCCTTACGAGTCTCAGGTCTGCTTCTCATGCGCACACTTGCCTTGTGGTACGATAACGACAAGGTCAAACGATTTTTGTTGTCAAGTTATTTGGTGAGTGATCCGGCAATTCTGTTGCCCGTGTGGTAACATCAGCGCTTGAAGCTTGTTGCTATCTCAATGCTCACTTGCGATATTATGGCGGTGTCTCCGAACCTCAAAAGTGTGTGTGCACCCACATCAACCGAGAGCTCCGTAGATGAGGCTACGAGAGTGGAACATTTGATTATGGGCATGTTTGTTAGCGCAGCGCTGTTTGAACTCAGTGAGCGATTGCCAGTGGTAACGCTGCCTTTAATTTCGCTAACGAAATTTGTGCAGCGGTGGTTATCGTTACGATGTATCACTCTTTAACGTCGCGCGCTACTGGCTTACGTACCGTCAATGGATTGGTGCTGAATTTGTGGAAGGGAAGTTTGTTATATGCATTGTCGCTCTTTGGTATGTCATTCGGGAGTTTACTTCCTCTTCGTTGTCTCGCCTGACTATGCTCTAAGCAATCTCAATTGCGAACATCGTTTCTTTTTCCTTGCCGGTACGTACCTTCCATGTGCTTCTCCGTGATTAGCCATGAACGATTGGTACAGGTCTCCGGCGGGCAGAGCGGCATCATCGACGTGTGAGTGACTGCCTCCGTATCCCGTACTGACCGCTCAGCGCTCAACTATCACCAGGTTTCAAGGTGTCCTGCACGGAGTCATGGCTTCCCGTATTCTCTTTGATTTGCGCGTTGCAGACGGGAGAGAAGACAATCACTCCAGCCTCTCCTCACACGTGCCCCCTTCTAATTTACAGTTTGCCTCGCACAACATACCCATGACTTCTTTGGCATAGCGAAAGCGATATGTGAATGACATGTGCCTGTTTATCACGTTTGCTGATGGGCTTTGGGGGCTTTGTGTGATGTATTCTCTTGGTCGAGGTACCGGTTGAGGAGTGGTGTTGCATCGTGCGGATACGTGGATGCGGATTACACTGAACTTGTATTGCAGCTGTTTGCTTCTTAGGCGCGTACTTGCCTTTTGGCATGGCAATAGGACAAGGCACTTGCGACAGTAAGTGTTTCAGCAGTCGTGTTTGACTGAGTTGTTATTTCATGGGCCCTTGTTGCTATTCCACATGCAGCTTGATTGCGAACTGGAAAGTCTACGTCAACTTGGAGCACTGTAGAGGTCGCTTCGAGAATGAAACGGGTAGTGAGTTTGTCAGTGCTGTTTGCACTCAGTGAGCGATTCCAGATGCGCTTTGTTACAAGTTTCACCGTGCCATAGTACTGATGATTTGTGTGCAGTAGGAATCGTTTTAATCATTTGGTACGCTCTAGAGTCTAGTGCCATGCCCGCCGTCAGTAAACGTTAGCAAACAGATCTCGACCTGATCAAAATGTATCTACAGCTCTATCAAATTGACTACATTTTATGTAAGCAATTTCATTTTTTTCTTTCCACGCACTTCGTTTTGGATGGATGAATTTATCAGTGTACCACAAGGGCCTGAGGGTGGCATCATATACGTGTAAGTGGTTGTACCGCGTCCTGGGCCAGGACTGACTGTTACATTATTATACCTACCAGGTGCTAAGGTGCCCTGCATGGCTTCGTCGCGCACTCTTTTCGATCTGAGGGAAGAAGCCCACAACTCTCAATTCGCCTCCCATCAATCCATTCGCCGTAGTATTCGGGCTGTATCGCAGACGACCCAGACGACCCTCTTACACGAAAGCAACGCATGATCATACCTCATCGAGTGCAATGTCTTTCAGTCTATGATATCGAATGCCCTGCTCGAGGCCATTGCAATCTTCACATACGATGGATAACGACCAGGCTGATCAATTCGTCGCATGTGAAGAGACTGTTATGCTAGAATAGTTTGCTGTTTAGCGCTATATCGATCGTCAGCAGTGCGGACACGGCATCATCACGGCACACGTTCCAGGACCCAGGAACACCCAACACCCAGTACTTGTGGTTGCGGTTCCTAGGTGCTCTCTCGTTTCGGCGCGCTGTGTCTCGTCCTTGCAGTGAAATCTTGTGATTGTGTATATCGATCATCGAATGTACGTTCCGAAGATAACTGAACGGTCTGCCGCCGCCCGCGCTGTGTCAGGCTATGTTTCCTTTTCTCTGGGACGCTCTTACCGGACTTTTTATCGTTCTGCCATGAAGAAGCATGACGCTTTGGTATCAACCAATGCTCAAGTAGTATTCAATCCGCGTGTGTCATGACATATTTGGTTGGGTGGGTCAATCTCGATCCTGTCGCACCAGCAATACCAATTAAACGACAACGCAGGTCATCCTCGATCTCACTCTCACTCTAGTTCCTTGTAGCACTGTGCACGTTGGCGCTGACGGCCGATCTGAGTGGAATTGGAATATAGACCTCAGAATACAAAGGGAGCAGTGCATCAAAGTCATTCATTAACAAGGTCCAACGTGTATGTGGTTCTCCATCCAATAGCTGAGCACTGACGAATTCTGACGTTCATCCATGCACATTGCACGCGTAACATGCTCAAGTTCGAAAACACCTGGCACGACGACCGAGTCTGATCCGTGCACATGAACGCACATGCACATGATGGCAAGCGTGCAGCTTACGTTTCCCTGCCAACATGGATCGTGATAGGGTCTCGTCATAGCAACATAGCAATGGAGCTCCATAGGCTAGACTACATGCTGCTACACAGCAGACGTCGAGCCGTCAATAACGGATCTTCCCGGATTATCGCAGGATATCGGCCAATGATATAGACAAACGATCTCACGGACTGCAATTCTCCATGTGATGTATTCTCCATGCGATGTTGCTCTAGGGGAGTCTGGGGGCTGCAGCTTTTGAAGAAGCTCCAGGGATTAATGTCAGGTATGATATATTAATAACGATAGTTGTTCAGATCACTCATTTTTTCGCAGCTGTTCAGACTAGAACTGTTAAAAATAAGCATGTATATATAAGCTGATTGCTTGCGATATGTACAAGTCACAGACCACCCCCCCTTTATAGGGTGAGCTTCGATAGGGCTACACGGCGCGTATTTTCAGACGACGCGGGGTCTGGCTGCAGTAACAGACGCGTTTTTATGTGGGTGTCTTACCCCGCTCGCGTGACTCGCGGCGGGCGTTAGACCAGAAGTGGGTGTTTTACCCCCACAGTGTGCCGACACATCATTAGGCGAGGGTGTGTCATCCCCACAGCTTAATGACGGAACCCTACACTAGTACTGTCATGGTTGGTGCAGGTATGGCATGTGCATAACATTCAGCTCGCAGGCTAAATTTTTGGGGAATACAAACGACGTGTTCGTCTACTCAACGCCAGTCGTTTTCAAGTACCATGTTCCTCTTCTCGCACATTTGGCCAAACGGCGTGTGCTCGAGCTTGGCTTTGATCAGTTGTCGATGAGCTCAGGATGGCCAAATATAAATACTCACAATCAAAGTCAAATTCGAAATCAAATTGACTTGGTTCGCGGACAGACTCGGGTCTCTCACCTATACTACCATCTTGTGCCGTTGGCCTTGCCTGATTCGTTTTGGATTTCCCTCCGGCGGGTTTCCACATGCTCCACGAAATTTTCAACGTTCTGTCATGGGACCTCGTGTCATTGCGTCAATTTCATTCGCATCTAAGCGACAACAGATCTACTGATATCACAAAAATAGTGATCTTTCAATGAATCGCGTTTCAAGCTAAGACCAACCGCGACTAGCACAGTTCTACTGCTTGCTATTATGTAATAAACGTTCTTCGCAGACTGCTGAGAACTTGCTCAAAAAACGGGGCAAGGAAGGCTCCATAGCTCCACTTGTTTCCTCTCCCATTAACCCGGACGAATTCTAGAATCTTGGGTGTGTCCACCTGGCAGGAAATTTGCTATAGTTGGGGCGGATACCCGTAGATACCCGACTTCGAACACTTCAGCCCTCCCACCTGTACTCTTCGTCCCACTTTCCGTCCGCGGCTCGTACCTGAGGCCTGAGTAGCGCCCACACTATAACTGGTACTAGAACACCATATATTACTCACCTTTCCACAGGACAGAGTTTAAGTTGATCAAGCGCCATCACTTAATAGAAGCTCGGCCGCTGAGTCGCAATAGCCTTATTGCATCATCGTTCCCTTTCCTCTCCCTCCACCACCATGTCTGATCAACCAGGAGGCAAAGAGGCTCGCAAGAGAACTGCCCTCGAGGAGTACGAGCAATCTGGGGAGGGCAGGCCTCCTTTCATTCTCACATATACCGAGATGAAACTCCTCGGTATCGCTGGGGTGAGTGCCATGAGTGCCATGTACGAGTCTGAGTGAACTGATCTTATCGATCTTCCAGGTTGGCTTTTTCGTGGACGGTAGGCATTTGGCCCCGCTCGAATGCAATGTCTCATATCTTTAACAGCTTATGACTTGTTCATCATCAATGTAAGTGTCTTATTTTAAATGGCTGCGCATGAGACTTGATCTACCTGTACAGCCCGTATCTACTATGTTGCAGTACAGGCTTTACCCAAATGGAGGTATGCCTGCCAACCTACAAGGGTTGTTGAAAGCCTCTGCCAATATCGGAAGTGTGATCGGCCAGTTTTTGTTTGGTGAGCCAGATAATACAGCATGCATTCACCCGCGTCTTGTTAATTCGTAATGATATAGGATACTGTGCTGATGCGTTTGGGAGAAAGGCGATCTGTCAGTTCTTCACGTTGTTCTCGTTAGCATACACATTCATATGCGTTCACAGATGGAAAAGAGCTTATGCTCATCATCCTTGCGACTATCCTCTGCATCACCACACCCACAGGTATATTTTTCGATTCTTCATCCGTTTTTGTATTCGCGAGTGCTAAGCTATCATCAAGGCACACTCTCCCCAAACTCATGCCTAATTTACTTGACGATGTTCCGTATCTTACTTGGCGTGGGTGTCGGTGGTGACTACCCCATGTCGGCCTCCGTGACAAGCGACCGTGCAACGATCCGCAAGCGTGGAACCATGCTCGCATACATCTTCGCGAACCAAGGATGGGGCAGCTTCGTGGGGGCGCTGGTGACTATTATTGTTCTGGCATGTTACAAGCACGTCATGAATGATGAAGGTGAGACGTCCAAGGTTGACGGAGGTGCGTATCGTGTACTGGATGCGCGAATTTGCTGATGGACGGTTTACCCCAGTGTGGAGGATCATCGTTGGATTATCGCTCATTCCG
Organism: Suillus luteus UH-Slu-Lm8-n1; assembly: GCA_000827255.1. Classification (NCBI taxonomy): domain Eukaryota; kingdom Fungi; phylum Basidiomycota; class Agaricomycetes; order Boletales; family Suillaceae; genus Suillus; species Suillus luteus. Next base: position 90,361 of record KN835180.1, read on the forward strand.
GCTTTTGGGACACTCTACCAGCGCTTGACCCTCCAGGAGTCCACCCGTTTCAAAAAATCGCAGGAGGCAGAACTGCCTGAGCAGGGTGATTTGGAGAAGGAGAAGATGGGGGCTGCAGTTGGTGTTCATGCTACTGAATCTGAATCAGACGTCGTCGAAGAATTACCCTCTGTGTCAAAGAAGGCTCACTTCCGGGGTATGGTTCTTCGCGGTGTCGAATGCCTTCCTTGGTCTCACAATTTTTTAGAGGTCATCAAGTACTTCTCTGAATGGAGACACCTGAAGATACTCATCGGAACTTGTTCATGCTGGTTCTTACTAGACGTTGCGTACGTTAGGTGTCGATCATCGAATAGGTTTCTTTCTGACGTGGTGGTGCTAGTTTCTACGGGATCAACTTGAACACAAATGTGGTGCTCGCAGAGATAGGTTACGCCGGAGCAACAGGCACGCCCTGGGAGAAGCTCTTCAAGGTCGCCACGGGAAACATCATCATCACTGCACTAGGATTTGTGCCAGGTACACTTGTATAGTTGCATCTCTCTTAGCATGACCGCTCACTTCGAAAAGGCTACTACGTGACTGTGCTCACCATAGAGAAAATCGGCCGCAAGCGCATTCAAATTATGGGATTCCTAATGGAAGCTCTGTTCTGTGAGTCGTTACAAATATTTTTGAGGAATATCTGCTGATAACGTGCTACAGTGGGCATCCTGGCTGGGAAATTCTATACCTTGAGCACTGCGGCGTTCATAGTAAATTTTACGCTGCTCCAGGTACGTGACGGAGGGTTTGATGGAAAATCTCGACTTACTTACATGTCATCAAGTTCTTTTTCAACTTCGGAGCCAATGCGTGAGTTCTCTGCTTAACTAGAACATGCACCGTTCTGACTTGCCCGTTGCACAGTACCTCCTACGTGCGTTGTTAGGCACGTTTGTACAGTGGATACAGCTAATGGGGTTCCCAGTGTTATCCCGCTGAGGTGTTTCCCACCCGCTACCGAGCGTTTGCACACGGCACGTCTGCGGCATGCGGGAAATCAGGAGCCATCGTATCCGCTCTTGTGTTCAACTCCCTCACGGCCACGATCGGCACACCTGCTGTGCTTTGGAGTACGTCTTTGACCTGGCGATGCGTGTCGGTAACTCATTTTTTCCTATAGTTTTTGTCGGGTGTTCGATTCTTGGTGCTGGTATTGGAATTCATTGTTTTTGGTCGTGATAGTGTTACTGATGGGGTGTTTTGTAGGTTTTACTTTGCTTTTGCCTGAAGTTGCAGGGCGTGACCCGGATGCGATCCTTGCGCAGGAGTTGAAGGAGCAGCAGCAGTAGTATTCAGACTACGTAGCACGCGTTTTCCTGGTTTTTGTTCTTTTTAGAAGCGAGCTACTTTCAAAGCTATATTTTCTGTGATTTGTGAATTCTGTTTCCTGTTCTTTGTGATTTTTCTGTTTGACACCGTCAAGTACGTTTTACAAGTCTTCTTTTGACAAGAGAATATGTTTCGGTTCATGGAAGATGGGACGCCTCTGAGGTAGTCGACCTGCCCAGAACCATTCGTGGACGATGTGTGAGCTTGTAAGAGGTGTCTGGATTGTCAGGTGTAGTCAACCATAAATTTGTGACATACATTGGCTAGACCTGTTATATCTGCGCTAAACCCGGGACTATTCCAATGAACCCTGGTGATGACCGGGAACCCAACTTGAGATATTCACGTACGAATTTATATCTGTGAGGGCTTGGCGAGGGCTGTGAGGTGTTTCTTTGTGGGCCTGCCACGAAGTTCCAGATTAAACCTCCAGTCAAATTCGTCCGATGAATGAGGACACCACGTTGAATCGAAGCGCCGAGTATCAGCGTGAGCCAGGAATACAGAAATTTGGCTCTAGCTGGCGCCTCTGTGATAATTGGCGCTGCGCAGTGCGCATGTCTTGCATCTGAGATCTGAGCACTACAGCACGGACACGCCCGGGACACTCACACCCGCTGACTAAGCCACCACCCCAACAATTTTGTAAACAGCAATAAATACATATCGTTCCGACTTGGTTCAGGATCGTCACCGCCGACGACAAGCGACGGGCTCAACCATGCTCAAAGCCTCAAAATCGGTCGCTGGAATCCAGCGGAAAGCAAATATCTCACTCAAGCGTGGTCTTGCAACCGTTGCTGACCCGCCTGTTCGCCGATATGGCGGTCTCAAAGACCAAGACCGTATCTTCACAAATGCGTATTGTAGACATGACCATGGTATCAAGGGTGCCTTGGTGAGTCTTGTGTACTCGTGGAGCTATTTTGTGTTCATTTATGGTGTTGTTTCTGATAGTCGCGTGGTGACTGGCATCGCACGAAAGACATTCTTTTGAAGGGTGACTCTTGGATCATTCAGACAATCAAGGATTCAGGGCTTAGAGGCCGGGGTGGTGCTGGGTTCCCAAGTGGTCTCAAATGGTCATTCATGAACAAGCCTGACTGGCAAAAGGATAAACGGTACATATGTTCTTGAATTGTTCGGTTCGGTACTCACTTGTTATTTTAACAGGCCCCGCTACCTGGTTGTCAACGCCGACGAGGGAGAACCAGGAACTTGTAAGGACCGCGAGATTCTTCGTGGTGACCCACATAAACTGGTGGAAGGCTGTCTGGTCGCCGGCCGCGCCATGAACGCTACTGCAGCCTACATATACATCCGTGGAGAATTTTTCCAGGAGGCCTCCCACCTCCAACAAGCTATCACCGAGGCGTATAAAGGTGGATTCATCGGAAAAGACGCATGCGGTTCTGGGTACTCATTCGATGTATACCTCCACCGCGGAGCGGGTGCATACATCTGTGGCGAGGAAACTGCGTTGATCGAAAGTCTCGAGGGCAAGCAAGGCAAGCCTCGTCTAAAACCGCCTTTCCCTGCAGATGTTGGTTTGTTCGGATGCCCCACCACTGTTGCTAATGTGGAGACTGTTGCGGTGGCACCTACTATCTGCCGTCGTGGCGGGTCTTGGTTCGCTAGCTTCGGCCGTGAGCGCAATCAGGGCACGAAACTCTTCTGCATTAGTGGTCACGTTAACAACCCTTGTGTTGTCGAAGAGGAGATGAGCATCCCGCTGAAAGACCTTATCGAGCGACATTGTGGGGGTGTCAGGGGTGGCTGGGATAACTTGCTTGGAATCATTCCTGGTGGAAGCTCCGTCCCAGTCCTGCCTATCGACAAGTGCTCGGAAGTTCTGATGGACTATGATTCTTTGAAGGATGCGCAGTCGGGTCTTGGGACGGGTGCTGTCATCGTAATGGACAAGAGTACGGATATCGTATCTGCCATTGCGCGGTTCTCTTCAGTACGGGCTCTACGTTTTGTCTATGCTCCTCTGATGTTCAACTTTCCACTCAGTTCTACAAACATGAGTCTTGTGGGCAGTGTACGCCCTGCCGAGAGGGCACAACTTGGATGATGAACATGATGAATCGCATGGTGGAAGGCCGCGCTCATAGACGCGAGATTGATATGCTCCTTGAGCTCACGTAAGTTATCGCTGTACACCTTTCCTAAACTCACTGTTCTCTGCAGTAAACAAGTAGAGGGCCGAACTATCTGTGCTCTCGGCGATGCTGCTGCCTGGCCTATTCAGGGCCTCATGCGCCATTTCCGCCCAGAAGTGGAGGCCCGTATCGATGCTTTCCGTGCTTCTCAGGGTGGTGTAATGTTTGGTGGCCGTATGATACACGACGCGGATCCAACTCTCGCAATACCTGATAACCTGGGTGCTAACCTAGTCGAGCCTGGTGATAGAATATGACCTGCGCTTGTTAATTAACTCACTATGTCCATGCAATGCACCAAGTGACCCTCAACAGTCAACAGGGATGGGCCGCACAGTGCTGACACGTGAATAACGTTGCTAAAAGTACGTAAGTGCTACTGTTATGGGCTGGATAATTGGTTCTGCCAGATTCCACCATGTCTGGGCGATGAGATGACGTTCTTCACCAGTCAGCCACCGAGGAACGGACCAAATAATTAATTAAGACAGGAGCACTCAGCATTCGTGGTTGGGCTTTGTCCTAAATGGGCAACATTTTTAGGTTCATGTGCATGTCTTACACTTTTGAAATTTTCATATGTATTGGCCCAGGGTGCACAAGCCAGGGGCAGTCTCACGTGGACGGCTGTGGGCCACGGTTCAGCACATCTATCATCAGTCAGCTCGTGCAAAAAGGTCAGGGTTGGAACCTTCGTTCCAGGAGTCTTCAACCGATGGTGGCTATAGCCTCGTCGGTAGAAATACAAAAACAAGAGACGACGCTAGTGCACACCTCCATTTTTCTTTCCGTTTCTGCCGATCATGCTGCCCCCCCTCCAGATCCCCAGTAATGAGTGGCAAACAATAACAAGTAAGCGCATATGCTGGTTTGTAGCTGACAGCCTCTCATCCTTTGAGAAAGTTGTAGCTTGCATATTTCACGGGAGCGCTATCGCTACTACATGTTTTCGACTTGGGTACCGGTTGTGTACATCCACATTCTGGTGGGAAGATGCGTGGGCTGCAATTGCGCTTGCGTTTGATATCGTCTGCTTATTCGGTGTATGGGGCGAATCACCAATGTGTGGGTGGTATTCTCAAAAGCGGTAACACAAGCTGAGCTGAACTTCTTCCAGTCAACGACGATCCTAGCGTTTATACAGCCATGTTCTGGCTACTCCCAATCGCATTCACCTGTGTATTATGGTGCGTAGTCGAGTCGTGTATGTTTTTTTCCGTCGCTCATGTCAACAGGGCGGCGAGGATGAGTATCATATATCCCATTTTGCGCGTCACAGATCCGCGAGGTCCACTTCGGAAGATCGTGTATGCCGTCATAAGCAGCTTCGCGGTAATGTGGACAGCCCTGGTTATTCAAAAGTTGCTCGCTTGTGTATATCACGGATGCCACATCGGATCCGACATCGCAGTTGCAGACCTCGTTAGTCAGTGATTTTTACCATAACATTTTCCCTATCATGCACTAATATGTTCCTTTCAAGCCGATGCCGTATCTGACTTGATGTTGGTCGTCACGCCTATGTATGTCTTACGAGATATCAGGCTCATCCGCCCCCAACGAATTCTTGTCACTTGTGTCTTTTGCGCGTCGTTGTTGATTACTGCTGTATCGATTCCGCTTTCTACTTTCCTTTTGATAGCTCCGAAGTCAAATACTGCGCTTATATTCGGGCATGTCAAGGTGTGTATTTATTTTCTGTCGCTTTACTTTGACTGATGGACGTGTCTCGATAGCCAGCAACTGCGTTGATAATCGCGAATTTGCTTGTTATAGTTTCTTTTGTGTACCGCTGCATGCGTTACTCCAAGGAAAATAGATTAAGCCAGACAGGAGCAAGCGGAGCTGCGGAATTTTCGACTTGTGTAGATCTTGACCATCTCACGATGGACAGGCACTGGAGCATTGCGCAGACTTCATCTACTACAGCGTGTACTATGATTTCTACCCAGGGGCATCCGTAGTTCCCGATGAGGGGAAATTTGGTGGATCATCAAACAGTTTGAAGGTCTGGTAGTGAGGTGGGTAAATATTTGCTTTTGGAGCGGTGCGAGTTTCTGATATTCATTCCTGCATCCTTTGACAGGAGTATCACAATAGACCCGCGTCGAAGATGAGAAAAACTGTGTATGATACTGCAGATATATTCTTCTTGTATCATAGATAGTAAGTGGAATTTTTGATCCCGAATGACCAATATCAGCCAAGGGGGTGTTTACCGAGGAAGATACAATTGTGGATAGATAGGAATTGTTTCAAATAGTTTGTATAGGCGCCTGAGGAACTTTTTGGAGTAATTTACAAGATAACCGGCCCGCCTAAACTTTCATTCCCTGAGGAGAAAACAAAGGATGCTTAATGGCACCCAGCCCTTACAAATCCAAATATGGGGTATGCACGAAGTGAGGGATGTAAATGGGGGTATGGCGTACGCCAGGACAACACTGCAGAATTGAAAGCGAGGATAACAGAGCGATAGAGATGCGTATTGGGTGAATGATGCTACGAAGTTTAGGAACGATGAATATAAGAGGATCTGTAGGTACCGAGGAATCTGAGGTGTGCAAACATCGTGGTGTGTTGCAATAATTTTGTGACGGCGCCGATGGATTGATCGAACCATGCTATGACGATAGCAGGGAAGATCACGAGACTGAGGGACTCCCTTTGCTGTTGCCGCCATAACTCGTACCCCTGGAGAGTTTTGGGTTGCCCACAAGCGGTCTGACAACCGTGGCAGTTGCTGGAGCAGGAGCATAGGAGGTGTTGAACCTCCGCAGTTGTGGCGGCGGTGGCGGCGCGGACGCTCGCCATTTCTCTTCCCATGCGCGAAGACCTGCAACGAATCCAGGGTTGGGATTAATGCAGGGTCTGCGACGTTTGACTATAGCGAATGCCTGCTCATATGACATCCCGAGATTATGGATGAGATAAGCAATTACTATTGCTGGAGAGCGTGAGACACCCTTTTACAGGAGACCACCATCAGACGCTGCGCAGATTTCGAAGGAAGGGGCATACCTGTTGACAATGGACAAGGACATTCCCGCCGCTTTGCAGTGCGTTAGCAATATACTGGCATGCGCCTTCAAGATGCGGACGAAGGTCAGCGGATGGTTTATCAAGAATGTCTATACGGAGACACCGGAATCCGTCCTTTTCTGATATGGGAAGCCAGGGGACATCGAGTACTTGTACAATATGGGTGATATGGTGTTTTGCGAGTAACTCGCGATCCATCGTTGCGGACATGGAACCAAGGTACAACGACCCAGGCTGGGAGCTGGAGGCGTGAGCTACGGATTGGATTGAGAGCATGGATGTGGACTGGAATTGAAAGGGAAGAATCTGGTGCATGGGTGTGCAAATTGCCTCCATAACGTCTGGGGACATGCCCTCAAAGCGGATCATAATTTGGGCGTAGGACGGGGGTGAAATCAGTATGAAAGTGATGGGGTCGATATCGCAGAGCAAATGAGAGATGATCACAGTTCGGGTGAAGGTGTATAGGATGCACTTTAGCTTGTGAGTGGAGCGATTTTAGGAGGATAGTGGAGCTGCATTTTAATACCATGATAAAGGCTGCCTGCAAATAATCGATGTGGTTTCCTATTTTGGGAGCTATTTTTTTCTGATCTTACTAGTCTGGACCACAGAAGTTGGTGACCCTTGGTGATCACCTCGAAAAGGTACACTCGACAGTCGTGCCTACTTCTTTGTGATAGTACTCCCAGCCATTGAATCGTGCCCACCTCGAAACTTTGATCCTCACTACAGCTCATCTCCTGCTTCAATGCCGCGGAGCCGACCTCCACCACCAACGTCTCTCCGCGACTCGGATTGGCCTCGAGGCTGCTTGAAGCTTACACCATCCTCGAGGCTCAGCGGATACTCTCAAAGTTCCCGCCTACTAGTACCGGCTTCTCGGCAAAAACCTTACCACGAGTTCGATATCTACCCCAACTCTGACCGGAACTGCCTTGTTCTCTTTCCAGTATATTAATGGGCTCGGAAGCTGGGGCGCGATAGCTCCTGATGTCAGTTTGCGACATCAAGATCAGCACGAGGCTGCTATCCCAGCATGGTATGGCGATTGACATGCCTTTACATCGCCTATCAGACGATCTGATAGCGCGTGTGCATCACTGTCCATGGTTCCAGAACATTTGATTATGATCACCCCGGCCCCGTATAATATGTGGTCTACTATCTTTCCCTCATCAATCATTCACCAACTACCGAGTATCGCCGCCAAATGCATACTATCAATGATCCAAAGGTCTATTCAGAGAACATCAGGGCACAGGAACTTACCAGAAAGCTTGATATATTGTTGACGAAACATCGTGGTTTTTGTCGATCCGGCTGGCCGCACTGACCGAGATCTGCCACGATCGTTCAAGTACCCATTCTCATACGAAAATGTCCTTGTCGATGACATATCTGGTTTGCGTAGAGGCTGGCGTACCGAACAACAGGAATCCGCTTTCTGAAAGGTCCTTGAATCCCACAGCACGGGTACCCCGCTTTTAAAAGGCCGATCAACGATTTGCATAAAGCTCCACCTCGAATGATTCTTCGGATCTACCTGAAATGCTTCCCAAAAGCATAGGCACCTCTCGGATTTTCTTTCTAGCGCGTTGGCGGCGTGTAGACGCTTGAGATTTCTCGACCGCGATCTATTTCTTCTGAGGTCTCGTGCATTGGAATAGGTGATCCGGCGGGTGCGTATCTCACTTTTGTGCGTGCGCATGAACGCGTATTTTCGTGTCCGGCAGGAGCTTCCTAGTTTATCCATCCGTACTGTGTACAAACAGCACTGCGGCCGTTCTGTAGTCAGCTCCTTTACGCGATGAAGTCTGTGCGCTCGCACAGCTCGGCTTGCGCGTTATACTTGTATGTCGGTGACCCCCACAGCTCACGTACTTTTGCTATGATTAGTTACACGAGGGAAACGGCGTAGGAATTTGGAAAAATTGTGGATAGACAACTAACCCAATAACAACGTTATTGATGCATGGAAGTCGGCCCTTCGACGACCCGGTAACCGCAGCAAGCTCGTTGTACGTGGGCAGCTCGTAAGTCGCGCATTTGGATTGTACGATGACACTGAAATGTTGGGCGTGTTTTGGAAACAAGACATCAAGAACACGCACTATTTGGTAAGCATGTCGAGCATGCGAATGCACTAGTCTCGTGAACCAGCCGCCTTGTCTGAGAAGGGAAATACGTACCAAGCTTAAATTTCCTTCAAAGACCAGGCAGCTGGTTCATGAGACTGAATGCACAGACATGACAAAATTAAGTTTCATGGCGAAGAAGGCAAACCTCGCCTGTACATCAAGGATGTGCTGTTTCAGTGCTGCGTCGCATCATCAAAGCCAGTAAACCCCTTGCGAAATTGGGCCTCCTTGACGTCGTCTAGAGAGCAAAGACCTCATTAAGGTAAAGCCCGACACGTGATTCACAATACCTTCAGAGTTCTTGGCGCTTCTGTGCTCCTGGAACATCGGAAACAAGGACCGTTGTAGGCGTGCAACTCAAACTCGAAGCGGATTAAGAGGCAGAAGCGTGGATATAGAACGTACTACCAAAGGTCCATGCAATCCTACTTGATTCATTCAAAAACTGAAAAGCAAAGAGACATCAATGCAGGGGTCAAATACTGACAAGGCCGCACACGTGTCCGGTCACGCAAAAATAGAGCGAGGGAAAGGACAGATCATGAAGATTGCTAATAACAACTAGTCGTGAAGGGTATGGACTCTTGACAGGGGCAAGGGTGTAGTCAGAGAAGCGGCGGGGTGCGGCGAGGTGGAAAGTAAGACAAGATAGTCTACACAACCACACAGTGGTGTTTCTTGCTATTCTTGGGCCGGCTGAGAAGTGCAGCCCTCGTAGCATATTGGAAGACTTCGCGAACGCCCTCGCCTGTTCTGGCCGAGCACTCGAGATAGTGCCTCGCCCCAATCTTGTTCGCTACGGCCATACCCTGAAAAGATGGACACATCATCCAAAGAAATCTGCAAGGAAGGAAACCAAAACGTACCTCCTCAGGGGTTACAGGTCTCTGGCTCGTCTTCTTGAGCTCGTCAATCACTCGTCTGTCACGTCTGAGGTCGTTCTTGCAGCCAACAAGAATGATGGGAAGACCAGCGCAGAAGTGCATCACCTCAGAAATCCACTGGATTCGGGAGATGCCGTCAGGACCGAATGAGGCATTGCTCATTGGCCAGACGTACCTTTTCTTGAACATTGTCCAGAGAGTCTGGTGAGTCAACAGCAAAACAGATAAGAATGACATGGGTGTCTGGGTAACTGAGAGGTCTGAGACGGTCATAGTCTTCTTGCCCTGCTGTATCCCATAGCGCAAGCTCGACATGCTTTCCATCAACCTCTACATCTGCCACATAGTTCTCGAAGACGGTCGGAACATAAACCTGTGCGCATACGAATCAGACAGCGAAGCGGCTGACGACAGTGGAAGGTAAATACCTCAGGGAATGTTCCTTTAGAGAAAACTATCAACAAACACGTCTGTTAATGATATGAGCTCGTCCCTTGTTCTGTTCCGCGTGCAAGTTAAGGGGCGTACCTTTCCACAAGCACCATCACCGACGATAACAAGCTTTCTCCTGATTTCAGCCATTATTCGAACGTAGAAAGTAGGATTGCGTGGAAGTACGGGCGCTCCTTGGGGATGATGGTGTTCAGCGAGACAAGAGTCGCACGATGATACAAGTCGGTCTTTTAATCGCTCTTTCAATGGCCACACAATGGGCTGTGCCACAGGTTGTAGGCCTGTGCGTGAGACCTAACTTCCCTTCTAGGCAGCCCTTCGTCGTCGCAAGCAACAGCATTACTGGTACTAAAGTATCTATCAAGCCGTAGCGACACAGTCCAGACTCTTCCAAGCCTCGGCTGTGAGCATTAAACCGCAATTTGGACACCACATGTCATATATCGACCCTATGACGCCAACGAACAGCACCCGCAACTCACGTATTCGCCTTCGGGTCCGTAACTTCCCAACTTGCATATCTGTATCTCATCAACGCTCCAAGTACCCAACTCCACTTTCACGGGATCCCGGAAATCATGTGGTGTGCGAACAAACTGGCGAATGAATGACGACGTCAGGATGGCGTTGTAGGAGAACGGCTGTCGATATGGTCTGCGATATGAAGTATTGATAATTGTGCAGTGCAGCTGATTCCGAGTCCACCAGTTGGCCATTTAGATCTGAAAATAGGAAACACGGACCTTGAGAGGGCGACGGTCTTGAATAAACCCAGCATCCCTGAATGCCTTGTTCACAAATTCTGTTGGAGCATAGATAAGCGTATGTAATTAGCATGGGACGAAATCAACGCACCGCTAACAGATTTAAGGCGCTGCGTGTCTTTTGTGTCTGGTGAAGGGCCCATCCAGAGTACATGCGCATTGTCTGCATTACCGCGATCGGGGTTCATGATGTTCATCTCCGTGAGAGGGATGCAGAGACTATGTCCGTCCAATAATTCCATAATGCGAGGTCTTAATGTCGTTAACAATGCCTGTGCATCTGCTAAAGTTCTTCCCGAAGAATTCTCGAGATTCATCACTCCTAATGTCATATGAAGGCGACGAGGTGCGACAACAATACTGCGATCTACGCCAGGGAGCGTAGGCTTACAATTAAGCAAGTCATCTGTGAACGATTTCAGTGATTCCTGCAATTGCACATGGTGTCCCTATTCTACGTCGGCGTGAATTTTTAATATCGAAAGATCGGTACTGACGATGGGCAGGGATATGACTTGGAGATGACTGTCACTGAGCACGTATACTGCACTCAAAAGTCGAAACCCACGCACAATGTGTAGGCCGCGATGTAGAATTACGGTTTGTTCCAGAGGAAACTTGGCGAGAAGTCGAAGCGCTTGTCCTAGCGGTGTATCTCGTAGCCATGATTTATATGATGGCAACCCACTAGGGGGGAAACTAACCCTGATGAAATCAAAACGGGAAATTCCGAATCACCTTGAATTCACACCCAGTTGGTGAGCCCACTTTATCACCATCAAAAGCCGGGTCAAAAGTACGATGTACTTGCCCCCCTGACGGACCGTTGACGACAGGCTTCTTGATCAACGGTGCTACTACTACTGGGGTAGTGACCACAGCGATAAGAACTGCATCCAGACAAGGTCTTATCGATGAGACCTGGACTAAACACAATATTTATGACCATGCGTTTAATTGTCGCAAACAGATCCTTTTATAACTTGTAGGCTAGCCCCTGCTCTCAACGTGTTGGGGATCTCTTCTCCGAGTCGTTCCCGTGGTACTGCCACGAGTCAGTCATTTTTTCTAATGTGGAATTGTGGAAAGCAGGATACGGTACCCATCGAAGGTAAGCGCACCTTGTAATCTCCGACTGCTCTATTTTAATTGAAGCCAAATCGTGGAGAGTTTGGCAACGTTGCGGTGTCCTTATCGACTTTGCGGATTGGTGGGGAGCCGTTTGTATAACAATTGTATCGTCATCTGAAATAGTGGTGCGTGCGTGCATCTTCCTAAGCCAATGGTTGGTAAGTTACTGATCCTGCCAGACTTGGTTCCAGGCGTGGAGCAGTATTGATTACCAGAAACCGACTTCGAAGCCGGGCAACAATTTTGGTGTATGATGGCATGTTGTTTCGCGGTAAACGCATTGCTGGATTTCCTTGGACTCATAGCACCAAGCCAGCGGCAAGGAGGTGCAGTGTATTCAATCAAGGGTCGTCCTGTTATCCGCAATTAATCAATAAGTAGTGCATGGTCGTGCAGGGCAATTTTTAGCGCTCCGTGTGCAAAGTTTCATCCTGTGCAGGCATCAATTAAGGCTCCATATTTGTCTGCCCCATCGGGGGACAAATGCCGTTCAGGTACAGCTTCAGGTCTAGATCCGCCTTAACTTTATATCGGAATGTGATAAGGATGGAAGACCGTTGTAAAGCACAGTGTGCACACTTAATACTACGTTGGGTGTTGCGCAGCACGTTGATTACAACTAAATCTGCACTTGTGTTGTTATAAGAAATCCTTTCAAGCTAGAGCGGTTATTAACATACATTTTAACAAACTCGCAGGGTACAAGATCCAAAATTGTCGCTGGGTGTGAGTGTCGCAGTGGCTAGTACTCTGGTTTTGAAGGTCGCCGATCATCGACTTCTGAATCTTCTTTACGGCTCTGTGATGCCGCTTCTTGCTCTAGACATCGTCGCTCTACTTCAGCTGTCACTGTCAGTCGGTGACCGTCTTCTTCAACATTCCCCATCCTCCTACACGAATGTCACGGGTTTGACAGTGGGTTTCTCGTCGTGGGTCGTCCACAGGTTGCCATCGGATGATTTTATTCCAAGGGAAAGCCTGTGTAGGTCTTCCGTTCGCGCCAAAATACTCTGTTATTGCCTGACCACATGATAATAGTGTGCGAGCCGTGGTGGGTATTATGAAGGAATATGTGGTACCCGTGACCCATGAAACGCGTCCGCTCAGCGCTGGCTGTGCCAGAGCAACATTCTAATTTGACAGTTTGACACTTTGTGTGGGGTGTGTGAATAAAGTGCCTAAATAAGATCATGCAGGGTCGATACAAACTGCAACGCTGCCGAGTGCATCGGGCGGGACGGCGAGCGCGCCCGCGAAAACAAGGCTACTCTCTTAACACCATCATAACACATCCCCACTCATAGGTAGCCCGGTTTTTGGTCGCGGTATGTTCGAAATTGTCTTTTGGGCGTCTTTTCTGACATGTTACCAATCCACGGAACTTTTTATGTACAGCGCTCGCGAGTTGTTCTGAAATCTGGAGTCATTGGCATCGCCTCGTTCTTTACCTCATTCTGTTATATCCCCGCAAATTATTCCTCAGTCTCATCCATTCCCTCTCGTGCTGCCTTAAGCCTGCCTCTCAGTTAAGGACGACTATTGAGCGCATCCTCCGGTTACTACCAAGCTTGCATGTTCTCGTCAGCTTTCATCTAGACGTTTAAAATTTCATCCGGGCTTTCCTTTATCCCCTCCCTCTCTGTATTTTGCGGCTTAGGCTCCCCACACCCCTGATCTTCCAGACAGCTGCTTCTATCCTCGATGGCCCGGCTCAGAGGCCCCCGTGTATCTTCCAGGTCGGAAGGCAAGCAACGTGCTCGAGACGAGGGTACAGGTGGTGCTGGTGGCATGGTGTTAAACCTTGAGATGGTGACAACTAGTTACGATTCAGTGTAAGTCTTAAAAGCATTCTATCCGTCCCAGACGCACTGCCTTTCGAGCAGTTTAAAAATCTACCTTCTAATTTCGTTTTGGGTCCTGCTTTTCTCTCTCTATGCTCATCGCTTGAATATAGCGCCTATACCGTTCCCGTGTTAGTAGGCTCATCTCAGCAAAACCTTTCCCTTCAGGTTGATACGGGCTCATCGGACCTTGTAAGTTGTGCCTTCCTTGGCTATAACACAGCCTTTCTTATCCTAAAAATACAGTGGATCGCATCAAAATCGTGTCCTACTGCGTCGTGTTCATCTACAAATGGTCGCCTATACGATCCGACCTCCTCGACGTCAACTGGCGCTGGTTTTGCCATCAATTACCTCTCCGGGATTGTCAGCGGGCCCATAGTATGGGACACAGTCCAGCTTGGAACATACAGTGTACAGAATCAAGCTCTAGGTTTATTTTCTGTCCTTGTTTCTATTACATCATGCTTATCAAGGTTTACAGCCGCTGCCAACACGGTATCTGATGAGCCCCTTAGCCCGGCTTTTACCGGCATCCTTGGGCTCGCTCTTCCCCTCAATTCGGTCATCGAACAATCAATCCCCCCGGCCGAGAACAACAACCCAGATGGCGCATCGTTTTCCTCGAATCTCTTCTCCATGACTCCCGCCTCCACAGCTCCCTCGCAGCCGTTCTTCTCCCTCACTTTAGCTCGTCCTGGTTCGGATACAATTCCATCACTTCTTGGAATCGGTATGCATCCCTCGTCTGTGGTTCCAGATCCTTCAAAAATCAATTATTCGACACTTGTGAGCCAGGGCGTTGGTATATTATTCTGGAAAACGAGTGTTCGAGCCATCTCTGTCTACGTAAATGGTCAGGCACGTCCTGTAGTGTTAACCGAGTCTGTAACCGGCGCTGCCTTTCCCACTGCGCTGCTCGACTCTGGTGTGCCGTTTATCATCACGACATCGTCTATCGCAAACGGAATATATGGTGCATTGGGCATAAGCCCAGCCTCGGATGGTAATTGTGCGTATTTTATTCACCTCGGCTCGTAATTCATGAACTGACTGTCTGCTAGACTATGTCCCTTGTACAACGCCACTCAACGTGACCATTACTCTCGACGGCCAACCCGAACTACCCATCCACCCTCTCGACCTCACCAGCGAGCCATCTGGGCAGCACAACTCACAGTACTGCATCGGCCTTATTCAAGCTGATGACTCACAACTTACCCCCACTTCCGACATTGGGGACATGGTCCTCGGCGTTCCCTTCATGCGCAACGTCTACACGGTGCTTGCGTACGAACCCCCACCCTTTAACATGTCTGTCTACACTGGAATCCGCCCAACACTCGGACTCATGGGCCTTACGAATATTACTCAAGCGCTTGATGAGTTCAACAACGTGCGCGTCCTTAACCAGCCGCTCGGCGGCGCACCGCCACAACAAGCCCCTTCTTCAAACAATTCGAAGTTGTCGGTGGGCCTCGAAATTCTTATTGGTCTAGTTGGCTTCTTCGCGCTATGTGTCTCACTTTTCGGGCTGAAATGGTTCATGACGCGGCGGCAGTGGAAGAAACAGGGAATGGCTGACATGGATGGAGGGAAAAAAGGCGAAGGCGAGTATAGGGCCTACCAGCTTACGAGGCGGAACTCGCAGTCAAGCGATGATGCTCCTCCCGTCAGCACTCTCAGGACGCTCGCATACCACTCATACGCTACGAGGAAAGAGAAAGTGTCCGAGTATACCTTCGACTCAAACGGGACGCGAGTTGAGGCAGATCGAGTCGAAGAGTTTGGAGAATGGAATATCAAATACGATCACTCGCCTCCGTCGATACTCGACCTGAGCAATCCTTGGGATCCTTATGCTGCGAATCGAGATACGATTGTAGGCACTGATGCGCCTTTGCCCGATTCTCCCACTTCCCCCGATTTTTTGCATACGATCCATCGACGGACGTTGGATGAAATCGATGGTCTGCCGGAAAGCACATCTGTTCCCTTACTCACAGAGCGGCATCGCCGAGGAAGCGGCTCGCAGAGCAGTGATAGCGACGTTGCGGAGGCTGGTGTAGGCATGGCAGGCGTTGGCACCGTTGCACGCGGGAGCCAAATTGTTACTGGCTTAGGTCCCAACTTTCCTCGGAGCGACAACGCTGACAGGACCTCATCATCCTTGGGTTCGCGTGATGAAGTCATTGCTCCCTCATGGCGATTTCCGACATCACACGAGCATCCTGATCCTGATACTGTTGATGTTGTTGACACCCATTGACGGATCTGGATGTGGGCTTCATTAAGAGCATTGCTGCTTCCCGCCCCACTCGGAATAACCATGTGGCTTCATTCATCATGCGGATATAACTCATCCATCTCACGTCCATATCATCTCATTTCATCTCACGCACATCTCTATCGACGCTCTTTGACATCCGGTCTACTGATGCATGGTTGTTCATTTGGACTTTTTTTATATGGGCTCATTACCTGGACTATCGTGCGTATTCGCATAAGTAAGTACAATACAGTCAAGCCAGTCGGTGCAGATCTACCGGATATTTGTATATCATCTGTATGTGGGGCGAATATATATCATAACAATCGTTGCGTTCTGGTGTCAGGTCTTGGTTGCTGCAAATATGACACAACATCGGCGAGGACGAGTCTGAAATGGCCGGTCTGGGTGCAGGCCTGCGCAGACTCTAGGTCTGCGTCTGTGCCAAAGACTGGGTGCACGCTCGGCACGGTTGACGGAGTTTGAACTCGTCAGTGGCTGACCACTGCCACAGCTACCTGCTGCCCGTCGCTTCCCGCCCTCTCCACACACTGAGCACGGACCATGGACGTCGGGTCTATCTTTGCAGCCATGCAGCATCATATTACGAGTTAATATGAATGCGTTACAAAGTCGTGACAACGAGAGAAGGGAACATAAATAAGCTGGATAAGAGTGTTATGTCAGCCTGTGACAATGCCGATGTCGAGGGATCCATGATGGATGCAAGGGCAGCAAGTAGGTGAACAACGTTGACACGTAGGCTACGAGCGACAGAGAGGAGCAAGCAAGTGGGCGGGATAGAAACACCTGAAAGGGATAAGGCAAGAGACAGAGGAAGACGAGGTTGACATGACGGCCGACACCACCCAGTTAGAATTTAGGATAGAGCCCCGAATAAGCATTCATTTCGATATCATTGGCGGCGGGCGGCGGGGAGCATGCGGGCGGGCAACGAGGTGGTGGTGAGCGCATAGGAGCACGGAGCATCATTACAAGCTGAGCTTCAATTTGCCGACTTGCCGAGGTGCACCCAGCCATTGGCATAGACGCAGACCTAGAGTCTGCGCGGGCCTGCACCCAGACCGGCCGTAACTTGCACATTCACACATCGGCATTGGGTAACTTGAGCAGATCCTAACATGATCACCAACCAACTTGCGCGAGACGCCAAAGTAGACGCCTGCTTCATGCATCAAGTGGCTCGATCTCACCGTCTAGGTACCGAGGATGTTCAGCGCAGAATGCCAAACTTTGTGGACAAGGTATCGTCGGCCACGTCGACAGTGTTCATTGAACGTTCATGCACCAGTAGAACGGGTCATAGTGCTTCCACTAGGTCCGGGATGACAATTATCGATACAACATAAAGTCGGGTTGACGAGAGATCGAGTAAGAGCGGGTTTATGCGGAAAGTGGAACTTTCCATCTGGGTTGTGCAGCGTGCGCCGTGTAAGCCACTCGCTCACCGTCCCACCGATGTCCCATCAAACTTGGAGCGACAGGCAGAAATTTCAAGCCCAATCCTAACGATGAGGACTTTCGTCAACGTGGATGCGACCCCTTACCCCAGTGATTTGCCCGTCGATTCGACATGCTGGCTTATTACTGGACTCATTCCCGCATCACCTCTTGCGTATCTGCTCTACCGTGTGTTCCTGAGATATTGCACTGTCTGTCAACAAAATCATCTGTCATTATTTCAAGATCTGCGCATTTGCCTTGCTATAGTCTGTCTTTATTTCATCTTTTTATTTAGTGTTTGCGGCGTTACTCACATTATCGTCATGTACCCAGACTATTGGATTATAATTAATGCTAACAATGATTTTTTTTTGTCTGCTGGTTCTCACATTGATTTTCGGGGTGGGCTTCAGGTTGCCAACTCATAAGGTGAACGTGGAGGTACAAAAGTGCTGGGCCGCTGAGCACCATGGCTTATCATAGTAATGCCACAGTATACGTACGCCTCGCATTCAGATTGACATCGCTTACCTTTTTTTCAGAATTCGAACGGCAGAGCTCTGTTTCTTGTTGCACCATGACGCTCAATAATACACATATTGCGTCCGGGACTTGTGCTTTTCCCAGCTCATTCAAAAGAAATAAGAAGCTATGCGAGGTGTATTCTCCCGCGCGCCAAACTCATTTCTGCCTCTCGACCCAATGCAGACCAAGTACTCAGCTAGCGATCTCGCAGCGGCGAGGAGTTTGCAGACCTCCACGGTGCGTTCCTCCTCGAACCCGACAACCGTTAATAATGATGGGTAACCCATGTGCCGCCAGTATGTATACAGTACGTATTGTCTACACTACTTCTTCTTTGTTCTGACACACCTCAGCATCAATGGCTACATTCTGGGTGGGCATGTGATAACTCATTTTGGTCTGTTATTAAACTCCATCTTTTAGATATACGATTATGCTTGTTCATTTGATCAGGAGGTAATGTACTCGTTCAACCTCACTTTATATATTGATTATAATCATTTGTACACAGTGGATTTTCTTGCTTCGGTCACGCTGGTCCATCGTAAAAAGCCTTTATGTCGTCACACGATACGTGCCTTTTCTGCTCTTCATCGGGCATCTGTATAGTGCGTTTCAGCTCCTACATACGTTATTATGAATTAACATCTCGTGCTTTAGTGAACTTCATCTCGAACGAGGACTCTGATGTATGTGAACGTGTGGGGGCTCATTGACCCATCAATGACGCTGACTCTGATGACTTGGCCAGAAATGCCAATTGTTAAACAATATTTGTTCATGTACGTCCGTCGTGCATACATCCACACATAACCTTGCGGAGCCCAACCCTTTCCTCTCACAGGTTTCAGCCTGGTATCGGTGTCTTGTTCTGAATGTATATCACCCTTCCCTGAAAGCCTCGCGATCCTGATCATACTCACACAGGCTTTTTTGTCCTTAGGACATATACGCTATGGAACAACAACAAAATTGTCCTCGCAACTATGGTGACAACCTTTCTTGTGAGTTCCACGTGCTCTATGTACAACGAGCTTGTATAGATATATCTGGCAGGCCGTCGTCGTATCATCCATAAGTTTTGCCTTTGCCACTACTGCCACCGCACCGTGTACGCGCTCCTACCTTCGCCTGGGCGTTCTAACACCACCATTCACACTCTACTTTCACAGGGAAAACCAGCGTGATTACGAGCATCACAGGCTGTTATCAGAGCTCGGCTGTCATCCAGCTCTTCATACCATTTATTCTTTTGCTTGGGCTTGAATTTGGTGCATCGCCAGGAGAGAGTTTACACAGACACGCGCTGACTGACGTTCTCCAGGTCTCTTGTGCCTTACGCTCATACGCGCTATCCAGAGCTGGCGGTCAAACAATAGCCATCTGTACGCCGTCCTTGTGAAGCATAACATATTCTACTATGTATGCGGTCTGTGTGAGTCAATGTTCTTAGGTCATTTTTCGTGCTCATCAAATAATGATTCTCACTCCACAAGTTTTCTCGACCGTGAACGTCCTCACATTGCAGCTCTTCCATGTGCGTGAACCCTCAAGTTCATCTATCACCGAGCCATTAATTATCCGCGCCCACAGTACGGATACCAAGCGATGTTCCAAGAGTACGCATTTTATTCTGTTGTAAATCCCTACTAATGGCACCCCCACAACACGTACCTACCTGCAGTTTTCAATTCATCGTCCTCGCTATCCTCGCCACGCGTATGCACCTCCATCTCTGGCATACAGACAGGCGCACATACGGCTCTAGCGCCCTCATGTGTATTCCCTTGGCAGAGATTTCATCCGCAAGCAGCCCGGTTTAATGTTCAGCATCGTTTCAAATTTCATGGTGTGGTGTTTGAACTGTACGAGGTGACTAGTCGAGTTGAGAGGTCCATGCGCAGTTTCCACTGTGGACGGAAGGCGCATCTGGATGGACTTCAAGTTGATATGTTGAACATGAATAGACATCGGTCTTTCATTATGAGCAGCGGTAGATGTATGTATCAGAAACCATGTTTAGTTGCTGTCTGCACTTGCGATTGCACGGTTTAACTTGAATCCCGTACCACTTCTCTCCCTGCTCTGATCCTTTGTCTGCCAATATGCCAACTTGACTGTCTGATGCTATAGTGAAGGAGTAAGGACGCGCCTCTGGAAATGCGGCTTGATGAATCCCTCATAGTTGTGTGCCGAGTTCTCAATGACAGCCTATGTAATATATCTTGCAGGCCCTCTGAGTGTTGGGGATAGATCATCGTGGACACGCACGTGAAGGCGCACAAGCCGTCATGAGTCTCGCCACGGCCCTACGTTTTTGGTTCGTATCGAAAGATTTGGGGCATCCCGGGTGTGTGCGGATGTAAGGTATTGTACCTGGTTGTGCGTTTGCTGGAAAGGTATGAGATTGTGCTTGGCAAACGCATCGTAACCCTCTACCACGCACTGAGGAAACAAAATTAGTATGGGTGGCTTGAATAGTCAAGATAACACACATAAAATACTAAGCTGTCCGTATTCTCGTGCAGCTGGAGGTGCTGGAGGGCCCAGGTTTCATGTATATAAGGACGTCCAGTGAAGAACGCTGGATGCGCACTTGGAGGATTTGGAAATCGTGGAAATCGGTGAAAAATTCAGTCGGTGCTAGTTACTTAGGTGGATGTGGGGCCTGGGCTAGTGTGTGTTGCCCATCGCGGGAAGAAGGAAGGAACCGATGCGGTTGTGGCACGCTTGCAGTTTGTTGTGTCACGGTTCTATGATGATGACATCTGCTGAAGCCTCCATAACTCGAGAAGTTCGTGGAATCTGTGTGGGGTCAGCTCGCAGGAAGGTTGGTCACGACAACGCGTCCGCGTCATGTTTGAGAGGTTGGTGACGTCAGCGAAACGGCGTGGGAGTCCTCCCGGGAACCGGCGTGCCTTTCTGGTTCCGGGCGGTTTTGCTGATGAGATACGTTGCAGATTCTGAAGTATACACACAGTCCGCGGCCCATCGATGATCAAATAACCAGTCGACGGTCGTCCACTTTTTTGTAAGGACCAGCGGACGCCGGGAACGGATGGAAGAAGCGGATGTCAAATTGCACTCGTCTGCGAATATCCTGGTCGTTCTACTCGTGTGCCTAGTCTCGTCAATCGCTCCGAGGAAGCGCCAAGCATTGGCAAATGAGGTTAGTTTGTCAGACTGGGATGCTATTCTGGGAAGACATCGTTCCTTCGCATCAGACGCAAGACGAAAGTCGAATGCTTATCGCTAAGCGCTCATCCAACACTGCAACAAATATTGCCTCAAGGTTGCATCGAGGCATACTATCTATATAAAGCGACTCATGTCTCTTCTCCCCTTTCGCCCTAGCTACCATTCACAATGAAGAAAGGCAAGTCATCGAGAAATTCGGCTCAAGAAACCCGCACATCTAACGATACAACGGCTCGTGGGGGCTCAGTACGTAGCTTATGAGGATCACTTGGTTCACTTCACTCTGACATTGACGTATCTAGCACCGACCTCGTAGCAGAATCCGTCGGTTTTGGGGGGGCGTGAAGGACAAGTTGAGAACCTCTGTGAGTCTACGATTATGCGCAATGAGTATCGGCTAAGATTGCCATAAGCGCTCGAAGGATTCCCGAAGCCGTAGCCCTGTTCCCCCGAATGTCGATGATCAACGTGCTTCATCGACCCCGGATCTCGAGGTAAGTTCTCAAACTTGCCCTTCAGTCTCTGCGCTCTCTCTGAATTTCGGTGGTCGCGCAGGTTCAGGCTGCACCGTCTGATGTACAAGTGGGGGACGATACCCAATTGGCAATTCGGGATGCACAACAGGCTGTAACACGCATGCTTCCACTCTCGGGACCTGCGATAACTGTGGCGTCTGTTGGCCAAGACGGACCAGCGGATCTCGATGCTGCCGATGGTTTCCAGGACACATATCTCACACCCCTCAGGATATTTGACACTGTCATAGGAGAGATCGCGAATGTATGGGCCCTTCGCTGAATCAGAACCGCGCTAATCTACTTCTACAGGTACATCCTTATGCAAAGATGGCACTGGGCGTGTTGTCATGGACAGCCAAAGTATGTCTTCTTTTCTATCTTCCTATCCACCACCGCTCAGTAATCATTTATGCAGATTATTCTAGCTCAAACGGATCGCGACAAAGCGGTATTCGAACTTCTCAAGAAGTTGGGTGAAGTTTACAGCTTCGTGACACAAAACGAGAAGCTTAGCCAAATCGAGTCGATGAGCGCTATCCTTGAAAATATTTCCAAACAGGCCCGTGAATGTGCCCGTTTTATCGAAAATTATGCGCAGACCAAGAATTTTTGTGAGTATCACACGATGTTGCGTTCTGGACCGTCTCAAGCTTCTATAATTATCACAGGGGCGCGATTCGGAAAAAACATCGTCTCGGAAACGACAGATACCATCCAACAGTACAGCGACGTGTTCGATAGGCTCATGCAAAACTTCCGAGACCAGGTTGCTCATGACGTAGCCATACACGTCCACGACATAACCATACATATCCACCGGACAGGTAAGGGCTCGGACGTCCTTGTGACTCGACATACACTCATACCTTTTCAGAAGAAATATTGGACCTCAAAGGCATGACTTATGCAAAGGGCGCGGGACTAGATACTCGGAAACAATGCCTTCAAGGGACGCGCACGGAAATCCTTTCCGAGATCACAGAATGGGTCAAGAGCACTGGGGACAACGTCCAACGCGTGCTGTGGCTATCTGGCCCTGCGGGCAAGGGCAAATCGGCCATCGCCCACACCATTGCTAAGCGGTTCGAAGACGCGGGAGGCCTTGGTTCATGCTACTCATTCGACCGGCAGCGAGAAGCAGATCGGCGTCATGAAAAGATCTTCTCCACGATCGCGCGCGACCTGGCTGACCGTGATCCGGGGATGAGGCGGGCCTTGGCCGATGCAGTTCAGGCCGCGAGTTCGCTCAAGACGACGGCGGATATCGTCCAGCAGTGGCAGAAGCTTCTTATCGAACCACTGAAGAAGTCATCTGGGTCAACTGGGGAGCCCATCTTGATCATGATCGATGCACTGGACGAGAGCGGTAGAGTAGAGACACGAAGAGACCTCCTCCGCATTCTAGCTGGCAAACATCCAAACCCCGCTGTTCCCAAAATCACAGACCTCCCAGGCAACTTCCGCTTCATCGTTACCTCTCGCGCGCTTGATGACATCAATGACGAGTTTCAAGGGGTTCAGAATATTCGACGGATATCTATGGACGATATTCCAACAGCTCTGGCAGAGCGCGACATCCATGCTTACATCTCAAAGGAGTTGGAAGGACGGGGTTTCGAGGACAGAGAGTTCGCAGCACTCGCCAAGAAAGCTGATGGACTTTTCGAGTGGGCGCGTCTTGCCTGTGGATTCATCAAAGAGCGCCATTTGGGACTATCTCCAATTGATTGCTACAACGAAGTAGTGTCACACAATCCTGCTAAAAGAGACATGCTGTTGTACAGCATGTACAAGCTCATCTTAACAAATATCATGTCCAAGGATACATCTACCCATGTCCAGCATTTACAGGAATTGCATGCAACAGCGCTAGCGAGATTCCGCTCGGTGATGGGACAAATACTAGGCACAGCTGAACCCCTTCCTTTAGCATCCTTGAACGCGATGAGGCGCCATTTTCCAACGCAAGAGGACAATTTCAACGTGGAGCTTGTGGTCAAAAGCATGGGCTCCCTCCTCAGCGGCACCACCAACCCAGATTCCCCAATCCGACCCCTCCACGCATCATTCCATGATTTCTTGACGGACAAACCATCCAGTGGAGAGTTTTTCATCGACCTGCC